>BPTQ01000009.1:57742034-58340546 GCA_019973895.1 Chrysanthemum seticuspe | reverse complement strand
TAAACTTAAGCAACTCACATAACGAGTTTTTCGGGAACACAGGTTGTGAACATGATTTAGTTTCCGTGCAAACTTGTTTGAGTTGGTAGGAAAGGTGTATATCTATTAAGTAATACCGATCTTGGAGTTGATAGTTTATTCGTACCACGAGAACCATTAACAACAGTTAAAGGTGATCCATATTCATCATGATGGAAGTATTTAATAGTTTCATAACCATTATGAAACAGCAATTTGAAGACGTATATAAAGCAATTTGGAGTTTAGTTGTAAAATTGTTGTATACAATTTTACGTTAGAGTTTCGGTTGTAGTATGTGGGGTTCGTTGTTACTGAAAACTCCTTATATGTATTCTTTGAGCTCACTTAAGTAGAACAGTAGTAGATCACTTATATTAGAACTCTGGTTCAAATAAATCTACCCTGATAGGCTAAGTTTGTGAAACCGAAGTATAGAAGTAAATCCTTTTATACTACAAAACTTCTTGTAATACTGATTCTAAGTACGCAATTCGAAAGTAGAACAATTTTCCTATAACATATAGGATACGTAGTAAGAACTCTAAGACTAGGGAATGGAATATGTTAAATTAAGAACGTTCTCAAGAAAGCTCTTTGGTATTTTATTTAACAATAATCTAAGTGAGGTTACCAACTTCAATAGATCTTGTGTATGCTCTAAAGATGTGTAGTTTTAACCTTGGATGTGCACTCGGTTTGAGCAAGGTTAGGTTATGATGTACGCTTGAAAGGAAATAGATACAAGTAGTATCTTTCAATAAATGAGATTATCCCATGGGATAAAGTTATCATACTTATGAAAACAAGTATGACAAGATGAATTCGATATGCTAGTTCATAGAACTTGTAGGTGTTTGTTTCAAGATCATTTAGCCAATGAGGTGTAATGAAATTTCTTGTAACACAACTATTTATGTCGCAAGAATGATGCATAGGATATACAATATCCTTTTAACAAGATGAAAGCTTAACGCATGAATCTTAGTCATAATGTTCTTCAAAACATCATATTTTCCTAAATGAAGATATGAAGCCAAAGTGTTTGAATCGGATAGTCCCATCTAAATAAACTTGGTCTCAAGATTATATTCACTAGATGATGACAAGATGAATTCACTCGAGTTTCTTATGTATATTCCTCAAAAGTCATTGTTGCTTGGGGTGTATGATGTTGGCTTTGAGATTGCATTTTAACATATGTTGTTAAAATGTTGATTTGAGGTTTAACGAAATATATGCAGAAGTTTAACGACAAAGTATTACCAATACTTTGATAATTTATGAAGGTAGTACTACTTATACCTAGTGGAAATTGACAACAATTACCAAGAGCACCATGCTTATTTGATAGTTGAGGTTCTAGCCATAATGAATTATCTATATGTGGAAAGGATGGTTGAGTTTGTTCAAACGTGCCTTTGATTTAGTACAAGTGTTGGACACAAGGGCTTTTTGAGCAATACACTCAACGAATTCAAATGATGGTAAGGATGGTGGATTGGCTGATCTAGGTGGTAGGTCTTCTAGTGTGTCTAAATAAGGATGTGGTGATGTAGGGGTTTGTTGTGCTATGGGAGTACTTAGGTTGATTATTTGTCCATAGATGTTGAACACAAAAATACAGATACTAATTCTTATGGTTCATTGGTTGCTACAACTAGTGGGTGAAGTGCTTGAAGTTTTGGTTATGTCTATGAAGCTTTGAGGTATAGGTTCACCTTGAAAGGGCACATTTGATTTAAAGGATGCTCTTGGAAGTTCATGAGCAATACGGTTAATGGTTCCAAAAGATGGAAGAGGGATAGTAGGTGTCAAAGAGGGATAAGTGGCACCGTGGGTTGTTTGTTTGGGATAAGTGTTTCAACATGTGTTGTTAAAATACTTGGGTGTTGATTTTTCGGATATGACTTTTAATGACTACAATCGTAAGTCGCATATACTTGAATATTTCGGATGAAATACTTAAGTTGTCAATCCTAATTTGTTGAGCTTTGATTGAACTCAAGGATAACAAGACTTGTTAGTATGTCTTTAACATATGTGTGAGTTATGACTCTATGTAAATACTTATCGTCTTGAAGGATGACACATTATTTTCATGTTAACCAAGTAAGGCAATACATGTAGATACAAAACAATATCTATAGTCATATGATAGACTTGTGTATGATATCTTTGCAAATAATGAGTCCAGATTTGTTAGTCTCGGTAAGTCATCTAAGTCATCCGCAAACGGGTGAGGAGATGTTGGTGGTGTTGTACAAAGTTTGAGAGGTACAAGCTTTGGAGACTTTGGTAGTGAAGGTGTTTTGTATGATGGTGGGTGATTTTGGTGGTGGAGTTGGAGTACTCAAGTTTGAAAAGTTCACATCTTGAATGGGTGATGAGATGTTGAGAGGTAATGAGTCTGAGGATGAAGAGTTCAAGTTAATGAAGCAACAAGATTGAATGCTAATCCTAGTGGTTTTCTTAAGTGGCTTATTTGAGGTTAAGGATTTAGTCATTTTGACTTTGCTTTAAGAAATGCTAAGCTTGAGGAAAAGTAACAATGAAGGTGTGAAAATGATCATCTTGAATGTGTCGATTTATGGAACTAAGGATTCATGGATTTGATGTTAATCCATATAAAGATGGTAGTTTCTAATGAGATGGAAGTGTCTAAAATCATGTCAAACATCCTAAGTTAATCCATTGAGGATGTGTTGAGTGAGGTATGAAAGATATGCATTTACAACTATCCTAGAAACGAAGTTTGGTAAATTAGATTGCATGATTTAGTAAAATTCAATAACTTACCTGTAGGATTCACGGCACCATTTCTTTACACAGCCGGAACCCTTAAATTGGTGCCGCCTGGTCCGCCTGTACAGGTATGGCGGTACCAAAATACATAACAGACGGTACCAACATTTTGGTGCCGTCTGATCCGTGGACACCAGAAAAGTTCACAGACCCATTTTTTAGGTGTCGGGGAGTTTTTCGAAACCTGAAATTTTGCTTAAAACATGTGACATTAATTACTTCTAGTTAGGAAAAGTCGATAACACATATACAAATATAGTGGAGCATAGACTTTGACCAAGGGCTAACGATTTTCACATAAAAGTGAAAATGGGTAAAATTTGATAACACACTTGTGCTATCCACCTGCATAAACCGGTTAGCATACAACATTGTTTTAAGTCATATTATCATCCTACAAAGTAAAAACAAATAAATTACATCATACAACATTGTTTTTGTCCTTGTACCAAACACTCTCTTAACACCTTTATTTTTCAAAGTACTTGACTAATTTACTTAGTACTCATTGCTAAGTGAGTTATGACATTTCATAAGTTATGCGAGATGTTAGTATAACCTATGCAAACGAAGTGATCTAATTCTACAAGCGATGGTAAAACAATTTTCCAACTTAGTGCACAAAATCTAGCAAATAACCTATTGTGCATAAACAAGAAATCGTCAAACAAGCGAATAAATAACATGGCAAGATTGACACTTATATTATGCAAACAAACAAGTGTAAGCAAAAAAAAATAAGCAAGCAACATATATGCAAACAACATAAACAAGTGGTCATTTAGCATAGCATAACAAGAAAGACACTTTTTGTCTTTTTGCGTTTAAATATGACGATGTATACCAAGCTTGATTAGTTTTCTTTAAACATATTACCAAATTATTTAGTTTCAAAGGAAGTTGTATCAAAGTTCTAAGAATACCAACTTAAATTGCTTGATTCAAAAATTTGAGTTTTTATGTTAAAGCGAAACTCAATATTTTAGACATACTATAGTATTTGGTCTATTTCACTTATTTAAAATTAGACTCAGGCCATGAGAGTATTTTTAAATGAAAGTAGACTCAATTCCCTTTAAAATGATAGGTGGCTGGACTCGTACGGACTTACGGTTAATTAGTTATGATTTTTTTGAAGTTGCCCAAAAAACTACATACTGTACAGACGGATTCCACGGAACCAAATAAAGGGATCCGCCCTTTATAAGATTTGGTGCCGTGGTCCTCTGAGACAGATTAACCAAAACTAGTATTTGACATAGAGAAAACGTGTGCGACTTACTAGATTTCATAGTAAACATATAATACACATATTTAACAATATATCTACTTATGTAACTTATCTTAAACATTTACGGAGGTGATTTTTCAACTAGATTTATAGTTATCCCAAACACTCCTTTAAAATCATATTTCTTCGTAAATTTTCTATGAGCACACAATACAATACTTACTAGTTCTTTCAACAAACTTTTATTTTATTTTTCAAGAAAACCTTCAAGCTTGTATACAAAGTTACATTTAACAACAAAATTTCTAAGTATAATAAGCAAAGCATTTTTCATATTATTTTTCGCTTCAATGGTAATTTGATACATGGATCGTACTCTATTTTAAAAACCATTTGTTTTGAAAATAAGAGCCACGTGGCTCTGATACCAATTGTGGAAACGTAGAGGGGGGGAATACGTTACCGTTTAAAATGTTTAGATCTTTAGTATCAAATCGCTTATGAAGCTTGTTATAATATGAAAGTTCCAATTAATGTTTGTGACCAATGTAAAGCATAGTAAACCATGTTGTCACACAAGCATTAACATCAAACCACATCACAAGCAATAGTATAGTGCAACTATAAAAGTAAAGAGATAAAGAAAGGAAAGTGCAAACCGAACACGATGATTTATAGTGGTTTGGTCACGGATCTCCTTTCCGCCCTACTCCACTCCCCGAGTACCCAACTCGAGCGTTACTTCACTAAATCAACAAGCTCCCTTCTCGGCGGAGAAAACCTTACAATCGTCGCTTACACTTTTTCCGGTACAAAGCTAAATACCGGGTTCTAGTTCGAGGTAGAACCAACCTAACGTCGCCTATACAATATTTCTGACACTAAGCTAGATGTCGAGTTCTTTTACAAGGGTACAACCACTCTCACTATGTTTTATGGCCCAACATAACAAACCTTGTATTTTATGGCACAAACACATAAACCATCTAATCTAGTTTATGATAATGCAATGATGTTCTACACTAATGATCCATGACACAAATGTCTAATGGATATGAATAACTACTTCTAAATGAACTTCCATTGATAGGAAGCCTTCATGATGAAGATCACAAGTTCTCTAAACTTGTTGTGATAGATCTTCAGCTTGTGATGAGTGGAGATTGCTAGATCTCCAAGCTTTCCTTCGTTGATCAAGATGTAGAGTATGCTTACAACAAATATGAATGTTAGAAGCATTATGATCATGATCATTAGGGTGTTTAATGTATGTTACTACATTGTTAATGAATGATCTAAATGTATGCAAGAAGGTGGAGAAGATGTGATTTGAAGTGGTGAAGAAATGGGAAAACAATGGGCTTCTATTTATAGCCAAAAGTGGACAGGAGCATCCACGGACCACGGACCCCTTAAAAGGGTTCCGTCCTTTATACAATTTGGTACCGTGGGTGCCTGACATAAAATTTAAAAAATCTTTCTTCAAATCTTTGCAAGATATTACCAAATCTTACTAAGATCACATTTGATATATTATGTGTCAATCTAACCAAAATATTCAAGTGATCTTCCAAGGATTTCAAAGATGATGCATGACATGATGTAACATGTATTTCCATTTTTAGATTAAAAAGTTTATCAAGGTAAACTTATAAAATGTATTATGTAACTAGTTAATAAAATGTCTAGTTACCTTTTGTAAAAGAGTGCTTGTCAAAATAAAATATATTTTGTCAAGTGTAAGTAAACTTTAGTATTTGTATGAAATACTTGTGAATGCAAAATGTAAAATGAGGTTCGAAATAGAATGGTTAACCTATTAAAATACTTAGTGACTCTAAACGTATTTTAAACATTCTAAATGATTTGCTAATGGGTTTGATCATAATGCCACATAACAAACATGTACGAACCTGTGTTGTAACATACGAGGACTTGAGACATCGAGAGGTGTTGAATGTATGTTGAGACAACGTGTGATTACAAGTAACTTGTACATTTTACGTTATGTATTACAAGTTATATGTTTGTCATCAATCAAAACAAACGAGACTGTATAGATTAAATATCGTAATATTTGCACTAACACCGTCCTTCCTCCACAGTGTTGCTCTAAACTAAACTACGCTACAAACACACTAATAAACTACTTAATAGCGATATGTCTATGAGCTAACTTATACTAAATTATATTTGGGTTGACCGACACTTCACTATGGAATTTCCAATTCCTAACAGTCAAATTCTTGAGTTATCACTAAAATAGGTTAACTTACGAGAATGTGAAATAAAAATTTCAGAAATGAATAGTAAAAGTGAATAGTAAAATTTTAAAATAACTTCTCAAAGTCGCAAACTAACTTCAAAAACGATGAATAGTAAAATGATGAATAGTAATTTGTGAATAGTAAATTCCCGAGATGAATAGTAAAATTTTCAAAGTTTGCAAAATGACCGAAAATTGAGAATTTTGACATTCTGGGCCTTTGACGCGTAGCCACAGTGTATGAGCGGCCTGTAATCTCTATATATGCGTTTTAAGTGAGACGTTTTAGTTTTGTTATAGAATAATTTGTGCTACGTTTCTTTACACGGGGGCAAAGTTGGTAGGTGGTGCATATCTCAGATTGTTTTTAGGTTTTTGCTATATGTTTATGCTTTTGTTGCTTTTGATTAGGGTTTTCTCTAAGATATTGTTGCAATACATAGCTTTCAGTCGTGTAGAACTGATGTGGATGTTGTTGTATATGACTCAAATGTTTATGTTGCCTTTGTTTAGGCTGCATGTCGAAATCTAGAGAGCATCGACGGTGGCATTTTAAAAAAAGAAGTAACACTTTGGTTGGTCAGTTGGTTTGTGTTGTAGTTTTATTTCTGGGCCGCCTTATTTGTTGTATAATAGTATTCGTTGTCATAGGTTTCGATAAAAAATGCCCTCAGTAACATGTTGGCGAGGCAACTAACTAGGCTTGCAGCCACTGTTACACGCAAGGAATTTAGAAATATGTGATGTACTAAGTGGCGGTGATGATTACATGTTTTCTGAATAAAATGAAATGGGTCATTAGAGGTTCTGCACATAACTTGGCATGGCAATAACCGGGTGGCATGTAGTTGTCGTTATGCAACCGTGTTTTTTGCAGCCATGGCGGAATTCGGAATTCTTTGACCCTTTCGCATTGAAGAATCTGAGCCTAATTACTTATTTTATTCAAATTTGGTTCAAACTTATTGATTTATACATTCTTAAGATGTATGGATAAACATGTTTATATAGCATACTGATCGTTATCGATTTTGTTCCGCGGTTTAAGCGTACCGTTTTTATATAGTTTGCTGGAACTTCTAATGGAACCTCTATAAATATTGGCCATGGTTTGGGTACGTTAGAACAAACTGCCGCAAATGTCTTGCGTTGCGAGCTTATCTCAGTGCTGCATTTCTTTGGTATCCACTATTCCTGATAAGTGTTCAGCAAATGGATGTTGTGACCCGTATTCGGCCACAAAAAACTAATCCTACTACTGATGTACTAGGATTGCTTTTTCTTGGTCGAATACTAATCACCGCTTATGATTTCCATAATGCATCCATTATAAGGCCTAGTGTTTCATACGTTTGGTTTTGAGCCTACCTGGGCCGTTTGGTTTGTAACGTATGAGTTATTGGGTTCCATCTTTTTATAGGCGATGATGATAATATCCATACCATAGCGCATACCTTTCCTTTGTGCGCATCGTGGCACGACAGTCATATCAAGTGTATGGCTGCAGCCATGTTGGTAGCCTGGTATTGCTATTGTATATGCATATCCGAGTCTCATTTGGTGCCAACATCTACGCGTTTCTATGACCTGCTACGCTTTAGGGAAAGTGTGCATCCTTTACTTGGGCAGTTTGATTTTGAACCTATCTGGGACGTTTGGTTTTGAATGTATAATGGGAGAGACGCGGTTCTTTTTTCTTAAAATGCCACCGTCTTTGCTCTTTACATTAGAGATATTATCCCTTCATGTGTGCTTGGCTTCAGTCGTTTGCTCAAGTGCTTTGTATGATGGTATTGCGTGTCATAGGTTCCGATAAAAAATGAACTTAGTAACATGTTGGCAAGGCAGCTAACTAAGCATGCAGCCACTCTTATGTGAGGAATTGACAAATATGTGGTATACTAAGGGGAAGTAATGATTACATGTTTTCTGAATAAAATGAGGTGGGTAATAAGAGGTTTGATACGTAACTTGGCATGGAAATAACTGGGTGGCATGTAGTTCTCATTATGCAACCATTTGTTTTGCAGCCATGGCGGAATTCGGATTTCTTTTACCCATTCGCATTCAAGAATCTAAGCCTGATTACTTATTTTATTCAAATTTTGTTTAAAGTTACCGATTTATACATTTTTAGTATGTGTAGGTGAACATGTATATATAGCGATGTGACCTTTGATGATCACTAACGGTTTTCGAGTGAGACAAGCTTCGGTACGTCATGCTCGGTTTTTGGGCCGTATTTTGCATGTTTTGGGCCTTTGGCCCCGTAGCCACAGTATATGATATGCCCGATGTTTCTACCTATAACTTTTGAGTGGAACGATTCATTTTTGTTCTAGAATCATTTGTGTTACGATTCTTCACACGGGAGGAAACTTGGTAGGCGGAATTTGGCGCATGGATGTTGTGACCAGTATTCAGCCATGAAAATCTAATCTCACTACTGATGTATTAGCATTGCTTTTTCTTGGTTGAATACTGATCACCGTTTATGATTTCCATAATGCATACACCATAAGGTTTGATATTTCATGCAACGTTTTGACCTTTATGGATACATGTAGTTATTTTCTATTTCAGTTTCGTTGTTCTTCTTAAGATTTTCAGTAGTTTCGTGTCGGACATGTTTGCTGCACTTTATGCTACATCGTGGAGCATAACTAATGAATATAAAAAGTTTCACGGCAACTAATGTTGGCTGAGAACTACTGTTTATGTATCGCTATATCAGTAGGTTTTAATTCTAATATTGCAATAAGACTACTTGGAGTACCAATATTCTCATATTGTGTATACGCTTATGTGACCTTTCAGGATCATAGGTTACTGCATTACTTTAAGCGGGGATTGATTGCAATTTCCAGTACGTTTGCAATCAGTTCGAGTGGAATCTTATGTAACCGAGTTGTCATGTCACTGATTGGGATCTTTCCACATGGTAGAATATTTCAAGCGTCATTTGCTAATATTGGTATGGGATGTGTATGATATTCCCCTGTCCTAATTCACTCCTTGAGACCCTTTCGTCCTTATAACGGTCTAGCAAAACGTCTGGTGCAGACCTTTGCATAGCGGCCATTGAAATGGCAAAAGGAATTCAATGGGGCGACTAGACGGGTATCACTATCCTGAACATCGCGTCTCAACAATAGCGACAGGCGCTTGAAATGCACTCCCAAGTGGAAAGATCCCAGTCGATGACGCAACAATTTTTGGGTATGGAAGCAGAGAAACCTTTGAGGTTTACAACCTATCTGACGGTAGGAGTAGTATGTTATGCAGCTGAATGGCTGTGTCATCGATTGGAATCTTTCCACCCGGTAGAATATTATAGACGTCATTTGCTTATGTCGAAACGAGATGTTTAAGATACCGGCTCGTTCTGATCTTCCGCTCGAATTTCTTTCGTTCTTACAGCAGTCTAGCAACACGTTTGGTGCAGACGGTTGCACAAAGATTGTTGAAATAGCAAAAGGGATTCGAGAGGTCGATCGGACGGGTCTTGCTATCCTGAACATCGCGTCTCAACATTACTGACTGGCGTTTGAAATGTACTCCCAAGTGGAAAGAGTCCATTCGATGACGCACTAATATTCAGGTATGAAAGCAAACAAGCTTTTTGCCATTACAGTTTGTGTAGGCTGATATTTCAAGAAGTGTTTACGCAAGCAAATAGTCATGTCGTCGATTCGAATCTTCCGACTCGGTAAGATAGTGCAGCCTTCATTTGTTGATATCGATACGGGGTGTTCAGGATATTGGTCGGTTCTCATCTTCCCCTCGAATTCCTTTCGTTGTGACAATAGTCTAGCAATACATCTGGTGTAGACCTTTGCACAAACACTCCTGACACAGCAAAATGAATTTGAGGGGGCGATTAGATGGGTCTCAGTATCCTAAGCGCCACGTACCAACATAATCGGCTTACGATTGCAATATACTTTTGAGCCGAGAGATTCAGCTCGATGACACGGCGATATTCAGGTATGGAACAAAAGGATCCTGTGCATAGTACAACCTGCGTGGGTACAACCATCGCGAACGGTGAAAGATTCTTTCACAAAGTCGATAGTGATAACCTGTTTAAACATGCATGTGCTCACGGATTCCTGTCTTATTAGACTTCTTTTACTTTTCTATGTTTATTCACTACTCTTTGCATATGTCATTTTAGTTCATTGCAAAGATTGGGCTGTGTTGCCATAAATTTTTTTCACATGCTCATTTGTTTGCTTCTTCCCAATATTGCAGCAACATAGAGTGGCATGCATGTGTCGTTAGACTCTCTTTCTACTTTGTTGCATGAAGACAACAAGCAAGGATATTGAGCAGACCCTCTTTCAGAAGGTATAATCTAATTTTGATACTTAAAGTGTAGCTGTATTAACGGTTAACATATCATGATATTCTATGATTTATCAAATTATAAGTCAGTTTTTGGTAGGGACCAAAAAAGAGTGACTAGCTTCTTAATGTAAGGTTTATCATATGATAAGTCATGAGAAAAAAACATCTTTAGTATGATCCATAGTCACTCTAAAAATAGTTTGCAAACTTCAAATGGTTGCATAAACTGATACAAACATGCTTTCATCTAGCTGATAAACATGGTGTTAAATGTTATATTCAAATCTACGTTTTATGTCATAGGCCTGTTGTTGTGTTCTAAAACCAAATACGAGACCATGCTAAATCTTACCACCGGAATTTATGAAGCAACTTGAAGTTAGTTCGCAAACTTAGATGCACCTAAAGTTTATTAATGGTTTACAATGATCCACACGTAAATTTTGCTAGAAAACGTTTGCTATAAATTGATTTGCTTATTTCTATGAACCAGCTTCGACTATTGCCTTTGAAAAATAGTATTATGCCTTTGATATGCATTAATCTTTTTCAATATATTCAACACATCCTGTTATGATGCTTAGGTTATACACACCGCTAACTATACAGTCAACTAGCTATGCAACAAACCAAAGGCTACCAAGATCGGTTCGGCACTACGTCGCTACAACATGCTTATTAGAAGACGGCAATCTACGCCATATATCAGACAAAGGTATGTTCTAAGTCAAATAATATGTTATCATAAACATGCATTTCATTAATTACTTAATAATTCTAAGACAAAATATATATATATATATATATATATATATATATATATATATATATATATATATATATATATATATATATATATATATATATATATATATGTGTGTGTATATATATATATATTAAAACAAGGATGTTCAAAGATACAGAACCATGGACATTACCAAGTCTGCTTAAACACAAAACAAGACTACCCATTCACATAACAAGACTACCCAGAACCGGATCAATACACCATGCCCTTTAGCTTCTTTATGAACAACAGAAGCTCATGTGCTCGCTTCTGTTTGTTCATAACCTTAACCAATAGCGCTGCGACTTCCGTCAGGTCCTCAGTTTGCAGCTTGGTTAGTTGTAAGATGCTTTGCACACAAGAGTCAAATGGGTATAGAAGCTCCAGTTCTCCAATAACGTAATCCCTCTCGGCTACAAGAGCTCTGATCTCTTGCGCAGCCTTCGAAAGTTCTCCTTCATCTACCATCACAACACTGATCTCCCTTCGAAACCGGACAATCATCATGTCCCTGACTAGACTGGACCCTGCAACACTAGCGAGTTCTTCACAAAATGGCATGTGTGTTTTCATCTTTTTTTGTATTTTCTTATCTGTACCCTTGATTTTTTTCAGCTTTGGTTCTGAAGTAAAACTGAGTTACTATGTGTGTATTTTAAAGGAGATGTTTACTATAAGTAAGATAAATTATTACTTTAGCTTATTCAACACACTTGGTTAGTACCTTGATTTGACACCCATCCTATAGCAACCAAGTCCATTGAACACTAATGATGTGTTTATCTTCCCCAAGAGCTAGCATTAAATGAGCAACCTTTCAAACATTTGCCTTTTCATTTTGCCTCCCTTTTTTTTTCTATTTCGTTTTCCAGCATGCAATTCCATATAATTCTTAGCAATACAACAGTTCCTGTATATATGAAACCCATCAAGGAAAAAGGAAAAAAAAATTGTGTACATCACAACTCCAAAGTTTTCCTTATTTTTATTTTTTACTAAAACTTATTCTTATTCTATACTTGCTTACAGCATCTAACTTTTTTTTTCCCTTTGAATGCTGCAGGTTCTCTTTTTGGCCATAACGATACAAGGGGAGGGGACATGCCATGACATTATTCTAGACGTTTTTACATTAAAGATAATTCGGTAGAAATATTGTACATTTATTTTACCCGTTGTGTGTTGCCTTTAACATAGACCGTGAAAATGGTCACACAAACATTGTGATAATCGCCATTCATCGTTAAGTTGTGACCGCTTTCATGTATCAGTAAAAACGACACATTAACTTTAGTTTGTTACGTGAACTGATTGCAGTTTGACAAAGTAGTAGTGTTTATTTGTGTAGGTAACATTAAATATGACTAAATAATACATCGGCTAATAGTACGAAGAAAGTGACAACTAATACATAAATTAAAAGCATAATTCATTCTAATGTGGATTTTAAAAGCTTGAAAACCCGGTAATCGTTTTAAAACAAAAAGTTATTACCAGAAACCGATATTATAAAAAACAGAAAAACGGAACCGAACCCTTGGCAACGTGTGGGATACCCAGATCGTGTACACTGCTTTAGAAGTCGTTTTAATTATATTTTGCAACGGCAAGGAAAAGTTGTCGAGTAGTTGTAATATCGTTTTACGTAATCCTGCCCCTCACAGATTTGATGCAAAAGGTTATTATTTACATTATTTTGATTGCATCAGTCTAAGGTTCCACTGCTCCATGCTTTTGGATTTATTTCTTCAACGACTACATGTGGCACAAAAGTACGCAAACGCAAAAGAATTTTTTTTAAGAAACCCCGCCGCAGCGCGGCAGCGGGTTTCGAACTCGTTATAACTATTTCCATTTAATAATGAAGTAAAAATAATTATAAAATGGAGTTTAAATTTAGTTGTACTAAAAGTACACAAGATAATCTTTTAGAGGCATTTTATTTTGCTTATAAAGGGATAAATTTCCACCATCTATCTAGTTTTCAAACGTGTTTTTACGCTTTCATACGTATTCGTCCGTTTTCATATCTATTCGTCCGTTTTTCTTACGTTTTCATCTGTTTTTTTACGTTTTCGTCCGTTTTATACGTTTCTAACTATCACAAATGATATTCATAAACGTATCAAAACGTCTGAAACGGCCGAAAGCATTTAAAAATGGACTAAAACTTATGACAACGGACGAATATGTATAAAAACGGACGAAAGCGTATGAAAGCATAAAAACACATATGAAAACGGACGAAAACCTATGAAAACAGACGAAAACGTATGAATAATGGACAAAAACGTAAGAAAACGGACGAAAACGTATAAAAAGGGCGAAAGTGTAAGAAAACGTATGAAAACATACGAAAACAGATGAAAATATATGAAAACGGACGAAAACATATAAAAACAGACGAAAACGTATAAAAGTGAAGAAAAAAACGTGAATAACATGAATTTAAAAAAAATGTGAATAAAAAAGAAAGACAAAAAGTCAATAAAAAAACATGGACTTGAGTTTATCTATTAAATCTTAGGCTAATCCCCACCATTAGATCATACTAAATGGATGATGGGGATTTGTCCCTTGGTAAGCACCAAAATAAGAGTAAGAAAAATGAACTTTTCTCAACCTTTTAATGTAATAATAATTGATTCATATATCTTTTTTCTTAAATTTTAAACATATTATATCCTTCTAAGATTGTAATGACTGATATATGACAAACTGAAAATTACAATGACAAAATAAAATTGTGGCAAAAGCCTTAACTTTGGATGATTTAGTGGAACAAAAATCAGTGCATTGGCCCATTTACGGGAAATGAAACATTATACAGTTATTCAAAAAAAATGATCTTGATCAAGCGAAAAAAATATGATTTTTTGAATTTCTATTTTGTAGTTGACAAATAAAAGCTCTTACTTATTATTAGGGATAGAACTACATTGATGTTGTTGATTTTAGGTCACGAAGTGCAAAAAAATTTAAAAAGTGTCGATTTTTGTTATGGGCAACTCCTGATAATTTTTTTTGTTACTTTCGTTTTTTATGGTGTAACTTTAGTTAACCCAAATGGCATTTGTGCAACACCCTTTTGAAAATAATGGGTTCGTCCATGCTTATTACTGATTACATGAAAACACATTGAAAATGATATATAATCTTTAAACATTAGATTAATATCCATGGTGCATAGATATTTGTATCACAAAAGGCCACCAAATTTTATTACAATGGTTGTAATTAAAAGCCGCCACATTATTTAAACCGCAACTAAAAACCAAGTTTGATGACACCTTACTGTGCAAATAATGTTTGTTCACATAAGTAAGTTTTTCAGCACCCGTTATTACGCACATTATTAATCATCAACATGTACACCGTATCTTGGGGCCTGTTAGTATTGTAATGTTACAAAGCCACATCGTATGTCTTATTCGTGATGTCGTATTCATGGTTTTATACAGTGTAAAATTATGATTACTTTCCCCACCAAAATGTGACATTTGTGTTATATTGATAGGTTATCATAATGACGTCAAGTGTATTATTTTATGTTTTATTTCTCACTTTCAGTAAATACATAATCATGTGCGACCTCTCATATTAAAGTGAAAACGATAGGTCATGTTGACATTGACTAATTAGAAGCACGATAATTAAAATAAGGCTTCACTAATTAGTAAAAATCAATGCATGACTTTTTAATTTAGATGATATGTATAAATTTTTATGTCATCTATTGTTTAGAGCTACTTCTTTTTAAGTTGTTAGTTTAGTATTGCTTTTAATAATATCCATGCCTTTACTTAAAAGCATATCACATAAGCACCAGTTGATCTAGCCGGTACTATTCAATTTGGTATTTTGTACTATTCAATTTGGGATGATTGGCTGGTTAATTCTATTGTTACGTGCTCGCTGAGGAATATTTTTTAGCTAGCTCTAGGTGCAACTTGTTCCGCTTGTATTGTTCCACTAGCACCTCGCTAGAGCTAGGGTATTGGTTTTAACTAAAGGAATCCGGGTATTAAATAAAATACACATACAATATGTGCATAATTGGCATTCCGCTTAGAGTAGTGAAATATCTACGCATACAAGTTCTTATTATAGGATCATATAGTTATAGTACACTAACTGTTGACCAATAGCAGAACATTCAACTTTTCAGTATATTTTTGATGCAGCGGTTGCACCATCAAAGTTTTACAACCTCCTAAGCATTGTACCTAATTGTAGTACGTAGTGTAGTATAGGTAAGATCAGGCGAAGATCGTTCTTTAGGGGAATAGTAAGGTAGGTTCGAGATGTATGACAGTTTGATCTAAAGGTGAAAGAAGCTTAATTTTGGTCTTCTATATTTTAATGATAGCAAGTAAAAATTGGGATATTAGGGAGTTTGTTTTTATGAATAATATTGAATCTAAATGCGAGAAATTAAACTAAAAAGAAAAGTAAAGTGGTGTGAACTTTTTTGATGGGAATGACGTATTTATCTAGATGCACTACTCCTTGCTAGCTTATGATGGGAAAGACGTATTTATCTAAAACACATTGAAAATGATATATAATCTTTAAACATTAGATTAACATCCATGGTGCATAGATTTGAGTATCACAAAAGGCCACCAAATTTTATAACAAGGGTTGTAATTAAACGTCGCTACAATATTTAAACTACAACTAAAAACCAAGTTTGATGACACCTTACTGCGCAAATAATGTTTGTTCACATAAGTAAGTATTCCAGCACCCGTTATTACGCACATTATCAATCATCAACATGTACACCGTATCTTGGGGCCTGTTGTTAGAGTAGTGTAATGTTACAAAGCCACATCGTGTGTCTTATTCGTGATGTCGTACTTGTGGTTTTATACAGTGTAAAATTATGATTAATTACTTTCCCCACCAAAATGTGACATTTGTGTTATATTGATAGGTTAGCATAATGACGTCAAGTGTATTATTTTATGTTTTATTTCTCAATACATAATGATGTGAGACCTCTCATATTAAAGTGAAAACGATAGGTCATGTTGACATTGACTAATTAGAAGCACGATAATTAAAATAAGGCTTCACTTTTTAGTAAAAATCAATGCAGGAATTTTTAATTTAGATGATCTATATAAATTTTTATGTCATCTATTATTTAGAGCTACTTCTTTTTAAGTTTTTAGTTTAGTATTGCTTTTAATAATATCCATGCCTTTACTTAAAAGCATATCACATAACTAGCCGGTACATTTAAACCTTACGAAGATTTAATAGTGTAGCTTATGTTTGGTATTTTATGCTATTCAATTTGGGATGATTGGCTAGTTAATTCTTTTGTTACGTGCTCGTTGAGGAATATTTTTTAGCTAGCTCTAGGTGCAACTTGTTCCACTTGTATTGTTCCACTAGCACCTCGCTAAAGCTAGGGTATTGGTTTTAACTAAAGGAATCCGAGTATTAAATAAAAATATCCATACAATGCATAACTGGCATTCCGCTTAGAGTAGTGAAATATCTACGCATACAAGTTCTTATAATAGGATCATATAGTTACAGTACACTAACTGTTGACCAATAGTAGAACATTCAACTTGTCAGTATATTTTTTATGCAGCGGTTGCACCATCAAAGTTTTACAACCTCCTAAGCATTGTACCTAATTGTTGTACGTAGTGTAGTATAGGTAAGATTAGGCGAAGATCGTTCTTTAAGGGAATAGTAAGGTAGGTTTGAGATGTATGACAGTTTGATCTAAAGGTGAAAGAAGCTTAATTTTGGTCTTCTATATTTTAATGATAGCAAGTAAAAATTGGGATATTAGGGAGTTAGTTTTTATGAATAACATTGAACCTAAATGCGAGAAATTAAACTAAAAAGAAAAGTAAAGTGGTGTGAAATTTTATGATGGGAAAGACGTATTTATCTAGATGCACTACTCCTTGCTAGCTATCCAATTCTACATATTGATTTGTCACACTTTGATTCACCGAATGCCTAAGCTTCCTATTACAAATTCTAACTAAAGGGACGTGTGATGACTAGGTATCATAGCTAAACTGCTAGAGTGACGTGTATCATACAAGCATATAGTTAGTTTCGTTTAGTCGATTAACATAGGGACGTGGCAATTAAACGCGCAAATTATTCAGGTTTCTAGTTAGTGTCTTAAGAAATTAATTAGAGGGCTAGTTGTTAACCATGTATCGTAAGTAGTTGCTTGAACCAAACACATGCAATTAATCAAATGATCAATAGCAAACAAGAGTTATAAACTAAACAAATTTCATGCAATCCCTAAGTAAATACTAAGTGATATAGCCTAGCATAGCAATTAAAAAACAAGAAATCAGCATAATCAAGCAAGTAATAATAAACATATTTGAATAACTTATCTTAACAATACATATGAGTTTATGAGGTAAAAAAGCATTAAAAAACTCTCTAAAATAGGTTAGGGTTTTGCTCCCTAAAGTTCCACACAAATTATGAAAAGCAATGCCAAGTATATATAGAAAGTTAACTTTGACAGCGACAGATGCCTCCTGCTCGCAGTTTCGTTTGGGGTTAATTTTGCACCGACTTGATATGACGTCGGAAGCCTTTGGAATGTGACGCCATTAACTTGTAGTTGTGACGACGTTAGGTTTCCCGTCTTAGCACACTAGCCCGTTAGAATTATATATGTGTTTCCACTTTATGGGTGCTTTTGTCGACCACGTCAGAAATACCGAGCACAAACTTGAATATTGTCTTCTGTTCTTTGTTCAAATGAGCCTAAATCTTGTTTGCTTTCAGAAAATGCATTCCCAAGGACCTAAAACTCAAATAAAAAGGATATAAGTCAATAAATGATATAAAATTTATGAAATTAAAGGTTAAATGACCTCTAAAAATCATATGATTTTACACCTCATCAAATATCCCTACACTTGAGATTTTCTTATCCTTAAGCAAATAAGCTTTTGTCTTGGTCAATAGCACAATTTAGGGAGAGCATTTAGCGTTAGTGTAAAAACAAATCATAGCACAACTCTTTCATAATACGCTTTTGACAATTTCAAGCACATAAATATAAGACTAGCACCTCATATTGTAAGTGTTTACTTACCCACTCCTCTCGGTATTTATAAATGATATAACAATATAGGAAATGGGAAAATCACTCAGCTTACAATGTCACAGTGCATAAATTACCATAGACTTGATAAAGGATTAAAATTCCACCACTTTGATGTAAGAACCTAGAAATTACTTTAAAATAGGTCTTTTCAAGGGTTGCAACATAAGGCTTTGGGTAAGGAATAAAGGGTGAAACTAACAACTGTAACCGGCGGTTGAACAAGACTAACCGGCTGTTGGAGCAAACCCTGACCGGGAGGTTGAACGGGACTAACCGGCGATTGGAGAAAACCCTGGTCGGCGGTCAAATAGGCATGACTGGTGGATAAACTTCCTTCGTAAAAAAAAGTCAATCTTCAATAGCCGATGGTTAATAGCATCTAACCGCCGTTTATGTGGCCTTCGTCAAATATATGTTTTAATTTAATGTACTAAGTTCGTTATCTCTTCTTGTAGCCTCTCGTATGTGTGTATCAAGGCTTGTTTAAGTATGAGCATGTCGGGAAATGACTAGCACATGCGCGAAACATTCATTTTAACTCATTTTCTTCATATTTTGCTTTATTCCTTCGAAGTGGTCTTCCGTAAACCTGAATTAATAATTTCATTCTATTAAGTACCATAAGTTCATAAGAACAACAAAAAATCATGCATAAAAACATAGATAGCGCCTATAAAAATATATCACGTTGTGCATTATCATTTACCTAAAATTGCGGCATTTTTTGCCGATGTTTTAACAAGTATTTGAAATCAGATTTCCACATTATTACTGTTTGATGAAAGTTAACTCCCGGTTCGATATCTTGGTGTTCTTATTACAACACGATTTATGCATAAGATTGTAAAGTTCTAGTGGAAAAAGTCAAGCTAAAGATGATGATTGGAAAGAAAAAAATTGTATCTTTTCTGGAGCTTATTCTATATGTCTTATCATCTATGCAAGTTTACGGGTCTTCCATCTTTATTCTACTTGTAGTGATACTAAATGAAATTGAGGGTTTAATGAGTGTTTTGTGGTGTCAAGGTGAGATGAAACATGGTAAAGCAAAAGTGAAGTGGGACGATGTTTGTCTTCCAAAGGATGAGGGTGGGTTAGGTATTCAAAGACTGAAGATGTGGAATATGGCTCTTATTACAAAACATATTTGGAATATTGTAAGTAATAAGAATTCTTTATGGGTGAAGTAAATTAACACATATTGTTTACAAGGCCGAAGTTTTCTGGATATCCCTTTAGAGTGTGATGCAAGTTACGAATGGAGGAAAATTATTCAAATACGAGATGTTGTTCGAAGATTTATATTTCATAGGGTGGGAAATGGCGAAAGTACATATGTATGGTTTGATAATTGGAATGATATTCGTCCTTTAATGTCGGTCGTCATGCGTTGGGATAGATGACGAGGGGAAGGTTAAGGATTTGGGGTTTGGTAACTTATGTGTTAGACTACATAAAACCCCGTGGATATAGCTTTATTGATAACCATTATAAATAAGGATAAAAACCTAATCTCAAAACCCACAAATCGGGCTTAGGCCTAATTATCCACTAATACTCCCCGCAGTTCGAGCGGCGAAATTGCAAAAGCTCAAACTGGAGTAATAAACTAAGAAAGCCAAATAAAACAATAACCAAAATAAAACGGGATAACCCAGAGTATCCCCTATTCTAATTTTTTGTTTACGGATAACCAAAGTATCCGAAGGATAAACCAAAGTATCCCAAACAGTCGTCTCGGGAATAAGAACCCTAAATTCGACAACAACAAAAGTCGTCTCAGGAATAAGAACCCTAGATTCGACACCAAAAAAATCGTCTCGAGAATTAATACCCTAGATTCGACATAAAACAAAAACAAACAATTAAATAACTATAGCATTTCTTTTTTGTCTAATTTGAGGAAATTCAATATCCAAACAGTCGAACAAAACAAATTCGTATCCTTTCATAGTACCCAAGGAACAAAACAAAGTCAATAATAGCCACCGAGCCACTAAACCAATCAAATCATTCAATCAAGTAATTTAAATATCATATACCAGATAGTATCAACCATTCTCCAATCAACATCCATCTCCACATTCGTATGTGTATGTTTTCGAGTAACATAACTGTCGATGGTAAAGCATGACTTAGGCTAGGGTTTGACGGGGTGGTCTAGAAGTGACGGCTCATGGCGGCCAAAAAGGTCTCGGGATCAAACCTACTCATGATACCATGTTAGACTATATAAAACTCCGTGGATATAACTTTATTGATAACCATTAAATAATGGTAAAACCCTAATCCCAAAACCCACAAATCGGGCTTGGGCATAATTAACCACTAATATTATGGAGATGGCCTAACGATTGGTTTTATAAATACAAACTATTGAATGCCATTGATCCTATGCAACTTAATGATAATTACGATAGATGACGAGGGGAACCACCATGAGTTTTCAATTCATTCGGTGTGGCAATATTTGCGTCCTAGAAGTGTTCATGTTTATTGGTATAATATGGTTTGGTAATCACAATGTATTCCTCGACATGAACTTTTAGTATGGCTTCTTATGGGAGAAAGACTCAAAACGCAAGACAAAACTCAAGACGTGGGAGCTTATGCCTAATATAAGAATGGAAGATATTCATTGTCCGTTGTTTTACACTACCCCCAAGACTCTCATTAGCATTTATTTTTTCGAATGTCATTTCTCTTCACAGGTATGGAGCAAAGTGTTAGATCTTGTCCAATTTCGGGTACAATTTATTTCACGAAAAGATATCGTTGAAGTGATGAATCCATTAGCACATAAACATTTATTAAGAGTTGTGGTTGCAAAATTCTTATTTGGAGATTCAATGTATTATATATGGTAAAAAAGGAATAATTGTTTTTTTTTCCAATAAGAAGGCAAGAAAGGTGGAACAAGTCTATGACACAATTGTATCAACTACAAGGTTAAAATTAATGATGACTAGGTTAAAGAATTCTCAAAGTAAGACTACTTGAAGATGATTTGGAACATTCATATGGCTTAATGTGACTCTAGATTTATGGTTGTTTTATTAGAGTTTATCTGGTCATAAGATTCTCATAATGTTTGGCAGTGTTTTAATTTCCACCGGGTTATAACCTTTTGCTTAAAAAAAATCTTAAACATTTTTTCATTGTCATCTAGAGCTACTTCTCTGTAAGTTGTTAGTTCAATTTTGATTTTAATAATATCCTTTGCCTTTTTGAAAAAGTGTATGACATATGCTTTTGTGTCACTATAGCAACATTTCTAGTTTAGTCACTAGATGTTTAGTTTACTTAATCAATTGTTTCTTTTTGCTAAAGGTAATCTTTATTTGGAAATCTATCAGCTTTGTAGAGAAAAAAAGAAAAACAAGTTACAATACGTTTTCACAAGCCGGTTCTAGATCATGAATCCAATCACTGCATTATGGAACCAATTTTAAAGCCTAATACTAATCCAACAAAACGAAAGAACCTTGATTTCTTTCAAGATGTCCTTACGTGGAGGTTTCAAATAAAAACAAACTTGATTATTAAAGGCCGAATAACCTAAATAATTGTTGCATGACCACATCAAGGAAGATCTTTGCTAAGTTATTAGATTTATTGCTAATTAATTGCTCCTCATAATTCATCATATTGCAGTGATCTATTGTTCATTGGTGATTAACGTATTTTTTCATCAACATATCCATCACTTATTTGTGTATAACAAACCTGATATTAAATTTAAAGGATTTGCTAAGAACAACTTCATGGGTGTTGTTTAAGAATTTGATAAACACATTTAACGAACTCATATATTATTCTATAATTATACACTTAATCATTTTAAACATGATATGTGATGCTAAGTATGAAATGTTTAAGCAAAACCCACGGGGTTGTTTTGTTGGCAAATCCTTAAATTTTATTATCTTAAAATGAATGGTGGCGGCGAAAGGTGGTGTTTGGAAGCTCATTGTCAACTCAATATACGTACATGGGTTGGAATTTAAGTAGTCTAGGAATAAAAGCCACAAAGGTGGCATTTGGATTCATTTTTTGAAGGGTGGGAAATTGAAAATTCTTCATAATTTATATGCTCCCGTTTTGCCATTTTAATCCTAAAGAAACAATGGAGTGACAATGATTCCTCTTTCCCCTCGCTAGTTTTGGGGTGCTGGTTTCATTTAAAAGAATCCAGCCGTTACATAAAAGCATATTTCCATATGAAGCTGTTAAATAACCATGCTTACAGTTCTTAAAACAGTAATAAAAAAATGTAATCTAAGCAGCATAGATCACATAAAGTTTGCATGAATGCAACATCATTTCTAACCTGTCTACATCTTCATCTGCTTTTCCAAATTTTAGTGACTGCTATTGAAGATATAAACTAAATATAGTATATTAGAAAGGTTAAGGATGCTTATGTAATAAACTAAAGCCAAAGGGCTAAACATGTGTATTAGTTAGTTAATAACCGAATGGCGGTTACAAAGTTAGTTATTGTTAGTTAAAGTCGGTTATGGTTGAACCATTGTGATGGTTCATGAATCGACATAGTACCATTTCATTTAGTATAAGTAGGACAAAAACCAGGAAACAAAAGTTGTATTTCATATTAGCAATTTCATAATAAAGTTTATAGTTTATACATTATAAAGAAGTGTTATTGTTCGTGAATTACCAACAACTGCTACATGCATTTTTTCCTAGAAAGTTATATTATTACCTATTGCGATGATGCGTGTCTTCACAATAGGTGAAAAACAATAAAAATAAGACAACCCCTACTCACTAGAATCGTCGTTCCTCATTCGTGTTCCCAGAACCTAAAGTCGGGGGAATACTTGTACCTGAACTTCTTAAGAAAGTAAGGATACTTGGCTTGTGTTGCACGGTTTCGCTCCTCCAATGCACGAACTTGTTCCGCCATCGCTCTATTTTGAGCTTCGAGCATGTCATCAATTAACTTGTCTTTGCGTGTACGATGGCTCTTGGGATTCGGTTTGTAAGTGGGCGATTGAAATTGATGCCATGCCCGCTAACCTTCTACCCGTACCAGGATTACATCCACGGCTAGAGCCTAAGACTTGTTCCATAGTTTGCAAATCTATCATCGAATTGGAACTGCTCGCTTTACTCGATCGCAAACTCTCCATTTTTTGTGGTGTAGTTACAAGACACAAACGTTAATTTAACAATTACAAAACACCATTTCCCGATTTGTTCTTCAAGGAAATAATAAGAGAACATGAACAATTGACTCAGACTAGGCACAAGCATTTGAAGATGAGTTTCATTTAAAAATTCTCTTTTTATTATTACCATTCCCAAACCCTTCACTTCAAAACCTCGTAAGTTACTATTAAGAATCCATTATTTACCTTGATCTTGAGCCTCGGTCTCTAAGCTACTTATGCTACGTCGCTTTCCTCGTTTTACTTTTACCGTTTTTTAAGCATCCTGTTGCAAAGCTAGCTCTATCCCTGAACCTCAATGTAGGGTCTTATCTCCATTGACTACAGTGGTTGATTATGTGTTTTTCTGTGCTTTCAGGCATCAACTGCAGCTGGGATTGCATCTCCATTTTCATTACTTACAGCAATTCTCATAAAAGTTCTTGCTAATCAACAGATATGTAAACATATGTCATGTCAACAACTGAATTAACAAGAATTTATATGATAAATGCAATGAAAACGGAGATGCAGTCCCAGCTGCAGTTGATGCCTGAAAGCAAAAAAACACATCATCAACCGTAGTAGTCAATGGAGATAAGACCCTACATCGAGGTTCTGGGATAGAGCTAGCTTTGAGACAGGATGCTTATAAAACGGTAAAAGTAAAACGAGGAAAACGACGTAGCATAAGTAGCTTAGAGACCGAGGCTCCAGCTCAAGGTAAATACTGGATTCTGAATAGTAACTTATGAGGTTTTGAGGTAAAGGGTTTGGGAATGGCAATTATAAAAAGAGAAATTCTAAATGAAACTCATCTTCCAATGCTTGTGCCTAGTCTGAGTCAAATGTTCATGTTCTCTTATTATTTCCTTGAAGAACGAATCGAGAAATGGGGTTTCGTAATTGTTAAATTAACATTCGTGTGTTGTAACTACACATCAACAAATGGAGAGTTTGCAATCGAGTTAAGCGAGCAGTTCCTATCCGATGATAAATGCGCAAACTGTGGAAAAAGTCTTAGGCTCTAGCCGTGGATGTAATCCTGGTAAGGGTAGAAGGTTAGCGGGCATGGTCTCAAGTTCAAGTGCCCACTTACAGCCCGAATACCAAGAGCCATCTTTCATGCAAAGACAAGTTAATTGATGACATGCTCGAGGCTCAAAATAAAGAGATAGCGAAACAAGTTCGTGCATTGGAGGAGCGAAACCATTCCCATTATTTTCTAGGCGCCTTCGTTTTTCAATTTTCCAGCCTTTCAGATTTGGTAGTAGTTCTTGGGGGTCAAGAGTTCTTTCACCACTTTCTTTACCTTGGTTTAACTGTCAAATAACAAAATTAAATTTAGACATAGTAGAAGTAGTAAGAAATTCAAACAAACGGAAAATTGGAGGTGCAGGTGGTCATGTAAATGTTTTTAGCAGTCCCTCAGGCTAGCTGGACCGTGAATTAATCTTGCATGATCAAGTTAAGTAACCCATTTAGTATTAAAAAAATTCCTAATGAAGGATGGTTATTGGGCCTCCATGAAATGTATAAGGAAAAGAGCGGATGTACAACCACCCGGACACAAGTATCAGACAAAAGATAAAACTCCCAAAATGATCGAGATATAATAAATATATAGCTAGGTGCAGTGCAATAAGAAGGGCCAGAATGCACGCTTTCTCGAAGCACAAAGTTTACCTTGATCAAAATAAAAGGTGAATAGAAATCAATTAAATTGACCTCCTCGATGTTGTTTGATTTAAGAGCTCGTCAAGGGTGAAATCCTTCTCTAATATCTCCTGACGTTCATAAGCAGTGCCTCTTTTTCTCTTCTTTATTGAACAATTAACCCGCATTAGTTTTGGTATTGAATTATTTTTATATATACCCTTAAACACGTCACATTGTTGCTTAAGCTAGAAAGCAGAAGAATCAAAGTTCCAATTACATATACTGCTAGAAATAATAAGTGTTTGCTTTACTAAGATCATTAACAAATGTCACCTCATGCATCACAATTCATGATTTTTAACTTAGTTTATGTCAAGTGCTGAAATTTGTTTCTTTTTCTTCTTTACTTGATCCCCTAGAAAACGTTTGATTTGGAAGCTTTAAGTTTTAAATGAGGTAGTGAGATATAAGTGGAAGTTGTGAATCGTGTAGAAAAATTGCATTTTACCGTTAAGTTAAAACGAATCTATTAGCTCTAACTAGAGTTATCCATATACATTTTTTCTAAGACTGTATCCAAAACCTATCACAACCCAATCTTTTATTTAAATATTATTTTCTCTTCATCCATCTACACAATTAATACATACCAAGAAATCTATATTTTTTTACCATTTATCAACAACCCAACCTAACCAATACATACAACCAATCTATTCTTTTATAAAATAATAAGTATTTTAAGAAAAAACAAAAAAAAGAACCAATAGCCATTAATGTTGGAAAATTTAGTGCACTTGTGGGATTAGTTCACACCTTGTAATGGGTTAGGAGGTACGGAGTGTACACCCATAAGGTCCATGAACACTCTGACTCTTATAGTGGTTTGTATTGGTAGTGCTAGTAGAAAGTACTGCTGGTGAAAGTACTGCTTGTGGAAAGTACTGCTTGTGGCTTCCACTGATAAGCAGTGTTTCCACTGAAGTGGTGTATCCACTGATAGTGCTATGAAAGTACTGATAAGCAGTGTTTCCACTGATAGGCTGTACTTCCACTGCAAGTGAAAGTACTGCTAGTGGAAAGTACTGCTTATGGAAAGTACTGCTAAATGGCAGTTACAACTTCTTTATGACCACGTATAATTGGTCATGTAACCACTAACGGCTATAATGGGGATAATTATGAGGCTATTAATGGGCCGATTAATACTCATAATTCCATTGGAATAGCTCAAGAGTAACCTCCTATATATAGGAGATTTGAACATGCATTAGGAATAGACAGAAAACACTAAGCACTTATAAGCGCAAGGGTTATTGAATTGTGCCTAATTCTATAACTGCATTTGGTCTTATCCCAAGTAGATATTCGTGTAACCCAGGCATTAGGGTCGAATAGTTTACTTTGGAAAGTGATCACACGATTCCAAGTGATATCCGGTAACCACCTAGTGGTATCTGTTACTGCCGACCTTGTTGTTTGTTTCTGCTGAACAGTTGTTGATTATCTTTACCCTGCTGCTGGGCGAATACACACCAACAATCAAAGTAAACTATTTTGTGATAATCAATGGCAACTGCTGCAATGAAACACATGGCTTCAAACTTTGCTAAGCTGGATAAGTTTGAAGGGGTGGACTTTAGGAGGTGGCAGAAGAAGATGCACTTCTTGCTGTCAAGCATGAGTGTGGTTTATGTGCTGACTACTCCAATTCCTGATGATAGGGATGATGCTACTGTAGAGCAGATCAGGAGGAGCAGCAAGTGGGAGAATGATGACTACATATGCAGAGGTCTTATTCTGAATGGTATGTCTGATTCTTTGTTTGATATTTATCAGAACTTTGAATCTTCCAAAGAACTGTGGGATTCCTTGGATGCCAAATATATGGCTGAGGATGCATCAAGTAAGAAGTTCCTTGTTAGTAATTTCACAAATTACAAAATGACTGATTCAAGACCAGTTATGGAACAATACAATGAACTTCTTGGAATACTTGGAAGGTTTACACAACACCAAATGAACATGGATGAGGCTATCAAAGTCTCTTGTGTCATTGACAAACTCCCTCCTTCATGGAAAGATTTCAAGCATACCTTGAAACATATGAAGGAGGAGTTAACTCTTGTTGAGTTGGGCAGTCATCTGCACATTGAGGAATCTCTCAAGGTGCAGGATAATGACAAGCCAAAGAGTAGCAATGCTGCTGGACCATCTGTTGTCAATATGGTAAAGCATAACAGCTCTACCAGGTACAATGACTACAAAGGCAAACGCAAATATCATGATAACACAAAGGCAGATCTTAAAAAGAAGGCAACTCCTACTTGTTGGAAATGTGGCAAGACTGGTCACATTAAAAGGGACTGCAAAGGTGTTAAAATTGGTGGTAAAGCCAATGGATCAGGCACTAATGGTTCAGGCAGTGGTGGTTCAGCCAACTCACTGAAAGGTCAGAATATGTTTAATAAGCCTTTTCAGATTTATTATGTTACATATGTATCTGAATCTTTTTATGTGCAGGATGATGATGTTGCGTGGTGGGTTGACTCTGGTGCAACAGTTCATGTGTGCAAAGATAGAAGCTGGTTCAAGACTTATGAGTCACTGAATGATGGTTCTATTCTTCACATGGGAAATGAGTCAACAGCCTTGGTGCATGGTCGTGGTTGTGTAGATCTTAGGTTTAGTTCTGGAAAGATTGTAACTTTGTTTAAAGTTATTCATGTTCCTGATATCAGGAAGAACTTGGTTTCAAGTAGTGTTTTGAATATTCATGGATATAAACAAGTTATTGAATCTGATAAATTTGTTCTTTCTAAATGTGGTGTTTTTATTGGTTTTGGTTATTTAAGTAATCAAATGTTCAGGCTTAATATTACCACTGACAGTGTTATTTCAGCTTTTGTGACCACATATGATCAGACTGATTCTACCCTGTGGCATGCTAGACTTGGTCATGTTCACTATAAAAGAATGCAAGATATGTCTAGGGATGGTTTAATCCCTGCTTTTGACATGGACACTGAAAAGTGTAAAACTTGCATGTTGACCAAGATAACCAAGAAACCCTTCCAGGGTGTTAGTCGTGAGACTAAGATCTTGGAGCTTATTCACAGTGACATGTGTGATTTGCATGCCACTCCTTCTTTGGGGAATAAGAAGTACTTTGTGACATTTATTGATGATGCTTCTAGATTTTGTTATGTCTATTTATTACATACCAAGGATGAAGCATTAGATAAATTCAAAGTGTTTAAAACTGAAGTTGAATTACAACTTGGGTCTTTAATCAAAAGATTAAGGACTGATAGGGGAGGTGAGTACATGGATACTCAGTACTTTCAGTCTGTTGGAATAATCCATGAAACGACTGCCCCTTATACTCCTCAGCAAAATGGTATTTCTGAAAGGAAAAACAGGGTGCTGAAGGAGATGGTTAATTCCATGTTGTCCTATTCAGGACTGAGTCAAGGGTTCTGGGGTGAAGCTATGTTAACAGCTTGCTATTTGTTAAATAGGGTTCCCAACAAAAGGAACAAGGTTACCCCTTATGAACTCTGGACTAAAAGGAAACCCAACCTGAATTATCTCAAGGTTTGGGGTTGTAGGGCTGTTGTAAGACTCCCTGATCCAAAGTTGAAAACTTTGGGTGAAAGAGGCATTGACTGCATCTTTGTTGGATATGCTGAGCATTCCAAGGCTTTTAGGTTTTATGTTATTGAACCTAATGAACATGTTTCAGTTAACACAATAATTGAATCAAGGGATGCAGATTTTGATGAGAATAGATTCTCATCAGTCCCTAGACCAAGTCAGAGGATTCCTAATGGAACTCATGACACTGGTGTATCAGAGGTCCCTGATGATGAACCATCAGTGGTCCCTGATGAGGTTGTGGTTCAGCAACCTGAACCTGTGCTCAGGAAAAGCAAAAGGGTCAGGACTCCAAAGTCAGTTGGACCTGAGTTTCAACTATACTTAGTTGAAGGTACTAGGGATGAGGTCTCAGACCAATACTCCTATTGCTTCATTGTTGAGGATGACCCCAAAACATTTGAAGAAGCAATGAAGTCCCAGGATATTGCTTTCTGGAAAGAAGCAATTAATGATGAGATGGATTCCATCATGGGCAACAACACTTGGGTGTTGGTTGATCTACCACCAGGTTGTAAACCTCTGGGTTGCAAATGGATTTTCAAAAGGAAAATGAAGGTAGATGGAACTATTGAAAAGTTCAAGGCTAGATTAGTTATTCAGGTCTTTAAACAAAAGTCAGGAATAGACTATTTTGATACTTATGCCCCTGTGGCTCGTATCAGTACCATAAGACTGCTGATTGCTATGGCATCTATTCACAATCTGGTTATTCATCAGATGGATGTGAAAACAGCTTTCTTGAATGGTGAATTGGAAGAGGAGGTTTATATGAACCAACCTCAGGGCTTCATCATGCCTGGCAATGAAAACAAGGTGTGTAAACTGATTAAGTCTCTTTATGGACTGAAGCAGGCACCTAAGCAATGACATCAAAAATTTGATGAAGTGGTTTTGTCTAGTGGTTATGTTCTTAACCAAGCTGACAAATGTGTATATAGCAAATTTGATGAATCTGGTAAAGGAGTCATCATTTGTCTATATGTTGATGACATGTTGATCTTTGGCACTGACCAAAATCAGGTTGACCTGACAAAGGAATTTTTGTCATCAAGGTTCTCCATGAAAGACATGGGGGAGGCTGATGTTATCCTTGGTATAAGGATTAAACATGAAAGTAATAGAATTTCTATCTCTCAGTCTCATTATATTGAGAAGGTACTGAGGAAATTCAATTACTTTGATTGTACTCCAGTGAGTACTCCTATGGATACTTGTGAGAAGCTGATGCCTAATCATGGCAAGGCTGTATCTCAACTTGAGTATTCTAGGGTAATTGGCTGCCTGATGTATGCCATGACTTGTACAAGACCTGATATTGGTTTTGCAGTGGGAAAATTGAGCAGGTATACTAGTAACCCCAGTGCTCATCACTGGCAAGCAGTTCAAAGGGTACTGAAGTATTTGAAGAGAACTATGGATTATAGTCTCTCATATACTGGTTACCCATCAGTGTTGGAAGGTTACACTGATGCAAGTTGGATCAGTAACACTGAAGACAACTCGTCTACCAGTGGCTGGGTATTCCTACTTGGTGGAGGTGCAATTTCTTGGGCATCCAAGAAGAAAACTTGCATCACCAGTTCAACAATGGAATCTTAATTTGTGGCTCTAGCAGCTGCTGGTAATGAAGCTGAATGGTTGAAAAACTTGCTTCTTGAGATTCCATTGTGGCCTAAACCTATAGCACCTATTTCTATCCGGTGTGATAGTGCAGCTACATTGGCTAAGGCTTATAGCCAGATGTACAATGGTAAGTCTAGACACTTAGGTGTCAGACATAGCATGATTCGTGAGCTTATCATGAATGGGGTGGTATCTATAGAGTTTGTGAGATCTCAACAAAATTTAGCTGATCACTTGACGAAGGGTTTGGCTAGAGACTTGGTTATAAAGTCTGCTAAAGGGATGGGTTTAAGTCCAACTTAGTCACTGAATGCTAGGACACCCAACTCCCTCCTAAGGAAACTTGGGAGCTGAGTTCAATGTGGAAAGCTGAACATTCAGTGGACTGGAGCACATGTTTATTTACATCCCAAGGTTGTGCTCAGAACCTGCTGAAAGGAGGATGAAGTCTTTACTTTTTAATGGTTAATTTTCTTTGAAAAAGTGCTTGGCAGGAGCATGACTAAAGAGGAACCACCTAAGTAAATGTTGAAGTTTTGCCGCTTCAGGAAGCTTTGGACTTTTAGCTTTTACAACATTTATGAATTTGGATATGGACACATGGCTTGTATAGTGTCAGGAGCTTTTAAGTGTTTGAAAACTTGTGTGTATTTTATCTTCAGGTATTCAAATGGGTTGAAGGGTTCAATTCTTAGAACACCCTGATTCTCGAATATTTGAACGTGTAATTACTAAGATGGAAATTCAATCCTCAGGACATTTTCGTTTATGCACATGTTTTGATTGATGTTTATTTTTCATGCAAAGGAAGTGAACTAAATTTGGGGAGGATTGTTGGAAAATTTAGTGCACTTGTGGGATTAGTTCACACCTTGTAATGGGTTAGGAGGTACGGAGTGTACACCCATAAGGTCCATGAACACTCTGACTCTTATAGTGGTTTGTATTGGTAGTGCTAGTAGAAAGTACTGCTTGTGAAAGTACTGCTTGTGGCTTCCACTGATAAGCAGTGTTTCCACTTATAGGCAGTGTTTCCACTGAAGTGGTGTATCCACTGATAGTGCTATGAAAGTACTGATAAGCAGTGTTTCCACTGATAGGCTGTACTTCCACTGCAAGTGAAAGTACTGCTAGTGGAAAGTACTGCTTATGGAAAGTACTGCTAAATGGCAGTTACAACTTCTTTATGACCACGTTTAATTGGTCATGTAACCACTAACGGCTATAATGGGGATAATTATGAGGCTATTAATGGGCCGATTAATACTCATAATTCCATTGGAATAGCTCAAGAGTAACCTCCTATATATAGGAGATTTGAACATGCATGAGGAATAGACAGAAAACACTAAGCACTTATAAGCGCAAGGGTTATTGAATTGTGCCTAATTCTATAACTGCATTTGGTCTTATCCCAAGTAGATATTCGTGTAACCCAGGCATTAGGGTCGAATAGTTTACTTTGGAAAATGATCACACGATTCCAAGTGATATCCGGTAACCACCTAGTGGTATCTGTTACTGCTGACCTTGTTTTTTGTTTCTGCTGAACAGTTGTTGATTATCTTTACCCTGCTGCTGGGCGAATACACACCAACAATTAACACCTTGACATGTGGCAGATTGTAGGTTGGGCTCTTAGGTTGTTATATGACCTAGATCGGTAGGAAAGACTGGATGGAATGATTAAAAAAATATTATTTTGTATGTATATTGTTTGAGTTGGGTTGGCAACCCATCTAATAAACATAGCCTAATAGAGAGCAGTTATTATAAGTAAAAAAGCAGGTAGTACTTGATCAATAGGATTACCGTTTTCGGATTAAAAAAGATATTGGATCGGCTTTAATTGCGGGGATGCTTTGCCCTTCAAGAGCTCACTGGCAGCTAGCTTCCTGTTCTTCCAAAAACAACCATGTTATATATCTATCTAATTTTAAAAGCAGGCCTTGAAAACTCAACAAAACTATGAAGCAAGAAAACAAATGAAACTTAAAGTACGATCAAACTAAAGCCTTGAACATACACCAATATATATGCTTACTGTAATCAATTTATTCGCATGGGAACGGACACATGACATTTGAGCAACAAGGAAGTCAAGCTATATATGAATGACGTTTAGATGAGTAAAACACACACACTAAGGACGTATGCATAAAATGATCGATATGGTGTTTCATTTTTTGCTAAAATGAAACCATGACTCGAATTTTCTTAATGTTTATATTCCTCTCTTGCTTTAATATGTTTTGTCTATCAAGGATCTAACCAATTAAAAAAAAATCAACATCAACTTTGTAATTTGTTTTACCTGAGTCCATGTGGTCACGGCTTGAGAAACCCGTCTTAGGATTTAGAAGTTCTTGGTTAGCGGTTGGGTGCGCAATCATCTTGAGTCCTGTAGCATGATTCATTTGTGTGGTGTCCTGATTAAAAGACGGATGGGAATCATCTCCCTCCCTGTAATCAAAGGTTCTTGCACTAGCTGGTTGTTTGGCATTTTTTTTAACTGATTTAAGCCCTAAATCGATATGAGTACTGTAATGAGAGAGGAGATATAGAAATAACATATGTGTGTCACAATTTGGTTTATGTTAATTGGTCGAATTTATAGTCATTAGTCATGCATGTATTAATTACAATATCAACTATCTATTCAATGCATTTAAGATCCCGCCTATAGTGTTGTTAATGTCTTACTCGTTTTGTTTTAGGACCATCTACAAATTAGATAATACATTAAATCAAAAGATATCCATGTTGACTATCAAATTAAGTAACTATGCAACAACAAACATAAGATATTGTATCATTTGGTAACGAATTCAATACTTTTTTTTCTTCTTCTTGATATGGTTAATTAGGTAATGGTATTGGGCAACACAATCAAATATGCTTGATGTACATCATAAATGTATTATTTATTACAGGTTGAAACAAAATACGACTTCCTAAAATATCTATTAATAGTAATATTACTGCTTTTGTCTAGAGATTTCATTTTGGTATTTGGTAGCATCGATTCAATATATCTTAATTGTTCATTTTAATCATTATATTTTTTTGGTATTTAAATTACACAAAATAATTTTTTTGTGTAATAATAATTGATTCATATAATTTTCTTTTTGAATTTTTAAAACTCTTTCTAAAATTGTCAAATATGATGACCAATATATGACAAATTGAAAAGCACAATGACAAAATAAAATTGCGGCGAAAACTAACTTCAGACAATATAGTGGAATAGAAAAAAGTGCATTGGCTCATTTACGGCAAATGAAATATGATACATTTATTCAAAGAAAAGCATTTAATATCCAATCAAGCGAAAAAGACGATCTTATGAGAATTTGTTTTGTAATTGACAAATAAAAGCTCTTATTTATTGTTGATTACATGAAAACACGTTGAAAATGATATATAATCTTTACAGATTAGGTTATATATATCCATAGTGCATATAAATTTTGTTTCACGAAGCGGTTGTAATTAAAAGCCGCCGCAATATCTAAGCCGCGACCACAAACAAAATTTAATAACCCTTTACTGCGCAATCAATGTTTGTTCATATGAGTATGTATTTCATTGCCCTTTGTAAAAATAAGTTATAATTTAATTTCGTGGGATTACAAACTTTTTTATATTGATCTATAACACATTCATAAAACATTTAGGTATTTTGTTTATAAAAACGTTAAGTTATTTGTATTGAGAATACTCTTCGAAGAAAAAAAAACATAATGAATACATGTATCATGGATTTCAAGACATTACGGTTTTGATAGTTTATTTAAGATTTTGGTTATTATAAACATGGTTGTGAGTTAAGATATAACTTTTTACAATATCTATTAATAGTAATATTTCCACCCTTATTTCAATGTTATTCGAATTCAAGTTAAATCATATGAGATAATTAATAATAATTAGAGATTTCATTTTGGTGTTGGGAGCAACAATTTTATATATCTTCATTTTAGCATTTGGTAACAATTTATGTATCTTATTGATATTTTTTGTCATTGTCCCAATTTGGTATTATAATTATTTCCATTTAATAATGTAGTAAAAATAATTTTAAAATTGAGTTTAAATTTAATTGTACTAAAAGTACACAAGATAACTTTTTAGAGGCATTTTATTTTGCTTACCAAATGATAAATTCTCACCATTTATCTAGTTTGATCTAATGGCGAGGAGTAACCTAAGATATAAAAGGTAAACCTAAGTCCATTTTTTTTATTCTTTTTTTTGTCTTTTTTTAATCGCATATTTTTTTTGTCTTTATTTTTAATTCACGTTTTTTTTTTTTTAAATTCGCTTTTTTTTTAATTCATGCTTTTTTTAATTAACTCTTTTTTAAATTCGCATTTTTTTCTTCGTTTTCATACGTTTTCGTCTGTTTTCGTCCGTTTTCATTTGTTTTTGTCCGTTTTCATACGTTTTCGTTCGTTTTCTTATGTTTTCGCCCGTTTTCATAAGTTTTCATCTGTTTTCATCAGTTTTCTTTCCTTTTCGTCCATTTTTCATACGTTTCGTCCGTTTTCGTACGTTTTTTTACGTTTTCATACGTTTATGTCCGTTTTCATACGTATTCGTCTGTTTTTTTACGTTTTCATCCGTTTTCTTACGTTTTCGTCCATTTTCATACGTTTCTAAATATCCCAAGTGATATTCTGTGATATTCTAAATATCACTTTGTGATATTCAGAATATCACTTTGTGATATTTAGAATATCACTTTGTGATATTCAGAATATCACTTGTGATTTTCTAAATATGACTTTGTGATATTCAGAATATCACTTCTGATTTTCTGAATATGACGTTATGATATTCTGAGTATCACTTGTGATTGTCTGAATATCACTTTGTAATATTCTGAATGTCACTTTGTGATATTCTGAATGTCACTTTGTGATTTTCTGAATATCACTTTGTCATATTTTGAATATCACTTTGTGATATTATGAATATCACTTGTGATTTTCTTTTGTGATATCCAGAATATCACAAGTGATATTCTGAATATCACATAACATCATTTGTGATATTTAGAATATCATTTGTGATATTCATAAACGTATGAAACGGCCGAAAACATTTAAAAACGGACGAAAACTTATGAAAACGGACGAATATGTATGAAAACGGACGAAAACATGTGAAAGCGTAAAAACACGTATGAAAACGGATGAAAACGTATGGAAACGGGCGAAAATGTAAGAAAACGTATGAAAACGTACGAAAATAGATGAAAACGGACAAAAACATATGAAAACAGACTAAGACTTATAAAAGCGAAGAAAAAAACGTGAATAACGTGAATTAAAAAAAAATGTGATTAAAAAAGAAAGACAAAAAGTCAATAAAAAAACTTGGACTTAGGTTTATCTATTAAATTTTAGGTTAATCCTCACCATTAAATAATACTAGATGGATGATGGGGATTTGTCCCTTGGTAAGCACCAAAATAAAAGTAAGAAAAATGAACTTTTCCCAACCTTTTAATGTAATAATAATTAATTAATATATCTTTTTTTTTTTAATTTTGAACATATCATATCCTTCTAAGATTGTAATGATTGATATATGACAAACTGAAAAATACAACGACAAAATAAAATGGTGGCAAAAGCCTTAACTTTGGATGATTTAGTGTAACAAAAATTAGTGCATTGGCTCATTTACGGGAAATGAAACATTATACAGTTATTCAAAAAAAAGGATCTTGATCAAGCGAAAAAAATATGATTTTTTAAATTTCTATTTTGTAGTTGACAAATAAAAGCTCTTACTTATTATCAGGGATAGAACTACATTGATGCTGGGTGTGGCAAAGGATGCACCTGATTTTAGGTCATGAAGTGCAAAAAAATTTAAAAAGTGTCGATTTTTTTTATGAGCAACTCCTGAATTTTTTTTTTGTTACTTTCGTTTTTTATGGTTTATCTTTAGTTAACCCAAATGGCAATTGTGCAACACCCTTTTGAAAATACTAGGTCCGTCCATTCTTATTATTGATTACATGAAAACACATTGAAAATGATATATAATCTTTAAACATTAGATTAATATCCATGGTGCATAGATTTGTGTATCACAAAAGGCCACCAAATATTATAACAATGGTTGTAATTAAAAGCCGCCACAATATTTAAACCGCAACTAAAAACCAAGTTTGATGAAATTTTACTGCGCAAATAATGTTTATTCACATAAGTAAGTATTTCAGCATCCGTTATTACGCACATTATCAATCATCAACATGTACACCGTATCTTGGGGCCTCTTGTTAGAGTAGTGTAATGTTACAAAGCCACATCGTGTGTCTTATTCGTGATGTCATATTTATGGTTTTATACAGTGTAAAATTATGATAGGTTATCATAATGACGTCAAGTGTATTATTTTATGTTTTATTTCTCACTTTTAGTAAAAACATAATGATGTGAGACCTCTCATATTTAAGTGAAAACGATAGGTCATGTTGACATTGACTAATTTGAAGCACGATAATTAAAATAAAGCTTCACTTTTTAGTAAAAATCAATGGATGACTTTTTAATTTAGATGATCTGTATAAATTTTTATGTCATCTATTATTTAGAGCTACTTCTTTTTAAGTTGTTAGTTTAGTATTGCTTTTAATAATATCCATGCCTTTACTTAAAAGCATATCAGATAAGCACCGGTTGATCTAGCCGATACATTTAGATCTTACGAAGATTTAATAGAGTAGCTTATGTTTGGTATTTTGTACTATTCAATTTGGGATGATTGGCTAGTTAATTCTATTGTTACGTTCTAGTTGAGGAATATTTTTTAGCTAGCTCTAGGTTCAACTTGTTCCGCTTGTATTGTTCCACTAGCACCTCGCTAGAGCTAGGGTATTGGTTTTAACTAAAGGAATCCGGGTATTAAATAAAAATAACCATGCAACATTCCGCTTAGAGTAGTGAAATATCTACGCATACAAGTTCTTAAAATAGGATCATATAGTTATAGTACACTAACTGTTGACCAATAGCAGAACATTCAACTTGTCAGTATATTTTTGATCCAGTGGTTTCACTATCAAAGTTTTACAACCTCCTAAGCACTGTACCTAATTGTTGTACATAGTGTAGTATAGGTAAGATCAAGCGAAGATCGTTCTTTAGGGGAATAGTAAGGTAGGTTCGAGATGTATGACAGTTTGATCTAAAGGTGAAAGAAGCTTAATTTTGGTCTTCTATATTTTAATGATAGCAAGTAAAAATTGGGATATTAGGGAGTTTGTTTTTATGAATAATATTGAATCTAAATGCGAGAAATTAAACTACAAAATAAAAGTAAAGTGGTGTGAACTTTTATGATGGGAAAGACGTATTTATCTATATGCACTACTCCTTGCTAGCTATTCAATTCTACATATTGATTTGTCACACTTTGATTCACCGAATGCCTAAGCTTCCTATTACAAGTTCTAACTAAAAGGACGTGTGATGACTAGGTATCATAGCTAAACTGCTAGAGTAACGGGTATTATACAAGCATATAGTTAGTTTCGTTTAGTCGATTAACATAGGGACGTGGCAATTAAACGTGCAAATTATTCAGGTTTCTAGTTAGTGTCTTAAGAAATTAATTAGAGGGCGGGTTGTTAACCACGTATCGTAATTAGTTGCTTGAACCGAACACATGCAGTTAATCAAATGATCAATAGCAAACAAGAGTTATAAATTAAACAAATTTCATGCAATCCCTAAGTAAATACTAAGTGATATAGCCTAGCATAGCAATTAAAAAACAAGAAATCAGCATAATCAAGCAAGTAATAATAAACATATTTGAATAACTTATCTTAACAATACATATGAGTTCATGAGGTAAAAAAGTATTGAAAAACTCTCCAAAGTAGGTTAGGGTTTTGCTCCCTAAAGTTCCACACAAAATGTGAAAAACAATGCCAAGTATATGTATATATATATATATATATATATATATATATATATATATATATATATATATATATATATATATATATAGAAAGTTAACTCTGATAGCGACAGGTTTTGGTTATGACGCCTCCTGCTCGCCGTTTTGTTTGGGGTTAATTTTGCACCGACTTGATATACGTCGGAAGCCTTCGGAATGTGACGCCATTAGCTTGTAGTTGTGACGGCGTCAGGTTTCCCGTCTCAGCACACTAGCCTGTCAGAATTAGATATGTGTTTCCACTTTATGGGCGCTTTTGTCGACCATGTCAGAAATACCGAGCACAAGCTTGAATCTTGTCTTTTTCATCCGTTCTTTGTTCAAATTATCCTAATCTTGTCTGTTTTCAGAAAATGCATTCCCAAGGACCTGAAACTCAAATAGAAAGGATATAGGTCAATAAATGATATAAAATGTATGAAACTAAGGGCTAAATTACCCCTAATAACTGTATGATTTTGCACCTCATCAAATATTCCTACACTTGAGATTTGCTTGTTCTCAAGAAAATAAGCTTTTGACTTAGTCAATAGCACAATTTAGGGAGCATTTAGAAATAGTGTAAATACAAATCATGGCCACAACTCTTTCATAATACGCTTTTGGCAATTTCAAGCACAGAAATATAAGACTAGCATCTCATATAGTAATTGTTTACTTACTCACTTCTCTAGGTATTTATAAATAATATAACAATATAGGAAATGGGAAAATCACTCAACTTACCATGTCATAGTGCATAAATTACCATATGCTTGATAAAGGATCAAACCTCCACCACTTTGGCATAAGCACCTAGAAATTACTTTCAAATAGTTCTTTTCAAGGGTTGCAACGTAAGGCTTTGGGTAAGGAATAAAGGGTAGGGGATATAGGAATTTTTATTAGAGTAAAGTTAATAACCTAAACAATTACATTCATGTTGTTGCCAAGTCAAAAACTCTAACCAGATAAGGACTAAACAATGACATCTTTTTGTATTTTTTGGCTCTTTCTTGACTTAACTAATAGCTGATTTCAATCCATATCTTATTTTCTCTTCTCTTTTTTTACATATACTTTAACCCAGCCATCTTTGATTTGCTAGAAACATAAACATAAACATAACTTGAATAATAACTTAAACATAAACATAAAGATAGATGACCTAAATTAGATAGATCAATACAATTAGAGTACTAATTTGATATTCATAACTTGGGCATATTCCCCATTTCTCTCGATATATAATACTACCAAGAGTCCCAATTGTCCCAAAATTGTATATACAACTTGACTTAGAAACATGAAATTATCTATACAACTAACAAGGTTTTAACACATATAACACAATAAAGGTGGGCTAAAATGCTTTGAGAGTAACAGTTCTTTAGTGTGGGTGTAAACAAAATGAAAATATATGCTCAGCAGAGTGTTCTAATGTATCTTGCAGTAAAAATGAGTGCAACAAAATGGTAAGGGGATTAAATGACCAATGAAGTCAAATAATTATAACAAAAACACAGGCTAAAATTTTGGTTTAATCCTGATGTCTCTTATCACTTAGTAAATTCTAATCACACGAATGTGAGCTCACTTGCGGTCTCGGGATGCATTAGTAAAGCAAGTTTTAAAATATATACACTACCGGTACACTAAACAAAACAAAAGCATTAAAAATAAATGTTATAGTCCAAAGGCTAAAGTTACTCAACAAAACAAAAGCTTATAAATCCTATCCGTGAGACCCTTGAAACTAGTGTCACAGGTAAATACCATGAATTTTTTTTATACTTCAGCTAAAATCACCTAATAAGACTATGTTTTAGAAAATCACAAAAGATTTTTAAGACAAAACAAACACAAATACTAGAATAGTTTAAAATGCATCTAATACCCTCCCTACACTTAAAATAAACATTGTCCCCAATGTTCTAAGAAGTACCCAAAATAGGAAAAGGAAAAATATAGAAAGCAAAAGAAACTAATTATCCCCTCGTTTGCTCGGTGTGATCGAATAATGGTGATGCAAGGCTAAATCTTCATCCAAGAATTGTCAAAAGACCATCCTGATCCAGTTACAACCTATAATCTAAGAAAAATACAACTATACTAAAACTTAGAGTCGAGCAGGAGATAAAATAATATTTGCTTTGAATCATAAAACATACATAAAACAAACAAACTAAGAGCGATAAAAGATATAATACTGTAATAATGAGATATAAATATCTCACAAGAAATATGGACTTTAAAATTTCTGAGAATTTTTCCAAAATAAATTTCAAAATAACAAAAAAAATCTAGAAAATATTTACAGTAGAAATCCTCACGCCATCATGTGTAAGCCTTGATGCCGTCAGACATGCTGACATATACTTGTTGCTTTATTTTCTGGAAAATTCCTAGAAAATCTTGCTTTTTGGTGTCCATATATTTCTATAGGAGTTCATAAATTACAACCATAAGCCTTGACTCAAACAATCTAAAAGAAATAGTTCTAAGTCATTTGCCAAAAGTGTATATGTAAAACATATACTAAAATAATATATGAAATAGTGTTTATGCTAGGCCACTACTTAAACGTATTCAGCCAATTCAATCTGCCTAGTGTAACTACACTAGCAATAAGACAATTGTGACACCCCGTAATTTCCTCGGCGTGTCATAAATGGGGAAATGGCAATTAGAGTGATCGTTCTCTCTAATTTGAGATACGAGACGTATTATATATCGTTTTTATTGGAAATATTATTGTGAGAACATTGGCGTAACTATCGAGTCACGAATCCCTCGTTTACTAGTCCAAACGAGTCCCGAACCTGATATAACAAAATTTTTAGAAAGTTACATCAATGGTCCTTGTGATAAGTTACACAGCCGCCCCTTTAGTTTCTATTGTACAAGAGTAGTCCCTCCTAGGACTATATATACCCATTCCTTCTCACATTATCTCATTTTCACCATCTTTCTTTCTCTCACTACAAATCACACACACAATATATCCCTCCCACCTCTCTCTAGAATTTCCGGCAACCCCTTAGGGTTTCGGCGCCGCTGCCGGAGTCTGGCCAAATTCGGGCCACACCTACATCATACACCACCTATCCTAGATGATAGATCAAGACCTTGTGGTTCTATTTTCGTGCCACACGCACTCTGAATCTCGTTAACGCGCCCTAAATCTAATTTTTAACATTCGGATAACTAGGGTTTTCTTGGCTAAACGTTTTCAAAGTTCTTGCTTGGTCTTGGTATACGAGTCGTACTCGTATGGGACACCAAGGACGCTCCTCTCGCCTCTCTTTCTCTCTCGGTAAAGCACTAACCGTTCTATATCATTTTTGTTTTTGTATTATTAAGTCGCATATAATCTGTCGTGTACTATTTCGTGGATAAAAACGGAAACGAGAAAGAAATCAGGTTGTGAAACATCTTTGGTGATAAACTCGTGTGGATAAACCGGTTATAAAATAATTTACAAATGTTTTTATGAGTTTAATATAGACAAGATGTAGAAAATGGTTAATAATACGGATTAATAACAATATTTAACGTCGGCATATGGATTCGTGTGGTGAGGAATCATCTCAGTGGTGTTATTGTTTGTGTTTGATCGTGAGAGTTGTAATGGAACCGGGTTGGGTTAGGTCAAATGACCCGTGTGGGTATTTGTTGTAAAAGTTGTGCAAACCAAGTTGCGTTTATTGTGTTGGTCACACTAGGGTGTGTTTAATTTAGTAAATTTGTTGTCAGATCTCGACGGGTGAATTTGGTATGAGTGAAATGGGTCGCGGATTCAAATTAAATTAAGGCTTGGCAAATGTTTTTAAGTCGAAATGAGTAATGGGTTAATTGGGTTACGAGTATTACTTAAATAAGACTTGATAAATTGTGAGTTGTAAACGGTTATTAATATAAAATATCGAAACGGGTAATATTGAACTAAATGAAATTATGTGACGGGTTAAAATGCACATGAATTATCGGCTACCAAGGATACGGTAAATAATATATGTCCACGGGTTAACTATATATGTACTTAACGACGTGATAGGGTAACAATGAGCTATTCGGTATAAGTAATGGACTAATAATATATATATCATTATCGGACATATTTGATCGTTAATTTTGGACTCGAACGGGTAGTGAGCGAGTTATTATAAAACAGGATAATAATTATTTAGAACTAACTACGTGATTGATAACTAATTTCGGATATTGTATATAACTTATAACGTTTAATACGGTTTATACATTTGGAGTAACAAATGATACACAAATTGTATTGTTTATAAGTCGAACTCATTAAACATTTTGAATTAACCGAGTGTAATATATTAGACTCGGAAATGAGTTTGATATATTTGCTTCGCTATATGCCTAAGTATTCTCTTTTCACATTTTTTAACTAATAAGGAGATATCTAGTTATATGTTGTCTATAAATATGATTTTATTTAATCATAAACTCTTATTGATTAAAGAATGTAACTCATGTTTAATAAATACAAGTTAACCTTTATAAGCTTGTCGAGTAATATTATTTTGATAATATAACTTATTAAAACCGTAATGGTTCGAGGAACGTTGGATAAACGAATGTGTCATATATCTTATATGAAGTACTTTCTTATAAACTTATATAATTACGAATAACGATTGAGAAGCCTTTATTAATTGAGCGATAAATGGAAACTTATCTTTTCTTATAAACATGTACGTTTGGGGATTATTAGGTAGGTTGCCGAAACTTATCAATTAACCTATTTATATTACATAACTAGTTGTCGTCATTTCCTAGTCATTGACTAGTTTGAGCATTGTCGGTATTTCTTGACCTTGTCAATGTCTTTTCCTAATTGGCGTGCGTTCTGGTTAGTATGTCTCGACTGTGTCGGCGTCCTCTCCCTTTTCGCGTGAGTTGTGCGTCCCATCTATGTTCCTTAGCACCACACGAAACGTTAAAATTAAACTTTTGAGATACTAATCATAAACTTTTGGAAATGATAATGGACTTTTGGAAGTAACAACATGAGTAATCCACGAAAACTACGACACATTATCTTTTATCGACTTCTTTATCGTATGAGCAGTATCTTAAGATTATTGTATAAGCATTAGGTTGCGTCACTTCTATTCTGTCGTACTCGTCGTACCTTCTTCTGGATGCCGTGGAGATTAGCTTTAGATGCCAGTCGTGTCAATAGTGAATAGCGCATTGCTGTGGATAAGGTGAGTTTCATAGCCCCTCTTTTCAAAGTTTTTCATAACTATTTTGGGGGAGAATACATGCTGCTTTTAACGAACCATAACTGGATATGTGAACATTATTTGGGAATGACTGTTTTTTGGTATATTTGAATTGGTGATTGATATCTTATGTGTTTATGTGAATGCAAACTATTTCTTGGACCTGCCACTACTCTTTAAAATTGCTAATGTGTTGATTGGAAAGGTTAAACGTGCGACAGTTGTTGACTTAGCCCAGGGTAGCATTCCGATGCTATAACGCGATGCCTAGCTAAATATATCTGACCTAGTCCAGGGTAGCCTGTGTTCTAGGCCTTGCTACGACTGTGCTGGCTAGAGTCGCTTAGGGCCCTTCTATGACGTCGGTTATGTTATTGATTGTGGATTATTGTTTGGATTGATTGTTGAATGGAATGTGTATTATATGTCTGCCTTAATCGCACCTAGCAATTAAACTCTATCAGGTCCACTGTTACTTTTGTAACTAAACTCTATGAACTCACCAGCGTAAGCTGACCTTTTTAGCATGTGTTCTCAGGTTTAAGGCGATAGTTCACTATTGGAAGACGCTTGGCAAGGGGCATGGTCATAGGCGACTCTGGTAAATAATCGGGACCGTTTTAATTATCTTTTGGACCTATTTCCGCACTACTTTCATTAATGTAAACTTTATGAATCTTAATCTAAATGGATGGAATAAAAACCATTCTTTGTACCTTATGTTGTGATACCATGATAATAGCACCCAAAGGTTCGTATGCTTCCGCTGGACCGTATTTTCGGGGTGTTACAACAATTTTCGCATAACTATATCAAAATAAAATGACGCTAGTATAAAGAAAACTAGATATAAATATCGCCCATCTAGATGTTATCCTCTGGTCAACCATACAGGACGTAAATAACACTTGGCATAAGACCTAGTACTATGCACCCCAAGACGTACGGAGTGAGGCGGTGGCTAACCCCTAATAGCGCTATTCATAAGTACTAAAGTCTCAATCCACGACATGGGGATATAGTAAGCTAAAAGTAGTGTAAGGCCAACCTAAGCATACAACAAACAATTCAAAATCATAGATTTAAAACAAGTCATAAGTTCAAGAGTTTGAATAAGACATAAGTCCAAAATCAAGTCATAAGATTAAGACAAGTCAATAGAGTTCAACATACACCAAAAGGTCCAAAACAAGTCATAAGAGTTCAAAAATATGCCAAAAAGTTTAAATCAAGTCAAAAGAGTTCAAAATATATCATAAGGTTCAAAACAAGCTCAAGGGTTTAAAATACCTAAAAGGTTCAAATAGTTCATATACTTCAAAAATAATCGCAAGTTCATAATATTTCAAGTAAAAATACTTGATCATTCTTTTCACCCTAAAAATAAGTAAAAATAAGCACGAGAAAGACTTTACCAAGAAACGACCTAGAAAAAAATGCAAAAAAGGGACAAAAATACGGACGAAAACGTAAAAAAATGACGAAAACGTATACAAAGGACAAAAACGCATGAAAATGGGCGAAAACGTAAAAAAACGGGCGAAAATATATAAAAAATGACGAAAATGTATAGAAACAGATAAAACATATAAAACAGACGAAAACGGATACAAATGTATGAAAATGTAAGAAAAACGGAAGAAAACATATAAAAACGGACAAGAACATATGAAGACGTAAGAAAACGGGCGAAAATGTATAGAAAGATAATTAAATGCTCGTCATGATAGTATATATATATTTTTTTTGCTTAACGATTAATGGTTTAAAAAATATTAATATTTGATAGAAAATAATAAAAATGAGTTTGTTAAAATGTTGGGTTTAATGTCATTGGATCAAATGGAGATTGAGGGCGGGGATTGATGAAGTTTGGTATGTCTTAAATCTTATACTTTATATGCACTATAGACACAGATATAAATATAGATTATGATTTGGAATGTCGATTTTGTGAACAAAACCCATTCTCTCCCTTAACGACACACCCAAGTTTCTTGTTACAACCACAATTACACTAGGTCTAGGATGGATTCAGACGCATCAAAGACCGCCGTAAGTATGGATATCGACTCGAAGACCGCCGCCGTTCCACCTAAACCTAAACGTTTTCGAATTAAAAGGTGGAACGCTGTATGTCTCTGGAGCCCCGGTATTTTTTTTTTCTTTTTTTTTTTTTTTTTAATACTCTGTCAATTATTTATGTTTCTTAATTACCAGAACAAAATGTATGAATTTTAATCTACCAATTAAACGGGTGTTATTCTTATTATAATTAATTGATGATGCATGCATGCAGATGAAGTGGGTAAGCAGATTTGCTTGTTGTGTAAAGAAATAATCGCCAAGCCTTGTGAGTCACTATTAGTATAACTTTTTATTCTTTTTTAGTTTTGTTATACTTATTTTTTACTGTAATTCAAACAGGTAAGGTCTGCCAATCTATAGGCAGAATGGAGTGCGGTGTTGAACATGGTAAGTTTTAACCCTAATTACTTACTATTAGATCGTTACTTTTCAATATAATGTAGCATTGTTTGTTGTGGATATAATGTGCAATATTCTTTTTGGGAATCTGCTGCCATTGATAAGTTCCTTGTTCTGAGATCAATTAATTATGTCCACATAACACATCCACAATTAATGCATCTAGCCTTCTGGGGATCACGGGACGCGGCACATCTTATGGACCGATGGGTTATAGAGGGCTTGCCTTGGAGTCATACCCGTTGACTACTTTACGTCTTGGGAATGCTACCCTTGACTGGCAAGTTGCCGCTTCTTTCCCTTTTTGGTGCTTCTATGTTTATTCCGTGATCCCAAGTTATATTCCTTAGTCTCTTTGGGTTAGGTTATGATCCAGATCCCAAGGTAGTTCCGGACTTGTTATTTCCGCGGATTATTGTCATGCCCCTGTTATATGTACGTAACGAAAGGTCCACCGCCCTGGCCCGGTCGTGCCGGACTTGTTTCAAGCATGGTCCGGACTTCTATTGGATCTGGAGTTAGGTCCGGACTCTTTGAGTCCGGGAATACAATAAGTGATCAGTACTCTTTTTTCATTAAGGTATTTCAATCATCTATGCTTTAGATGATGGATGCGACTCCTAAGTTTACTAATTGCAACATACCCGCAAAAAGGTTTTCGTTTTCATTTGATCAACACGAGTCCATGTCAAATGATGATGCGTTTACTTGACTTGTGTTTGATATGTTTCATGTCTGGTCAAGCTTTTAAATAAAACTCTTATCAGTTTCTTGTTGTAATCTTGGTTTCTGGTTTATAATTATTGAGAAAGTTGGATGAACAACAGTAAATCAGTAATGCAAAATGCTTACTGTTATAAAATATCCAACTGTTGGTTTGTAGCTGCCAACGGTTGTTGACATTGGTGGTTTTAGGCCTTGACTATACAAAACATTGATCAGATATCATGCGTGATTGAATTCAGGTCTACCCCACTGGCATATTGAAAAATCTATTATTGGGTACAAACGACTGTGCCCTACACCTTATCTTTTATTCGCTGTTTGTGCCTTTGCTCTTGTTTAGAGGTGACAAAATTTTTGGGTTGGACGGAAAACAACCTTTTGTTCAAAAAAAAAAGCAATTTATTACTGTAAGCTAGTGTGTCAAATACAATTTAGGATATTTTATTTTTGGGTGGCCTTGTACTGTTTGACGGGTTTTCTCTTCAGCGATATTTTGATTTTGCCTCTTTGATCAAACATGGATATGACATGACAACAAAATCAACACTGGTCACAAATAAACGGTTGAAGTTGCTATCTGTATGGTTTTAATATTATGGCAACATAGTTTTTTCACATGTTTCCGATATATAAATTGTCCCAAAGATTCAAAACTTATGTTAAGGCCTTTTTTGTAAGAAAAAAATATGAAAAATTCCAATGGGTTTATAACTTTATTTGGTGTATCAATTACGAATTTTTTTCTAGAATTCCTAAAGTTTGTTTGACATCAATGTTACACCCACTTTCAGTTACCATATAGGTAGATCTTTGGTAGCAACTATATAGTAACCTCTTTTTCATGTGTTTTCAGTCTAAAGTATTATTGGGTCCTTTAACCTAATCTCTGTAACTTTCTTAATGATTGTACATCATCGCAGGTGTCTGCAATCATGTGTTCCACGATTGCTGCATTACCAAGTGGTTGCTCGGAGGCCAAACTACATGCCCTCAAAGTACACAACTGCTTCTCAACCATCATCCTAGCTCCCTTTATAATCATTTTTTGTAACCTGGGATTTAATGGTTGTGCTTACTGTCTGTTTGTGCAGCTGACTGTCATCATATGTGGGAGGTCCAGAGATCAGGCGTGTAGATACGTCGACTATGGGAGATCAGGCGTGTTGATTTCTTGGAACTCTTTATACTGCAAGATTGTAGGATTATGCATTTTCAAATTTTGAATCCGAGAGATTTAGTGGCTGCTTGTTTGGTGTTTGGTTGACATAAAATGACATTAATGAATGCTCTCTTTACTCCTATTTTACACCAGGTTCACCATCAACTCTTATCAATTCTGGAAAAGGACTGTTATATATAGTTATCAGTTCCAAGATGGATCAGATATACTTTATTATGCAAAGGAAAAGTACAATTGAGATAACTGATCCACATAGTGGACAACTCGATAATAATATCAACCTATCTAGCCTCAAGTCACTCGGAGATATTTAGACCGGCTGTAATGGGACATGCCTTCATGAACTGAGAACAGGCCTGCTACCTCCCCTTCACGCGTCATTAACCAATTTAGGAAGTGGTTTAGTCACAAACTTGACCGAACTAACATTCTTTCTTTTTGTTTGTGTGTAAGTGTATTGTGGGGTATGTATATGTTTATGTGAGGTATGTTTATTTGGTTGGTTTGATGGTCACCACTACGAGTGTTTGGTGGTGTGATTAAATGCACGCTGATATTAAGCTGATGTGCGGCTATTAAGTCACTAGTACATCTAATCTTAGCCATATGTCCCTGATCAGTTATTTGCAAATCGAAATGAAAGGGATAAACATAAAGAAGTAGTGGGATATGATATGAGCTAGAACAAATTGATGCTCTCTATATATCCAAGAAGAGATTTTCCTAAGATTCATTATAATCCCATTTGACCTGAAGTAATTTCACTTTGGGCTGTTTGATTTTACAATGATTGTTCACAAGAATCACTGAAGGGGTGTTTGTATTATATAAGCTTTTTAAGGAGGGTTTATTATGTTTGGCACTCGGCTTATTAGGGCTTATAGGGGCTTGAGCATTTAGAATAAGCTAGCTTATAAAATAAGCTTTTATTTGTCACACAGGTTTATGAAAGCTTTTATAAGCAATAAGCCTTCATAAGCCCAAGCCCATTGAAAAAGGTTTATGGAGGCTTATAGATAGTCAAATTACTTAAATATCCATAAAAATATGTTGGATTATCACAAAAAACGTGGAAATTTATCTAAGTTTAATTTGATGTGTTTCAGCACAAAATAATTCGCCAAACAACTTTATAAAAATATAAGCTTAAGCTTTCCCACACCCCCAATTCAGCCCCACCTCAAGTCCCAGCTCTAGCTAGAGGTGGCAAAAAAAAACCGGTTCTAAAACCAAAAAAAAATCTGAAACCAAAACCGGTCAAAACCGGTTCAAACGGTAACCTGCATATTTCGAGACAGTGGCTAAAATAGAGACGTTGGATCGTTTTTATCTCTAATCATAGATCTCACGAAAGCTCTCGAACTTAGTACCTTTTCGTTCGCGTTTTCTTAAAAATGAGGATGTACCGGGACCTTAGTAGCAAAAGATGCAGTGTATTGAAAGCTCTCGAACTTAGTAGGATTATCAGGGCTACTTGATCTCTAATCATAGACCTCACGGAGACTCTTCAACACAATATTATATTGTACAACCTTTCCAAATAATTCCATCACGAGGAACGAATCCTTAATTCTATACACTACCCTCTCAAGTTTCATACTTAACGTTTGGTTTGAAGTCATATTAAATTTTTGTTACATACCCAGAAACAACCCAAGTTGATGTGTTTAATCTCTAAATGGGAAACTACTCGATCTTATCATCTGTACAATGATATAGAGAATCAAGTAGTTCTAACAGTTGCACTCTTCATCCAAACACCACGTTAGTCTCACTTATTGGCATTTTGATGTTGAGACAAGCAATTGCTGATTTAAAACATGCAAGTTTAATTAAAAGAGTAATTTGATTGTAATGCTACATAAGCTCAGTTAAAACAATCACAAATTCTCAAGCACTTGCTAAAGTGGTTTGGGCGGGAAAAAAAAAACGGAATCGAGCTAATTTTCACCAGTTCAACTGGTTTCTGAGTGGAACCGGTTTTGAAACCAAACCGGAACCAGTTATACCAGTCCCGGTTTTTTAGACCCCGAATCCGAAAAAACCTAACCGGTTTTAACCAGAACCGGTTCGTTGACTTTGACCTGGAACCGGTTTTTGTTTTGGCCACCTCTAGCTCCAACCCATTTTGCCAAACACTATATAACTAAAAAATAAGCCACTAAAATGTTTGGATAAATTTACATGGTTAGGTTTACGACTTTATAGGGTGTGTTTGGGAACAAGCTAAAAGAAGCTTATAGTATAAGTTTTGCTTGAGCAAAATAGTTAGCTTATAGTATAATTTTTGTTTGTCACACAATCTTACTAAAGCTTTTATAAACTATAAGCTTTTATAAACTGAAGCTAATTAAAATGAGGTTTTAGAAATAAGGTCATTCACAGTGAGGTGATGTGACATGGTTCAATAAAAAGTAATATATGACACCTCATCATCTAATAACCTTGTGAGATCCGTGGGTGTAAATTGAGTTGGTCTTTTGTTGCACCTCATTTATACTAGTATATGGTGGGCCTCTTTTCGTTAGATTGATTATTTTTAATTGAAAGATATATATACTGAAAATGTTAAATGATGAAAAGATTAAATGGTGAATTAAATGGTGAGCCCTAGTATTAAATCATGTAAGATCTAATGGATTGCAAGTGTTTTATATGAAAAGTACTAGTTTATTTACCCATGAAATTCACGGGGCCTTAAGAAACCGTTAACGGTTTTTATATAAAAGATCGATTTGTGATATAATTAAAGAAAAATGCATGTTAGATGTATGAATAAAAAATATTAATGATAAACTCATTTAAACATCTAAAATGGTTAACCGAGTAAAATGATATGTTAGATATATGAATAGATAAAAGTTATGTTACATATAAAAAATAGGATGAAAGATATTAAAATTATTGTTTTGGTAAAATAAGATATTAAAATTATGAAAAAATAACGCATAAAGTAAGTTGACTTTTATTTTTGTACATCACAATTTGTATAATACATTTTTTTGTTTTTGCAATTTTAATAAAACAAAAGTAGTTTGAGTGCTTCGGTTCCACCAATCATATTATAAGGGTCCTACTATTGGAACCCTCCCTATGGAGTCACATCCATAGGGAATATTCCCTTTGTCCCCTTATTTTTTCAGCATAACGCAGTTTTTTGTCAGTTTTGGTTTCGTATTTCTGACAGTTTTAAGCATTTGGCTTATTAAACTTTATATTTACAGTTTCGCATTTTCAGGTTTATAGCTTTTTGATATAAACAAAATTATAAAAATAAAAAAAAACAAAAAAAAATAAAAAAAAAAACAAAAAAACTAGGGAGGGTCTTAATAAAAAAAGTAGGCACCGTTCTAATAACTCAACCCTATTATAATGGGATACACTATTGGAACCCTCCCTATGGAGTCACATCCATAGGGAATATTCCCTTTGTCCCCCCATTTTTTCAGTACAACGCAGTTTTTTGTCAGTTTCTGTTCCGTATTTCTGACAGTTTTAAGCGTTTGGCTTATTAAACTTTATATTTATAGTTCCGCATTTTCAGGTTTATAGCTTTTTGATATAAACAAAATTATAAAAATAAAAAAAAAAAAAAAAACAAAAAAAATAACAAAAAAACTAGGTACCGTCCTAATAACCCACCCCATTATAATTCCACTTTTTTGTCAGTTACTCTGTAACCATCGTGTCGATCAGTGTTGGATAACGATTAAGAACCAAATAAATATTCAACATATGTCCAATCTCAATTAGTTGGTTGGTTCAAGTAACTTCATGTAAAAATGATTGTACGTGATAAAATAGTGAGCAAGAAAAACCGATTACTACAATTTCCTGCCAATCATTTAGCCCCTATATTAATTCCAATTGCAGCTCCAAAAACAACCTACATCCATTTTGCACAGCCTACTTTGAATTTCAATCATTCATGATTTACATAATAAGCATGGTGCTGCTTTTAACTTACAAGTATCTTCTTGATTTTAAACTAACCCCTGACTTAAGGTGCCAGTGTGTATGTTCCCTCCTTTAATTCCATATAATTCTCTCTTACCAAATCTTCTACTCGACGTGAGAAGTCTAATTCATCCAGCTGCAAAACGAGTAGGGCAAACGGGTCAAAACATATTAAAAAAATTACATATAAATATCTTCATATTGTACCAAACATCAAAAGACATGTGCATACCTGAAAGCGAACTCTTCCACACACAAGTGAAACAGCTGAATAAAGCTTGGCGCTTGACGTGTCTTCAGAACTCGGATAATACTATGGTTGAGTTCATCTACACAGAAACTCTTACTCACCTCCACAGTGCTTGTTGGGGAGGGAGGTGGAACCTAATTGGCACACACAACCATGTCAAATTTTATCCAAAAACAAGTCTTGGCACATACAAGTCTTATATTGAAATTGTACCTTGATACTACTGCTCGTGGGAGTGAAATTCGAATTGACCATGAAGTAGTCGGTTTCTGAGAGTGGTTTGTCAGAAGGCTCTTTTCTCAGAATTTTGCAGCCATTAGATGACATAGATAAGAGTAAACTTGTTAGCAAACTATCACTTATGTTTAATAGCTCCTTCATCCTCCCATAGGCCAGTGTCATTAAACAGCATCAAAAGGGCTGCCTGATAAACAATGTTGAATACATACATCACTTGTTGTAATAACAAGGGTTTATAGAATATATGCTGTGGTATATAAATGAATTTACTTGAGCAAAGAGTTTATATGTATGTACGTAGGTTAACGAACAATGATTTGTACTTCATAGAAGACTGGTTTTTTTTATTGATGGGACTAAAATACAAGTTCTACAAAGACGAGGGACCCCTAGAATCAGGCCTCCTGACAAGTTTTTCGCCTGAACATTCTTCCATAAACGGAAAACCATTCTTCCTAAATCAATATGCCCTAAACTATTACGAAACTAGTTAAGTGAATACTGAGAGATTGAAGTCTGGAGCTGCAGAGACTTTCGGGTACTCTTAGGTTTTTTGTTGATTTCTGGTAACATTCTTAACCAATCTATGATTTGTTTACGTAATTAAACTCGTCTTTAGGCCCACTATAGAAATCACAGAAACATCACGACTCTGAAATGCACTGAATTTGAAGTTTTGCTTTTGTTTTGTTATAAAAGATATCGATATACGAAATATTTGATTTATCATTTATGGTTTAGAAAAGTCAGTAAGTTTGACCTTGTTAAAGTCAACAAGTCAATTTTCACTCACGCTTAATATCTCAAGTGTCCCAACGAACCTTTTAAGTTTATAAATGGCATAAGTATAAGAAGTTGGACTCTGTGACTCTGTTTATAAACCGAAACTCTGACTTTCTAACTCATGTTCTACTCGATGAAAAGTTTAGTCTTGGTGGCATTGAAAACCCAGTGCATGATGAGGCCGGGATTCGGGTCTGGATGAAGATCTAGGTCTTCCTTTTGACCGTGTAGCAACTGTTTCAAACTAACAATACCTGATATGGGCACATAACTAGCTCCACAATTATGTTTTCAAACTCGGTTTTGAGACAGCATCTTCCCTCTGAATATACCAATGATAGATTTTGGTGCACAGTTTCCTGGTCCAGTCTGTTATAAAATTTCTCAATAACTGCAACACAATCCGCCTGAAATCCAAAAAGAGAACACCCATAATTGTGACCAAATGAATCATAATCGATATACAAAATCAAATATACCATGTCACGATCGGCAAGGGTTAAACCAGATACATGAAGCTTTTCCCAGATGTCATAGTCCAAAACTTTTACTGTTAGACCAATTCCATTAACCATGTTTGTCACGTCCAAAGGTGCCTTGCATGATGCTATATCATTTAGCTGGCAGGAAACATACTATTCTATTAATTAAAGATTAAGGGGAAATGTCAGAAGAATTCTGCCACAATTATAAACACAGTAAAGATCAAGTCACCTGGTCTTCCATTTTCCTTTTAAGATTAGCACCAAAAACTTGGCCCAGCCTCTCAATTACCAACCTTTCATTATCAACGTTGCTCATTTTGTAAAGCAAACGCTCATAAAATCTCCACCTACATGTACAATACGCCATTTAGTTACTCTAAAGTCTAAACATACACCTATAAGAGTATGCATATATGAATAACGTGGTTAAAATTGCGCATACCCATATGAGGTGATAAAGAGTTGGTGATGATCCACGATAAACTGAGAAAGATCAACAACCTGAAGAGCATTTCCGAAAAGATTTAGAAATCATGAGATGGCCATATTAGCCCAGTTACTAATGAATGGGTTGATGGCTAGTTCTAAACTATCATGGCTGAAGCGGATAGAAAAGGTACAAAACAAACAATTTGAAAGTCACCTTAAGGGTATTTATAATGCGTTAAATCTCCTTAATCAGTTTATTCACAAATCTTTCTTCTAATTAGAATACTATGATTTTGATAGACACCAATAGGGATCAATTAAGATCCGTTAGAGGATTACAAACGGTTGAGCAATCAAGAATGAAGAAATAGACCGCCAAAACCAATTTTGTATTATCAAAGTGTGAAATGTTACAAGATAGTCGGAAGATTACAAGAGTTGAGAGAGAATTGTATTTCTAAAGCTAAAAGTGAAAGTAAAACAAAACAAGTATTTAAAGTAGATTTTGGCGGGAAAGGTTGTTAGGAGCAGTTGAGGAGTAAGTCATGTGCACCTCTTGTGTCTAGTCTTTAAACTATGCACAAGCACCTCACATGCCATCAACATTCTAACACCTTATCACTTAAGTACTTATCAATCCATCCTCCTCAAATTGATCTTGTCCTCAAGATCAAACAACAAAGGAGGGGAACTTTCTTTGAAGTTCTTCAATGGGTTCCCAAGTAGCATCTTCCTTTGACCCATTTGACCACTGAACAAGTCCAAAGACCACAGCTGTGTTGCCTCTCTTAGCCAACCTTCTTTCTAGTATAGCTATGGGTTCTGCTAACATAGTACCATCCACACCACAAACTGGTAAACTGCCACTTTGAGTTACCACACCTCTGCATTTCTTGAGTTGGGACACATGAAAAACATCATGGATTTGAGAAGAATCTGGTAGCTTCAGCTTATAAGCAACCTGTCCAATCTTAGCTTGTACTTGAAAAGGACCATAGTATTTTGGGGACAGTTTATTCTATTTGCTCTTTCTAATGGTGACTTGCCTGTGGGGCTGCAGTTTCAAATAGACCCAGTCATCCACTTCATATGCTCTGTCTGTCCTGTTTTTGTCAGCTTGGGACTTCATTCTATCTTGGGCCCTTTTTAAATGGAATTTAAGCAAATCAATTGCCACTTCTTTAGCTGTGAGAGTTCTGTCCACTGATTCCACCTTGCTCTCACCACCCACATATGGTACATGAACAGGTGGTGCTTGTCCATATACTACTTCAAAAGGGGTAGTATGGATTGCAGAATGGTAATTAGTGTTGTACCACCATTCAGCCAAGGATAACCATCTCATCCAATGTTTGGGTTGCTCCCCTGTCATACACCTCAAATAACACTCCAAGCATCTATTAACCACCTCAGTTTGGCCATCAGTTTGAGGATGGTATGATGTAGACATGTGCAGCTTAACTTGTAACAGCCTAAACAGTTCTTTCCAAAAGTTGCTTAAAAAGACTTTGTCCCTATCTGATATAATTGTGTTTGGTAACCCATGTAATTTGTAGATGTTGTCCAAAAAAACTTGTGCAACATCAATAGCAGTGAAAGGATGGGCAAGGGCCATAAAGTGTGCATACTTGCTCAACCTATCAACTACTACAAATATTACAGTCTTACCCTGAGATTTAGGTAGGCTTCCCACAAAATCCATTGAAATGCTGGACCAAATAGTAGCTGGCATAGGCAATGGTTGGAGAAGTCCTGGATAAGCCACCAATTCTGACTTATTTCTTTGACAAGTATCACATTCTCTCACCATTTGTTTGACATGTTTTCTTAACCTCTTCCAATAAAATACACTGCAAATTTTGCTAGTGGTAGTCTTAACTCCAGAATGACCTCCAACTGACCCAGCATGAAAGTGATTGAGCAACTCTGCTCTTAATTCTTGATCATTACCTACCACTAACTTCCCTTTTCTTCTTAACTCTTGATTAGACCATGTATAAGAACCTTTTACATTTTGACCATTCTTCAACTGAGTAATGACATGTTTAAGCTTTTCATCTGAATCCCAACTAGTCACAATTTTGAAGATGTAACCAGGCTGAACAATTCACTAGAATATTGAAGTCTTGATAATGCATCAGCTGTAACATTTTCCACACCCTTTTTGTACTGAATCTCATAATCAAACCCCATTAACTTTGGTAGCCACTTCAGTTGTGCAGGAGTAGACATCCTTTGATCCAATAAGTATTTAAGACTAAAATGATCAGTTTTAATCTTAAAATGTCTATCCAACAAGTATCCTCTCCACTTCTCCAAAGCATATACAATGGCCAGGAATTCTTTTTCATAAGTAGACATAAGCTGGTGTTTTTGTGAAAGTGTTTTGCTAAGAAAAGCTATAGGATGTCCTTCTTGTAACAACACAGCTCCTAATCCCACCCCTGATGCATCAGTTTCCAAAGTAAATTCTTTGGTGAAATCAGGTAACCTCAGCACTGGAGCAGTAACCATAGCATGTTTGAGCTTATCAAAAGCTGCTTGAGACTCATCAGACCATAAAAAACTATTCTTCTTGAGTAATTGGGTGAGTGGTCTACTAATGCTAGCATACCCTTGAATGAATCTTCTATAATAACCTGTAAGACCCAAAAACCCTCTAAGCTGTTTCACATTGGTGGGTACAGGCCAACTAGCCATAGCTTTTATCTTCTCAGGGTCAGTAGCTACTCCCATAGCAGAAATAACATGACCCAAATACTCAACTCTATCAGTACCAAACACACACTTACTTTCTTTAGCATATAATTTGTGATGCCTCATAGTTTCCAACACAGTCTCCAAATGTAACAAGTGATCCTCCATATTTTGGCTATAAATGAGTATATCATCAAAGAACACAAGCACAAATTTCCTCAAGTAAGAATGGAATACCTCATTCATGAGAGACTGAAAAGTAGAAGGAGCATTAGTCAGTCCAAATGGCATAACCAGGAATTCATAGTGACCTTCATGAGTTCTAAAAGCTGTTTTCTCCACATCTGTATCATGCATTCTTATTTGATGGTAACCAGACCTCAAATCCAGTTTTGTAAACAATTGTGCCCCATGTAATTCATCTATCAGCTCTTCAATTATGGGTATTGGAAATTTGTCTTTGATGGTTTGTTTGTTCAGGTGTCTATAATCTACACACATCCTCCATGAATTGTCTTTCTTTTTAACCATAACAATTGGTGAAGAAAAAGGACTATTGCTCTTCTTTATCACACCTGACTCCAAAAGCTCTTTTACCATACCTTCAATAGCATCTTTCTGTGTTGGAGGATGTCTATATGGTCTAATGTTCACTGGATAAGCACCTTCCACCAATGGAATTCTGTGATCATGGGTTCTCTTAGGTGGTAATTCAGTAGGGACTTGAAATACATCTGCAAAGTTCTCCACAATCTTGTGAATCTGTGGGTGTGGTTCCTTCTCCTGGCCCTCCATTTGCATACAAGTAGGTGCAGAGTTAGGATATACACAAAGAGCCATAGAATGTAGTTCTGCTTGTCTCACAGTTTTGTCAGAAGCTTTGGTCTTCAACCAATCCATGTTAGACTTGTGAGTTCCTCTGAGCAAAACCTTTTGATTATTATACTTGAAAATCATCCTCAACTCTCCAAAATTCACCCTTATCTCCCCTAAGGTAGCCAACCATTGGATTCCAAGTACCATATCATAACCCCCCAAAGGTAATAGCATCACATCTGTAGTGAAAGGAGTAGTACCAAAATGCCATTTGAAACCTTTACATTCTGCATCAGTAACCAATTTATTACCATCTGCCACTGTAACTGGTAATGGGCATGTACTTCTGGTGACACAACCTATCTGCTTGGCCATATTCTTGTCCAAAAAATTATGTGTAGACCCACAATCAATCAAAATGTGGAGTGTATGTTTACCAACTGTACCAAGAACCCCCATGGTTTGAAAATTGGTGGTACCAGTAAGAGCATTGAGTGAAATCAATGGTTGTGACTGCAAATCAATCAAATCCTCTTGTCCCACAGTTTCATCTATCTCCAAAAATGACACTCCTTCATTTTCCAAATCAGGCACTAAAACCAAAGAGTACAACTGTCCACTACACTTATGTCCAGGAGTATATTTTTGATCACAGTAAAAACAAAGATTATTGGCTCTTTTTTCTGCATACTCTTTCTAGGTCAACCTTTTATTGGTACCAGCAACTGAATTATTTGGTTTAGCAACTGAAGTGTTTGGGGTTGGCAACAAAGGTTTGTTAAAAGTGCTAGTAGAAGCCTGACCAAATCTTGAATTGTTAGGAACAAAAGTACTCCTATTCTTCTTCTTAACTGCATTGAGAGTGGTTTCTTGGAGGTTTGTCAAGCAATAAGTATCAGCCAATGTTTTTGGCTTGAACATCCTGACACTCATAGCCAATTCAGTTGGTAGCCCACCCAAAAACAAACTCATTGCATGTGCTTCACTTATCTCTACCCTACTCAAAAGATTATCAAATGCATCTTCATAATCTCTAGCAGTAGTTTCATATTTCAAATTCTTTAATTCAGACATAGGATCATCATAAACACTACCAAATCTGTCCAAAATGGCCTGTTTATATACCCCCCCAATCTACAAATCCTCCATGAATCTTAAGAAACTGTGTATGCCATAACAAAGCTTTATCATAAAGGTGAATAGAAACAAGATTTACCTTCTCAATTTCAGCCACCTGATCAATCAAGAACAATTGTTCACATCTAAACAGCCAACCTCTTACATCTTCACCAGAGAATTTAGGAAAATCAATTCTAGATACTCTTGTGTGCTGTAGTGAACCACCTCCATTATTTCCACCCATTTGAGTATGTTGCAAACTCAACCCTGTAATTTCTCCAGACATCTGTTCCAATCTTGTATTCATAGCCTGCATAGCCCCACTCATCACTTGAGCTATCTGATCTGCTATATACCTTCTTGTTTCATCATCAAAAACTACTGAAGATCCAGTAGCCGTGTGATCTGCTGAACCAGTTCTTGTAACCACCATTGTTAACTACTTCAAGATTCTCAACTAACTGCCACGTGTACTATTTCTTGAATATGATGTAGATCTGTTACTAATTATCACTCTTACTTTTTCAATTGAACAATAACTAGTAACTGTAACCGTTTCTTGGCTATTCTCAAGTCAAACAAAACTGACCATTCAACCAAAAGCAGAGGATTTAAGCACTAATGCGCTGCTCTTGTGGTGAATACTTGACAAATAGTCGTATTTCTGAACGGATAGTACACAACTAACCAATATACCAGTGTAGTAGTATCGATTAGAAATCAGAGTACCAGTGTAGTAACTCTTGATTTACCAGACTTGTTGATCACAAAATAACAACATCCACCAAAAGTGGATGAGAACTGTGATTGTAATGGATGGAAAATATGAATGAAGACGATATAGAGCCAAGAAAGAGCTCTGATACCACTTGATAGACACCAATAGGGATCAATTAAGATCCGTTAGAGGATTACAAACGGTTGAGCAATCAAGAATGAAGAAATAGACCGCCAAAACCAATTTTGTATTATCAAAGTGTGAAATGTTACAAGATAGTCGGAAGATTACAAGAGTTGAGAGAGAATTGTATTTCTAAAGCTAAAAGTGAAAGTAAAACAAAACAAGTATTTAAAGTAGATTTTGGCGGGAAAGGTTGTTAGGAGCAGTTGAGGAGTAAGTGTGCACCTCTTGTGTCTAGTCTTTAAACTATGCACAAGCACCTCACATGCCATCAACATTCTAACACCTTATCACTTAAGTACTTATCTAACACGCTAACCATATCTAACACGCTAACCATATACGTATATAGTTATTATGCAATAGTATGCCGTTAAATAAATATAAAACCATAGAATGGGGTAATGCTACCTTGTAAAATTCACTAGCTGCCTCATTGGTCATATTCATTGTGTTTTCCTTCTTTAGCATATAGTCACAGTAATCCACCAATATGTCACTAAACCGAATACCGAAACCGAACTTGTAACCAAATCGAATTGGTCAAAACCGAACCAAATCAAATTAAATATTAGGTTTTTGGTTTGGTTATGATTCTAGCAATCTAAACCGAAAACTGAACTGAAAACCAAATTCAAATAAATATATATATTTTTTAATATATTTATATATAAAAAAAATATTAAAACTCTTTCATACTATAAACATAACATTTTTTAAGCTTGATTTTTTTTCCCTAAAAATCTATAAAAAAAAATGAATAAATAATTAAAATTATGTAATTCGGGTTATTCGGTTCGGTTTTCGGTTATGCGAGTTCGGTTTCGGTTATGGTTATTCGATCGGTTCGGTTTAATCAATTTTAATTCGGTTCGTTTCAGTTCTCGATTATACCTAGAAATTCTTTTTAACCGAACTGAGTAAACTGAACAACCCAATAACCGAATCGATGATCACCCTTAGTTATGAGCTGCTTTGCATGATTTGTATGCCTCCCACGTCTTAAAATATAATGGAGGTAGTAGGTTTAATAATGACCGACGTTCTTTGAGATTACTAGCTTGTACCCACCCGTTCTTTGAGATTACTAGCTGGTATCCATGTGTTACGATAACTAAATTTATCGTATCTAAAATATAAACGCTCATGAATTTTTTTTTAAATTTATTTAAATGGGTTTTCGACTCGACATTTGCGAGCCAATTAATCCTAGGACGACTACCCTTTTGGATAATTCAGAGTCGATATAGGTGAACCTCCATGGCTACAAAGAGATTAAATATATGATTATTTAATTGTCTACCTGATAGAGAGATATAGATAACGAGAACTAAGAGTTCCAAATAAAAAAAATTGGTCTTAAAGACGGTGTATGGAATCAAAATTTTGTTATTTCAGCTAGAGTGTGGTAGGGGTAGTGGGGATTTCCGGTGAAGCGGTGACTCAAATCTTTCTTCTTTTTTTTCTGTGTGTGTGTTGGATCCACGATTAATCCTATGGATCCTTAGGATGGAAATGGAAAAGAGATGGAACCCGAGTTCCTTAAGAAATGGTAAAGATTTTTGGCGCAAAAAAAAGGGTTGATACATATCATCTTGAATTGGTTATGCTTAAGGGGATCTTAACAACCACGGTGGAGATACTATCAAAATTAGTTTATTACTCTAATTTGTTGTTTTACCATATTATAACTAACATTAGTCATGACCCGATCGGATTTATTAAATCGGGTCGATCCATGTCAAGGAAAACCACCCGTTTAATCCAGTTCTTAAACAAGCAAAAACCCAGTCACATTCGGGTTGTAAGACATTGCTTCTTTACTACATTTAGACAAATCAAATACATACTTCTATGCTGCAAGTTAACTTTACTTGGAACTTTGTAAGATAATAGAAACAGACTCTAATCAAAGGGCACAAGAATGTTGACCCACAAAATACCATCTGAACCATAACCATTGACATATCAGAAATAGTGCAGGCTATGTTTAGTAAACTGATCTTTATACATTAAAAAGAAAAGATAGCAAACAACCATTGAAAACACAACATGGCACGAGTGAGCGATATGGTCTTACATCACACACAATTGTTTTCAATATCACTAGAATTTAACCTCCCTCAAATAATAAGCTGCAATTAATAGATCAGGCCATCGGGGTAGCATTGTAAAGCTTATTTACAGAAAACCATATGCGTTCTACACTCGCGGACATGGACAGGTTGAAAAAAGAAGATGAAATAAACCCAAACAAAGAGAAAAATCAATGGAAAACATATACTCTAGTAAACACTAATACAATTAGATCCGTTCTTCATAGACAAATTTGGGACTTTCGAAAAGCAGCCATCCATCCAAAACAACTAGCTAGTACTAATAGTAAAAACGATGATCAAACAAGCAAGATATCGCTATCTCATTTACGAGGGCGCAGATCAATTCTAACAATGTCCCTCATATAATCTAAGGATGGGTCATCCTCAAATTCATCATCATCATGTGTCACTCCAATAAGCTTCTTTATCCTTAACTCAAACTCCCTTTGACGTCTTTCATTCATCTCTTTACTCAATTTTGCGAAAAGAGCCTTCCTATCAGGATCACCAACAGTTTCACATTTACGTTTACGAATCCCGTTATCTAGAGTAAGTTCCTTTGTCTCTTGTGTCATTATATTCACATTCTTCCCAAACCTACAAACCCAAAAATTTACATACTTAAAACCTTAATATACGCAAATATAAGAAATCCTTAATATACGAAAATCAAACAGCAAAAATATGTATGAATGAATATATAATAAAAGGTATTACCTATGATGAGATGATGAACCTTCCTTCTGGTCGATGGCAGAGCGGTACCAAGTCGATTTACCGTCGTAGATCATTCTCGCCCGATCCCAGAGCCTAAGTTTTGATTGATTTGCAACCAAGACGTACGATTATGTTGTATTTATAGGCAAATATCCTTATTGGGCCGGGCTATCTCATCAAATATAGTTACCAAACCATAAGTCCAATGTCCAAACTTTATATGCCTTATCAAACAAGATTAACTGGATCTTTATTAATTTAGGGCTAAGCATGTTCCAAACACCGGATTGAACCGACAAAAATCGGAGTGGATCAAAAACTTATTTGGCCCAAAACACCGGATCGAGGATTGGAGTGTAATGTTTTCGATTCGGCTGGTCTGGTGCATCGGTCTAGTCCTGTCCTACAACGCATATTGACGGTTTTTGCATAAAACAGGATAGGACAGAAGGCCGAAATTGTTGAAAATAGTGGATTAAGAAACGGACCAAAATACGTTCGGTCCGGTCCGCGGTCTATTATGCTCATTCTAATCTCAAAGTGTCAAAGGTATTTTATAGTGCCCCGTAGTTGTCAATTTGTTACACATCGTACCCCCAAATTAAACAAGTCACATGAGTTATAATAATTAGTTTTTATCTAAGGATTTTAATTTTAGAGATAATTCCATATATCCCCAGTTTAAACTTTATAATGTCATATTTACCCGACCAACACTTATAATGACATATATACCCAATCTAAATAGCAATTTATCATGTTTACCCATATTACTAATTTAAATCATTTTCAAGATTTATAAAATTAGTAATAGTTATTTTTAAAGAATAAGTTGACTATTACCCCCCCCCCCCCCCCCCCCCCCCCCGGTTTTACATAAAAATTAATGGGTGCTTGCATGACCACATGATCACATTTACATGATTAGGATTTTTCAGCATATAACCTCTTTTATGGTATGTGATTGTTCATAAAACTAATTATTGACTTTCAAGGTTAGTTTTTTCAGTTTTTTCAAAGGTTTTAGTGGTTATTTGATCTTCTGATGAGATCACGTATTCCAAACTTGATGTCATTAAGGTATCCAGTTGTGTAATGTTGACCAAACTAGTGTGATAAGGGCAATCCTTGTCTCAAGATATATTGTTGTACCGGTTTATTATGTATCAAAATAGTCTCAATATGGTTGTGGCTTGCATTGTAGTTCTTGTTGTTAGATTGTTGTTTTGTGTTGTTTTGGATTTGGTCATAAACCTCACTAGTCTTTCCAAAACAAGTCATCAGGTCTTTTTTTAGTCATCAGTAAGTTATTAAAAACTTATAAATTAATGTTTGGATAAGCTTGTTGTAGGTTGATACAATAAGCCGTTAAGGATCTAAAATGTATAAGCTTAGGCAAACACCCTCGATGGCTTAATATTATGAGTTGTGACATGTAAATGCTTTTAAATTTTGGAACCAGGTAGACAATTGAAAACTTATACTGTATTATGTGCTAAATTAACAAGTTCTAATGTCAGTTAGTTTTTATCATGTATTACTGAACAAATTAAGAAACCAATCAACAAGTCTTGGTGCTCAAACCAAGAACCTTTATTAATCACAATCACAAACCTAGAACAATATCAAGAATCTCAACCAGAAACCACAACTGATCTCAATCAGTTCTACACAACAACAATCAATCAAATATGATCAACCCAATCTCCCACTACTACTCAGGTGGAGATCTATTATCTAACTTGATAATAGTTCTATTACAAACAGAAACAAAAACACTAAAACTTGAATAACAATAGATCTTAACAAGATCAATCTTAGGGTTTGTGAAACTTAGAAAGAGAGTAATTTTCTGTATCTTGGGATAATGAGAAGATCCGTCTTTAACTTCAGCTTATATACTCCAAATGAACTTTGCACAACTTGACACAAACAACCCTCCTACTTTTAGCTCTACAAGAAACTGCATAAGCAATATCAGGCCTAGTAGTAGTAAGGTAAATAAGCTTACCAATCAATTTTTGATACTCAATAATATTCTTAAGTTTAGGATCAGTATCAGAAGGCTCACTAGTCAAAGCAAGATTAGGCTGCAGTGGAACAGAAGCAGGCTTTCCAGCAAGTAAGCCAAACTCAGAAATAGGATCAAGACAATACTTTCTTTGAGTTAAACATAAACCATTCTTAGTTTCTAATACTTCAATACCAAGAAAATATTTTAGCTTGCCAAGATCTTTGATCATGAATTTGCTTTTCAAAAACTGCTTAACATTATCAATTTCACGCAAACTGTTTCCAGTGATTATGATGTCATCTACATAAACAAGTAATGCAACAAACACATTATCACAAGTTTTAGTAAACAATGAGTAATCACATTTGCTTTGCACAAAACCATTCTCAATTAAAATTGTAGTCAACTTGGCATTCCATTGCCTAGGAGCCTGCTTAAGCCCATATAAACTTTTCTTCAATTTGCATACTCTTTTATCATTAGAATCATAATAACCAGGAGGCAATTTCATATAAACAGTTTCATCAAGATCACCATATAAAAAAGCATTGTTAATATCTAACTGAAACAAACACCAATCATTTTGAACAGCAAGGTTAATGAGACATCTAACAATAACAATCTTAACAACTGGAGAGAAGGTTTCATCAAAATCAATTCCCTCCCTTTGATTGAAACCAATAGCAACTAACCTAGCTTTAAATCTATCAACCTCACCATTAGACTTATACTTGATCTTAAAAACCCATTTACTGCCTATAGCCTTCCTACCAGCAGGAAGCTCAACAATTTCAAAGGTATCATTCCTATGTAAAGCATGCATTTCATCATTCATAGCATCATTCCAACGTTTATGCTGGGAAGCTTCCCAAAAAAATTTAGGTTCAGACTGTTGATTTAAAGTAGTGGAGAAACAATAGTTGTCTTTAGATAAAGTTGAATAGTTAACATATTTTTCTAAACCAAATTTAACTTTAGAATCAACATCAAAATCATTAAAATTCTTTGGAAAAACAGAAGGCCTAGAAGACCTTCTAAAACCGGTATCTTGATGACTTTCTTGAGACTGAATGAGAAACTCACTATCCTCAGAATTTGGACTATTTACATTTTCCTCAAGGGCTGCAGACCTCTCATCCTCACTGGTAGAAACATTTAAGTCAGGAGAATGCCCCCCAACACCCTCATTTGGTAACATAAAAGGACTGCCTAGACAAGGAGATGGTCTGCCATGCCTCTTAGGGTTGGGTTCATTATTATTCTCATCATTGGGTAGGTCAGGTAGGTCATCAAGAGTATCAGAATTGAAAAAATTTAGGTGACTAGGATCTTGATCAGAGTGAGATGAGACAGTAACACTTTGTTTGAAAGGAAAAATATCCTCCAAAAACTTAACATCTCTAGAGAAAATAACATGTTTCTGATCAAGACTCCATAATTTGTACCCCTTTTTAGAATTAGAATATCCAATTAAGACACACTTTTCAGACCTACTACCAAATTTATCATGACTATTCAGAATAGTGGCATAAGCAAGACACCCAAAAGCCCTCAAGTGCAACAGAGAAGGCTCAAAGTTATGCACAAGTTCAAAAGGAGAAAGCCCATTTAGCACAGAGGAAGGTAATTTGTTAATCAAATAAGTAGCAGTTAGGATACACTCAAACCACATATTCAGGGGAAGCCCTCCCTGAAACAAAAGAGATCTAGCAACATTGAGAAGATGCTTATGCTTCCTCTCAACAATGCCATTTTGTTGAGGGGTATAACTACATGAAGTCTGATGAACAATCCCATTTTTCTCACAAAACAAAGTAAAATGCTGATTAACAAATTCGGTCCCATTATCACTCTGAAAGGTCTTAACATTTTGATTAAACTGAGTTTTTAGATAATTATAAAAAAAAACCTTTAAGTTTTCAAAAACTTTAGTCTTGTTCTTCAAAAGATACACCCAAACAGCTCTAGAAAAATCATCAACCACAGTAAGGAAATATCTATATCCATCCCTATTGGTCACTTTATAAGGCCCCCATAAATCTAAGTGAACTAAATCACCCAAATTTTTAGATACATGATCACTTAAAGGAAAATGTTCCCTTGTTTGTTTAGCCTTTTGACAAATGTCACAACAAAGTTTAGAATCTTTATTAGAAAATCCCAAAACAGGTTTTAAAACATTTAAAACTTGGTCTGCAGGATGGCCAAATCTGCAGTGCCAAGTATATTTTGATAAAAAAAACACACAGTGTTAACAGAAAACCTCTCAAGGTCTTTACCTTGATTTCCATCAAGGTAATATAAGCCACCAATCTGTTTACCAGTCCCCAGAACTTTCCCTGCCCTCAAGTCGTGATTTAAGATATAGCAATGAGCCTCATCAAAAGCAATAATCAATTTACTATCCCTGGCAAACTTATGAACAGATAATAAACTAACACAATATTCTGGAACAACCAGAACATCATATAAGGTCAAGTAATTAGTCAAAGGCATATTTCCAATTTTGGTTATAAAGGCTTCAGTACCATTAGGATGAGAAGCTTTAATCTTAAGATGAGACACATCAACAACATTCACAAGAAATTTATCAGTATAGGTCATGTGCTGATTAGCACTAGAATCGGTAATGACACCCTTAGCAAAAAGATTATTATACAACTGACTATTGGAACAAAAAAAACTTCTCAAAGTTTTCATTAAACAATATGCTGCAGTTATAAAAATTACCTGCCATATTGGCATGTACACCATTTCCAGAACCAGGAATTTCTTTAATCAAAGAGATAAGAGTAGCCATTTGATCATCTGTGAAGGCAGAAGAAGGACTAGTTCCCACAGAATTGTTAGAAACATTTTTTCCTTTATTATTATGAAAATTCTTCTTTTTACCAAAATCGGCAGGATATCCAATTAGTTTAAAACATCTATCAATGGTATGACCATTGACAATGTTCATAAACAAGAGAAGAACCCCCAGCACTTCTTCTGAAATCATTAGGTCTAGGTCCATCACTAGGTCTAGAAGGGTTCCTAGAGGTTTGAGACCTCTGAGAATTCCCTTTATTCCCCACACTAGAAAAGAACACAGAAGATTGGGCCCTTTGAGAGGGACCAGAACTAGAACCATACACTACAACTCTATGAGACTCTTTACTGGATACAACAGAAAAAGCCCCTTTAACATTAGGCAAAGGATCTCTAGCTAAAATATTGCTTCTAATTTGCATATAAGAGTCATCCAGTCCCATTAAGAATTGCATTAATTTCATAAGCTGATAAAGTTTTTTAAAATCCTCTGCTGCATGATAAGTGCACCTAGGTAACTTGACAAGAGCATCAAATTGTTTCCACAGTGTACAAAGCTTGTTAAAATACTCAACAATAGAGGTACCATTTTGAGTTAAAGAGTTAATTTTATGATACAGATTAAAGGTAACTGAACCATCAACTCTATCAAAAGTTTCTTTTAATTCATTCCATACATCAGATGCCTTTTTAGAAAAAATTTGACCCAAATAGAGTTCCTCAGTAATGTAATTAAGAATCCACCCAAGAACAACAACATTAACTTTATCCCATTGCCTGCCCAAGACCTCATCAACATTAGATCTAACACAAGTACCATCTATAAAGCTAGTCTTATTTTTTCCTTCTAAAGCCAATAACAAAGCACAAGACCAAACATTATAGTTTTCAGTACCTTTCAGTTTAATAGAGATCACAGTTAAAGAAGCAGAGTCATTAGGATGTAAATGCAAAGGGTGACTTAAATCCAATTTAATAATAAGAGTAACATTATCAACATCAGCATCATCCTCATTATGAGTTGAGGCACTATGCTCAGAACCATGCACAGACATGATGCAGACAAACAAACAGAACAAACTACAAGCACACAAAAGGGGAGAAAGAAGTTCTCAGGCTTTCCTTGCCACTCAAGGTGGTAGGTCAAGGGCGCACACAAGCACAACAGATAAACAAAACACACGACACCAATAAGAAGCACACAATGAATCAAGAATCCCACTGACAATCAAGCAATACAACAAGAAAATAAGATAGATACAAAATTAAATGTGTGAGAGGTGTTACAGTGCTTTCAATAGCAGTATTCGCGGAAGCACAAGACTTCTAAGTTCTTGATTCACTTAGTCAAGAACCAAAAAGAAACCCCAGAATCAACTCCAAGTCAAACCAATATATTCCAAGAACCCATAAAAGAAAACCAGAATCAACTTCAAGATTCACCACCAACCAATTCCAAATTCAAAGAACTAAACAATACCAGATCTACCTCCAAGATCCACCAACAACAATTAATATATTGATTAACACAATTAATCAACGAAGAGAACAAAACCCTCAAATTTTAAGAAACCCTAATTTTTTCAAAAATTAGGCGTTTGTTAAAAACTTTCAGATCTGTGCAATTAAACACACAGAAGAGTAATTAACACTGGTTAATTGAAGTAATTAAAACCAATTTGAAAAACCCCCAAATTTTTTTGAAACCCTAAAAAAATTTTAATGATCAGATATAGAGCAGATGAAGTGCCTGCTCTGATACCATAAGAAAATTAAGAAACTAATCAACAAATCTTGGTTCTCAAACCAAGAACCTTTATTAATCACAATCACAAACCCAGAACAATATCAAGAATCTCAACCAGAAACCACAACTGATCTCAATCAGTTCTACACAATAGCAATCAACCAAATATGATCACCCAATCTCCCACTGCTACTCAGGTGGAGATCTATTATCTAACTTGATAATAGTTCTATTACAAACAGAAACAAGAACACTAAAACTTGAATAACAACAGATCTTAACAAGATCAATCTTAGGGTTTGTGAAACTTAGAGAAAGAGAGTAATTTTATGTATCTTGGGATAATGAGAAGATTCGTCTTTAACTTTAGCTTATATGCTCCAAATTGGAACTTTGCACAACTTGACACAAACAGCCCTCCTACTTTTAGCTCTTGAACATAAGCTCCCAAAATCTCAAATACTTAAGAAACTGAGAATATCAAACATGCACAATAAGTCCCTCAAATATATAAACATAAGAATAAGATTACTTCTTCAACAATTACGACAATTTACCCATGTAATATAATAAAGGACGTGATGATAGTTGATGGTATCATCAGCTGATGATAGTTGATAGTTGATGATAAATTCTCAAAATAAGCCAAAAAGTCATGCATGATCCATTATATGATCATTGTTTTGGGCCTTTTCCCATTTTGGTCATGCTCGACTACTCAAATGCTCGACTCCACTTAAATTTTGACACGTGTCATTCTTTTGTACTTTTTTTTCAGAAAAGTACATAAGAATGACACGTGTCAAAATTTGGGTGGAGTAGAGCAGTTGACCAATCAAAGTCGAGCAGTTGAGCAGCCAAAGGAATGACATGTGTCAAAATTGGATTGAAATCGAGCAGTTGAGCAGTCGAGCATGACCAAAATGAGAAAAGGCCCAAACAAATGACCATGTAATGGATCATGCATGACTTTTTGGCTTATTTGGAGAATTTTCTTTTTCTTTATTAAGGTATTAAGGGTATAATAGGAATTTAATAACATAAATTAAATTATAACTAGTTTATTACATAAATGGGTATATATGACAATTTGTTATTTAAATTGGATATATATGTCATTAGGAGTTTTGATTGGGTAAATATGTCATTATAAGGTATAAATTGGGGATATATGAAATTATCCCATAATTTTATATACGTGTTTATTTCACGTGACTTCTCCCCTTTTAATTTTGAGATTTGCTAACAAATGATCTTCGAGTTAACCTTTCTCTTCAAAATTAACTCCCAAAATTCACAAATCTCTACACCTTTAATCTATAGTTTCATCCTAATCAATGATATACGAGTACAAATCTATAATTACATCCTTAAATCTACAATATCACCTATCTCTCTAAAATTAACTATCCAAGTTTATAGATATCTACATCCTTCAAATATACTTTATAGTACCTCATAGTCGGCAATGTGTAAGATTCTTTATCCACCGGAAATTATAGACCAAATAACAATTAACATATTACGACTAATATGTAGCTTTGTGTTGGTGTGTTTCGGATTGACTATAAACAAAACAGATGCGACAGACGTTGTCTAATGTTGGGTTGTTTGTTCAGCGTCCACTGTTATCACAAAGACCACAGTTATATTTTGTTGTGTCAAATGTAAAAAGCAAAACAGCTTCTACCAGTTATATATTTCGTGACAATGAAGGAGAGTATACAAATAAGAAAATCAATGTGGTCTACATGAAAGTTTTGCATATGTCTATTACTTATAAGAGTGTGTCTTTATTTTTTAAACTGAAACTAACTTAAAATTTAATAATCTTAATCTTAATCTTAATCTTAGGCTGCGTTTCTTTTTTACTTTTTGAGAAAGGATAATGGAACCCACTAATATAATAGTATTACTTTTCTAAATCAGACTCACTTTTTGTATTAAAGGGTCTATATCCCCAAGGCAAAATAACTAAAGACCTCCCCAATCAGTGGTTGATAAAGGAGTGGCCCCCATGTATAGTTATATGTCTCTTAGGCTGGAACGAAAAAGAAACATAGCCATAATCTTATAACTACATAAAAAGAAAAACAAATGTCAAAGTCGAATGTTGAATGTTGAATATTGAAAGTCAAGGTTAGTTGAAATGTTAAAATGAATGTTGAAAAATCAATGTGTGGAATACTAGAAGGGGGTTGAATAGTTTTCCCGATTTTAAGTTGATTTCAAAAACTTTTGATTCGATATTATGTGAAATCGTATGGATGTTGAGAATGTATAGATCTAATGATAATGCAAACAAATAAATAAAGTTAAGGGATAGAAATGGCACAACTGATTTATAGTGGTTCGGCTACAAGGACACCTTCCTTGCCCTACTCCACTCCCCGAGTCACCTACTCGAGAGTTCAAGCACTATGTCAACAAACTCCTTCACTTGGCGGAGAAGCCTTCACAACGTTGCTTACACCTTTTTCTGGTACAAAGCTAAATACCGAGTCCGTAACACGGTGGACCAAACCAACACGACTATTACACAACAAATATGTGAAATATCAAGTACAAGATCTTTGCTACATAAATCTTGAGGAGGAACAAATCAATCAAGGAACCCTTGCTTGGATGACTTGTGGAATGCTCATGATCTCGCCTTAGAGAATGACCTATATGAGAATCACAATATAAAGAAAGAAGAACAACTCTATAGATAAAGTGTCTATATGTTAGAAGAGAATGAGAGTGTTTGAGAGATTTAGTAAGAAGAGGGGTAAGTTAGAATGGAGATATGGCTCTCTATTTATAGGTAAATTCTACCTCTGTTCCCCGGTTCCCACGGATCCCTCTCGCAAGGGATCCGTCTAGTGTAATCCTAGGGATCCGTGGGACGCTTCTCTTTGCCCATGGGTTTTTTGGTTACGGGTCATGGGTTATGGGTTGGTCCATGGTTTTTCCTTAGATTCAATGTATCTAAGTATACATTGTCTCTAGCCAACTTGGGTATGGGTTATAATCCATGGGTTATGGTCCATGGGTTGTGGTTTTTACCCATCCTAATAAACTATTACAACAAATGATTAATTACAACATTTTTGTATTAAATGGCTATATGTAAATGCTTTACAAAACTAACATGTATCCTTATAATTTTACTTATTATAACATTATCTTTGTTATCAACAAAACACAAAGAGATCGCAAAATATTAATAAACGTTTTTACGGTTTATTTGTATTAACATAATGCATTTAATGCTATGCATAATAGTTGAAATGTTAAAAGGAAACCATGCAATGGAGGAATGTTTGACTATCTTTCTCAAACAAAGAAATGAAAACTAATTAAAAACTAAATGAGGAAACCTTTCTATTGCTCAAACAATGCGTTTAATGCATGGCATGTCAACTAGCAAATGAAAGTCTGTAACTGAATACACATGCCTCTTATTTGTGAATTTTGAATGGCTGACTTATGAAACTAAGTACATACAGTAGTTGGAATGTTAACTATGGAAAGTATTGATAATGATTTACATGGCTTAAAATGATAATCAACCATAATGTGAAGTTGAAACTTACGAAACTATATATGGCAAAAGTCTTTTCCATTGCCTATATAAACAACCATAAAACCATAATGTGTTAATTCATAAGTCAAGTCGCATACAACGAAATGGAATTGAAAATTGAAAAAAATGTTGATGATAATCTTGAGGTTGGTTTTTCTTATATGTGTGTGTCGATTATCTGTATGTACATACTTGTTTTATATGTATGTGTGTCTGTATTTCTACACATACTGATATACCAACACTATGTTTGGAGTGAGGGAGGAGTGTGTGAAGGTATCCGTTGATAACAATATCGTCATCGTTGAAGCACAAGGAGACAAGGATTTCATAGAATAACGCTGGTTTGAAAATTATGTTTGCTCCATTGATCTATCTGATAAGTTGTACAAAGTCAGTAATATATATCAAGGCATGTATGATCAACTGGTCAAGAATACTGGATTTTGAAGGTAACTATTCCCAAGCTTAAACCAGAGGACGTTATTTTCGTTGTCAAAGTTGATGTGTTAATGAGTACCTAGCTCTTCTGCATGTGCCAATAGTCTGTCATTATCAAAGCTATTATATATTAATTTCTTATTATGCAATTAGTGGTTTAGTTCTTTTGCTTGAGAATTTGTTATATCGCTTTGAGTTGTATTTGATTTGGAATTTGGTTATGTTATTCACCAGTTGTTTCAATGACTAATTCTTAACTTAGCTTGGAATCAAGATAACACATGTACTAGCTTGTATCTTTAGTCACAATGCAATAACTCTTTCATTGTCCTTCTTCACTGCAAAGACCCTTTGTTATCCACTTGTCCTAATGCATTTTCAATGAGTTCAATCACAAGCATTTATACTAGCAATGAAATATCATAATTGGAAGCTAATCATATCATTTAGATCATTGTTATTAAGTATTTTATCTATCCTCCACATGATTCGTCCATTGTTGCGGAACATAATGTTTTGTATTTTGTAAAAGATTAGCTCAAGTTCGTTACGTGTGTATTACAAACTAGGTAAGTGCCCAGCAATCACCAAGCTATTTCATCACAGTAATCATCCGTCAATCACGTCCATCATTATTGGCGTTTGTCGCCCTGCATGTGATGCGAAATGGTCCTTGGTTTGTCCTTGCCTTATTTCTCCTCCCCGCCCATCATATGCACTTCAGAATAATGTTTTTAAAGTTTTGGATTTAGTAGATGATTATTGTAATAAGTGTGATTACAAAAGTTTTTAATTAAGGATTTAGTAGCTTACTATCTTAGGAATCTTAGGAATGGTTAACTTATGAAACTATATTGTTTAATTGGCTAGATAGAATGCTTCATATTGTTTAATTGGTTGGATAGGATGGATCATTCGTCTGGTCCATGTTGGTTTGTGGTCCAAATTCATGCCCATTAAAGACTTAGTTAGATTTGCAAAGGTAGTCTATTAGTTTTACTATGCTTAGGTAGTATTTTTTACCCACTTCACATTATATAGTTGTCAAATGTGATTTAGAACTATACAAATAGAAAATGTTCCATATTTTGTATCATGCCATCTTATATGCCTTAACTATAATGAATATTAAGAAAAACCTTTTAAATACATATGCATAATCTTGATTTACTCTGCAGCAATGCACATGTAACACCCTAACCCGACACGGGTCAAAATGTCACATTATTGTGTCATACAAAGCATATAAACGCAAGCGAAAGTCTTATAAAATAAAAATACCAAGTCATATAAATGAATGACTTCAACAGGAAAATACATAATCCAACATGTATAAAAGAAATGAAATATCAAAACGAATGTTCTTCAAAATGAATCCAAAATGATAAGGGAAAACTAGGGTCGGTTCACTCAAATGCTCCTACTCTCAGCCCATCAAGCCCAACATCCAACTTGGTACCTGCCGCATAGAAAAGAAAATGCGGCTGAGCTTAAAAAGCCCAGTGAACAGATATAACAAAACAGAAGCTAAACATAATCAAAAATACAAAAACGAATTAAATGAGACTGATAACAAAGTCGTAACGAATGAGCACAATGAGTTTATGAGGAACCTGCAGAACACAATATTAATAAATATCCAGAAGGAACAAAAATCAAAAGAGACCAAAGCAAAGCAACACATCAGTGGAAAAATATAAGCACATATAGATATCCAAAACATACAAGTACCGAAACATAATCGAATAGGAGTTGATAAACAATATCATAGTTAAAATAAGTAACCAAACATTGTACAAGCATATCAGCCAGAGGAATAGCTAAACATGAATTTGGCAAAACATACAAATTAGATAACCAGATATAAATAAGCTAAGTTGAATTCTATAAGCAGGCGAAAGCAACTGAATAGAATGTAAGCATGGGAATCATACAAGTCAGATAATCAACAATTAATAAACAGAATAAATATCAGAACTAGCGGAAATACCAACATAAGTATAAGTATGTTAGTTACATGTATCAGGTAGGAATGTTGAACGAACATGATAATTAAATGAAGTAACTGAACAAGAATATAACATGACAACTAAACAAGTCAACTAAATAGATAACATAAGTTGAACCAAATTCCCTCATTAAATGGTAGCATGAACATAAGTGTAAGGGGAGCAACTAGGCACTTCTTTACCTTCTTTACTTCACCTTACATCTTTCTTTCACTTATTTTTCTAAAAACTTACATTCGGGTTAGTTTCTTCTCGACACTCTTTTTGTTTCCGCAAAAGGGGGAGAAAAGAGTAAAAAATCAAAATTTAAAACTTACGAATTTTATCGTTTGACTTAAAATAATTTTATATTTTGTCATAAAAAAAGGGGTAGATTGTTAATACAAATAAGTCGAAAAACGTTTTATATTTTACGATATTCTAATATTTTGTCGATAAATAACGCAAAATCATTTTAATGAAATGAATAAAATAAGTAAATTTTTGAGCCAAAAGTATACTAACTGATTTCACTAAACAAATAAACCTTAAACATATTTAGTTAATAAGTTTACATAAAACCAAAACAATTATATAAAGACACTTATGTAACATTAGTTACTTACATTTTATAAAATACATGTAACTTGTAAACTAACGCAAAACCATTATATTTATATTTTACGATCTTCTAATATTTTGTCGATAACTAACGCAAAATCATTTTAACGAAATGATTAAAATAAGTAAATTTTTGAGCCAAAAGTATACGAACTCATTTCACTAAACAAATAAACCTTAAACATATGTAGTTAATAAGTTTACATAAAACCAAAACCATTATATAAAGACACTTATGTAACATTAGTTACTTACATTTTATAAAATACATGTAACTTGTAAACTAGTAAAGACTTGGACTATCCATGACCTAAAACCAATAACCCATGGGGCTTGATCCATAACTCATGACCCATTGCATGACATCATGTATGACATCAAAATGGCTAAAACCTATGACCCATGACCCAAAGTCCATAACCTATACCCAAAGTCCATGACCCATAACCCAAGATGACTTTGACATCAGGCATGACATCACCTATCCATAGACCATAACCCATAACCCAAAACCCGGTTTGTGACCCCAAATCCGAAGTGGTATTACCAGTTCGCCGGATCCCTGGCTTAACACTGGTCGTATCCCATTGAGAAGGGAACCGCCAAATCCGGGTGAACAGTGGCCAGACTGCCTATAAATAGATGGCCATTTCTCTCTCTTCACTCACCTCACTTAGACACATCTTCTCTATATGTTCTAAGTTCTTTATCTCAGATATAATGATCTTCTATGTAGCTTTCTTTCTTAGTGATTCTCTAGGTTCCTCTTAAAGGCGAGATCACGACCTCTCGAAGACTTGGACGCTCAAGACATGAGTTGCTAGGATTCTTCATCTCTACAAGATCACTGAAGTGTATCTTGTTATTCTTCCTCAAGTGTGTTGTAGTAGTCGTGTAAGTAAGGACGTTGGTCCTTTGATGTGTTGTGCTAAGTAGGTGTTGATTGGGTTATGGTTCCTCCATTGTTAATGGAACCTAGTGTCTAGCCTTGTACTAGATAAAGTGTAGGTGACGAAGGTTTGGTTCTAACTTGTGTGAAGAACCCGGTATTTAGCTTTGTACCGGATAAAGTGTAAGCGACATTGTGAAGGCTTCTCCGTCGATGAAAGGAGTTTATGTTGTGTAGTGCTTACGAAACTCTCGAGTTGGGTACTCGGAGAGTGGAGTAGGGCAAGGGATGAGTCCTTGTACCAAACCACTATAAATACTTGTGTTGTGGTTGTGTCTTTCTATCCCTCTCTCGTAGTTTAGTTTTATATACTTTATTACTATCAATATCCAACAAGTCAAAACTAGATTGACATAAGTCGATCTAAAATTTTTAAAACAAAGTTTTAATTGGCAAAATATTCACCCTCCTTCTATTTTTCTACAAGGTTGTTGCACATAAACTTCTTCCTTGAGTTTACCATTCAGGAATGCACTTTTGACATCTATTGGTTACACTTTGAAATTAATGTATGTTGCATAAGAAAGTAAGATCCCGATGGCTTCCATTATAGCAACAAGAGTAAATGTTTCTTCATAGTCAATTCCTTCTTTTTGGTTGCAACCTTTTGCAACAAGTCTAACTTTGTTCTTAATTACTATTCCATTTTCATCTGTTTTGTTCTGGAAGACCCATTTCATGCCAATGACTAGAACATATTTTGGACATTTGACTAAGTCATGACTTTATTTCTGTCAAATTGTTCTAGTTCATCTTGCAACTTGGGTATTTTAGGGCTTCTTTGATAGTTTTAGGTTCAACATCAGAGAGAAAGTCAACAAACAAACATTCATTGGCTGATGTTGCTATTAGTTTGACAGCCATGCTTCTAGTAAACATGCCTCCAATGGGTTCTCCATTGATGTTTACAAGCTCAATGTACTGAGATCTTGTCCATATGTCTTGGGTTCTAGGACATGTAAAACCTTGCGTGGAAGGTTGAATTGTTTCAGGAAGGTGAGGGTTAAGGGTTTCAGGATTTTCAGCTTAAATAATGGGTTCTGTTTCCTGAACATGTTGTTTAGTGCGAGTATCTGATAACGCTACACGCGTCGTTCGGGGTCAAAGGAACTTCCTTTTCTTCGAGCAAGTTTTATAACACCCTAGGCAGTGAACCTAATCGTTGTAGTGTAGTATCAGGGTAAGCTACGAGTATTGATATCGTTCTTTAGGGGAATAGGAATGCTAGTGAGAAGTTACTACGCTAAGGTTGGGATTGAGGAAGATTATTTTTGTATTTTTTATGTTTTTAGGAAATGGAAAAGTACGAATCTCGGGGTTTGGATTTGGGGGTTGGTATTGCTACCGATTACTCTACTTATCTAATTATCTAATCTAAGGTGTATGTAGTCTATGTCTAATTATTGTGTGCTCGTATGATAGTTTAAAGATGTGTTTACTTAGGTTTTACTACTCCTTAATTATCTCCTATTGGTGGTTGAATTGTCACGTCCTTATTCCTAATTGTGTTGTGTGTCTAAACTCGTAGGGTATGCGTTTATCCCTAACTCTTTGACTTACCAAAGGGTCTCGTCTACAAAAAACCACTAGGGATCATAAACTCTAACTCTAAGGCCTCTTTGGATAGTTTAGCTTACAACAACTCAAGGTGCTATAACCTAAGGTTCACAAAGATTAATCAAGCATTAAGTACACAACGAATGACCTATCGCATTACTAGATCATTAACAATTAAGATAAGAGACAACCAATCAATATTCAATAATTAAGTTTCATATTCCCTAAGCAAACACACAAGTAAATTAGCCGGACATGGAGAACATGCAAGCATACACACAAATAATCAAAGACATAATTGAATTAATGAAGTAAAACACTTATCTTGGTGTAAGATAGGGTTTGGAACCCTAAAATACTGTACAAGACAGCCTTGGTTCGTTTTAGGTTTTTACTCCAAAAGACTACATGTATACTGAAAAATTCGGATTCTATATATAAGATTACACATGCGACGGCGTCACCTTATGTTTTGTGACGCCGTCGGATCGCTGTCATTAGGGTTTCGTCTTGGCCACGTTAGTCTTGCGACGGCGTCACCTTATGCTTGTGATGCTGTCCCCTTCAGCTTCTGACGCCGTCTGGATCAAATCTAGGCCGTCTGAGTTGCGACGGCCTACTCTTTTAAAGCCTGACGCCGTCCCCTGAAAATACGCAATTTCACTTCTGAGCCGTCACAAAATGCTCCGACGGCGTCGCCAGTTTGTGCCTGACGCCGTCACCTTCAGTTCCAGCAGCCTGAGTGTCTTGATTCTTGACTTTGGCCATTTTCTTCGTATATTCGCGCCTTTTCTTCCAAATAAGTGTTATTACAGCAATTTGCCTTCAAGAGACCTAAAAAGTGAAAAGTAACGATATTAAGTAATAACGGATACAAAAGTGATCAAATAAGGGCTTAAACGACCCCTCAAAAAGGTATATTTTAAAACCTTATCAAATATCCCTACACTTGGTATTTGCTTGTCCTCAAGCAAATGTGCTTTTAGCCAATTAATTTATAAGTTAGGGGTCATGAAGCATTGGTTTAAAACAGTCCACAACACATATAAGCCCCGCAAAAGTCATAACAAGCATGGAAATTAGATACTAGTACCTCACATGGGGTGTTTGGATACTCACATCTCTATCGGGTGTATATGAAATATAACAAGTTGGAAATGGAAGATAAACACTCATTAACCGGTCCTAGCACATAGATTACCATAGGCTTGAGAATAGATCAAACCTCCATCGCTTTGGCGTAAGCACCTAGGAAAGACTATCAAAGAGGTCTTTAAAGGGTTGTAATGTTAGGCTTACGGTAGGGGAATAAAGGGTTTGGTGGGATAGGCTATTTAGTGGTGGCAAGTCAAAAATCTCTATGTTACGAGCATACGAAGAATGGCGTTGCTAAGCCAAGACTCGACACTCTAGACTCTAGCTAACTGAAACAAACAAACATAAATTTAAAGGATAGATGTAGGATGGTAGCCCGTTTTTTTTTTTCATACACTTTTACTCTACCATCCTCTATGGTAACATCAAAATGATAGGGATTTATAGGCACATCCCTACACTTGAGTTTTTATTACTCTAACACTAATTTGACCTGAATTGAAAAGATCAAAAAACACTTGGGGTATGTTATTACGCAAATTAGGGAATTTAACGTTCCCTTCCAATCATTTTATAAACTTTAACTTTTTCCCATGAGTCCCAATCATCCCAAAACTGTGTACAAAAGATATGACTCGACTTAGCAACTCATGCAAGCAACCAGATAATTGAACTAAGGGTTTGGGGTGATAACAATAATGCACTAAAAGTGAGTGCATACAAGGTAGGCTAAGGCGATTTGGGTGTATATTTGGGGGTGGGGTGTAAACAATGCTCTTCATTGATATTCCGGAAAACCGAAACATCACGAGAACCGCGAAAAGGATAGGCTCTGAGGGGTTAACTAGGGGTATCGTATACTAAAGATGAGTACAACGCAAAGGGTGTGGGAGAATTACTCAACTGATGTGGAATAAGTAATTATATTACAGGTATCAAACAAGGGTTATCCTAATGCCTCTTATCATTTAGTTATTCCTAACTACACAAGTGTAGTCTTACTAGCGTTCTCGGGATGCATCACAAAACAAGTTCTAGAATCTAATATACTACGGTTCATACTCTAAGCATTGAAGATGAATGCTTTTAATTCCTACTAATCTAAGGGCGATCCTCACATTTTGGGTGGAATTTAGGTGGTAAAGGGTTTTTGTGCTAGCCATGCAACTTCCTATCCGTGTGATGCTTTATTAAGACTAATGGCCCACTCCTATATGTCATGAAAAATTAAAAATTTGGTGCCAAAATTACCCTAACCGACATTTTCTCATGGTTTATTACACAAATGCAATTGGACAAAGTAAATAATCAAGCATAAGCATAGTTTCAAAGTTTCCGTTTTATTTTCCCTCCCTACACTTAAACTGAACATTGTCCCCAATGTTCCCCGAAAGTATCATAGTTATGATAATAGAAGGTAATGAAAAACGAAAGAAACTAATACTCCCCTGATTAGCTCGGTAGGATCCGTGTGTGAAGTAGTGGTTAAATCCTTTCCAAAAAGAAGGTGTGCGTTAAAAGCTCCTTCCAATCTTTTGTTTCTTCTTCTTGATAAATGAAACCTGCACATTTGAAGAAAACAAACGAAACTTTCGCGTAAAATCGGCGGTAATAATATATATAAGACTCTACTAAACTAGGATATAATGCTTGTGGAATGGATGTTTACAGAATTTCTGGAAAATTAAGACCTGGAAAATTCCAAAAATTTATAAGTAGCTCATAAAACGAGAAAAAGTAATCCGTTTTTTTATTCCTTCCTGATGCCGTCAGGTTGCAATCCTGACGCCGTCAGGTTATCCTGAAAAAAACTGGTCTGCGATTTTCTGGAAAATTTATATCTTTAGAATCTGGAAAAATTTCTGCAAAACATCCATTATGACTCGATACAAGCATTTGACTCGAACAAACACACATATATATCTTTTAATGAATTGTTATTCTCATGTTTACGTTTCTTTTGAAAACGTGTGTAATCCTCCCTACACTTATCCTTTATGTAAAATACCTTTATATGCAATTAAGACGAAGTTAAAAACAAAATAAAGCATTTTTACAAATTTAAACATGAGAATAAACAATTACTAAAAGATATACGACACTAACAAGCAAACAATTAAGCATGGGTTGCCTCCCACGAAGCGCTTTTCTTTATTTAAGAGTCTTGTAGCTAGACTCGTAATCGTGCCCTCACGTGACTTCATTACCGTCATCTCCTTCCTCATGACGGTCTCTATTGGGGGATTCCATGTTGTAAAAGTGCCCTATGATGCACCTCTCTAAGAGTTCGTCCTCTCCCCACTCGGTCCTATATTTCGGTCATAGGTTCAAGCAAATCCGAAAATCTTAGCCATAACATAATCTACTCCTTTTTCTTTATCCTCCTCATTCTTATAATAGACCGATAGTTTAAGTTCCTTTTCATCGTTAGAGAGTGATGAAAACTTCTCAATCTTAAACGACATTTGGTAAGCTATGTCGTCGGTCTCATCTTTGAATCGCACTATTCCTAACGAGGGGTCATAAGTCATCCCGGTGTTTTCTATGAAAGGTTTTCCTAGAATAACGTGGGACAAGCTAGGATCTATGTCCGTGCTAATATCATCCACAATTATGAAGTCCGTAGGAAACGTGAAACTACCTACATAAACGGGCAATCCCTTAACTCTACCAAGAAAATTGCAACTAACACTAGGATCATCGGGGTCTTGCCTAGTTGGAATAGGCTTCTTTACTACCCAATTGTAGTAGGTGCTAGTCATTATGTTGATTGGGGACTTGCGATCAATGTAGGCATTTGCCACGAAAAGGTGTCCTATGCAACATGGTATGTTAAGATTCCAAGGGTTCCCAAACTTGATTCTAGGGCTTTTCCTAACATACATGTGACGGAGGTCATGTACTAAGTGACGGTGGCGAGATAGCTCTCCTTCCGTGGGAAACTTATTGAAATAGTCATTGTCTACTTCATTCATTTCCTCGGTTGTTTCATTATCCTCAAGTATGTGTTCCTCTTCGTCATTTGTTCTATTTGGTTTCTCTAACGTGATGGTATTGACGAATTGGACGTGTTTAGCTAACTTACTTGGGTCCTTAATCTCTACACCGAAAGGCTCGGGGGTTGAGATAGCATTAACCTTCCTATCACTATTGGTCATGGCTTTCAAGAGGTTATCTATCTTCCTATCCATCTCGGCTTGTTGTTAAAACGGTCCGAGAGCTTAGCTATTTGAGCTTCTTGGGATGCGACTAGGTGTTGCAACATCCCCTCAATGTTTTGTTGGTTAGGTCCATGAGATGGGGGCAATGAGAAATCATTGGAGGTGAATTCCTTGGTTTGTCCCCAGTAGAAGTCGGGCTTGCTCTTCCATGCTTCTCGGGTTTCATTGAAATTCCTAAGTCCGGGTATTGTAGGGAATCTTCCTCCCGTTCCATTAACACACGAGGATGCGTAGTCAACGGAAGCATGTTCGGGGGATCGGGTGCAAGTGCGTGTGTTATGAGTATCATAAAACGGCTCACACGAGGAAGAAACTTTGTTCACATGGCGTGAAGACTTAGGGTTTTCGTAGGAACTCATTCGGAATTTAACTTGATCTTCAAGTTCGATCATCCTACGGTCGGAAGATTGTGAGTCAATGGGAGGCAAGGAAATTGCCTTAACGGTTTTGGGCAACTCACGGGGGTCATTCCAACTTTCGTTGTCTTAGAGAGCAAGGTCCTCTATTATACCCCATGATTCTTCCGCGGTGAGATCACTAAGTTTTCCACCGGCCGCTTGGTCAATGGATCGTTTGGTGGGGAAGTTGACATGATCATAAAAGATTTGGACTTGAAGCCAAAGATCAATGCCGTGATGAGGGACTTTATAAAGTAGGTCCTTGAATCGAGTCCATGCTTCGTAGAGAGATTCACCTTGACGTTGTTGGAACATCAAGATGTCATTCCTTAGTTTAGTGGTTCTTCCCGGTGGGAAAAATTGAGCAAGGAAGCGAGAGGTGAGATCATCCCAACTTGAGATGGAGCCGGCGGGAAGTCGCTCAAGCCAATTACTAGCTTGGTCCCGTAGAGAGAATTGGAAGAGACGCAGGCGCGTGGTCTCCCGAGTGGTAGCATCAAGGTCGATGGAATCGACAATTTTAAGGAAATCCCTTAGATGCTGATTTGGATCTTCGGAACGAAGTCCATGGAATGCACATCCGTTTTGCACCAACCGGATGGTGTCGGATCGCAGGGTCGTAGTTTGGGCTTGGTCTGGAAGCTCAATGGTGTTTCTATAGCCTAGGTGGCTTGGTCTCGAGTATTCACCAAGAGTACGGGCTCTTGGCGGGTCATTTGGTGGTAGGTTGATGAATGGTGGTTGGTTATCACCTTCCATGATGAAAAGTGATGGAATTACGAACAAAGGTCACGAAGAAGGGGGATAGACTAAGAGAAGGCTAAAAATGAGAAAATTTTACTTGATAGGAATCAAACAAAGAAACCTAAACGAGGTGGACTACTAACTAGCTATTCTATTCCCCGGCAGCGGCGCCAAAAACTTGATAACGCTACACGCGTCGTTCGGGGTCAAAGGAACTTCCTTTTCTTCGAGCAAGTTTTATAACACCCTAGGCAGTGAACCTAATCATTGTAGTGTAGTATTAGGGTAAGCCATGGGTATTGATATCGTTCTCTAGGGGAATAGGAATGCTAGTGAGAAGTTACTACGCTAAGGTTGGGGTTGAGGAAGATTATTTGTGTATTTTTTATGTTTTTAGGAAATGGAAAAGTACGAATCTCGGGGTTTGGATTTGGGGGTTGGTATTGCTACCGATTACTCTACTTATCTAATTATCTAATCTAAGGTGTATGTAGTCTATGTCTAATTATTGTATGCTCGTATGATAGTTTAAAGATGTGTTTACTTAGGTTTTACTACTCCTTAATTATCTCCTATTGGTGGTTGAATTGTCACGTCCTTATTCCTAATTGCGTTGTGTGTCTAAAGTCGTAGGGTATGCGTTTATCCCTAACTCTTTGAACTTACCAAAGGGTCTCGTCTACAAAAAAACCACTAGGGATCATAAACTCTAACTCTAAGGCCTCTTTGGATAGTTTAGCTTACAACAACTCAAGGTGCTATAACACAACGAATGACCTATCGCATTACTAGATCATTAACAATTAAGATAAGAGACAACCAATCAATATTCAATAATTAAGTTTCATATTCCCTAAGCAAACACAAAAGTAAATTAGCCGGACATGGAGAACATGCAAGCATACACACAAATAATCAAAGACATAATTGAATTAATGAAGTAAAACACTTATTTTGGTGTAAGATAGGGTTTGGAACCCTAAAATACTGTACAAGACAGCCTTGGTTCGGTTTAGGTTTTACTCCAAAAGACTACACACAAATACTGAAAAATTCGGATTCTATATATAAGATTACACATGCGACGGCGTCACCTTATGTTTTGTGACGCCGTCGGATCGCCGTCATTAAGGTTTCGTCTTAGCCACGTTAGTCTTGCTACGGCGTCACCTTATGCTTGTGACGCCGTCCCCTTCAGCTTCTGACGCCGTCTGGATCAAATCTAGGCCGTCTGAGTTGCGACGGCCTACTCTTTTAAAGCCTGACGCCGTCCCCTGAAAATACGCAATTTCACTTCTGAGCCGTCACAAAATGCTCCGACGGCGTCGCCAGTTTGTGCCTGACGCCGTCACCTTCAGTTCCAACATCCTGAGTGTCTCGATTCTTGACTTTGGCCATTTTCTTCGTATATCCGCGCCTTTTCGTCCAAATAAGTGTCATTACAGCAATTTGCCTTCAAGAGACCTAAAAAGTGAAAAGGAACGATATTAAGTAATAACGGATACAAAAGTGATCAAATAAGGGCTTAAACGACCCCTCAAAAAGGTACATTTTAAAACCTTATCAGTATCCTTATCATGGACTTGATTAGCATGAATGTATTCACTGATGGTTGGTTGATGGAGGTTATGAGGGATGATGTAATAGGAGAAGTCTGCATCAGCTTAATACTGTGTGGAGGGGTTGGTATTAGGATGATATTCATCAAGTGGGTACCTGGACGAGTCATCAATCTTAATCTCCTCAATAAAAATGTTTGAGAACCTGATGGCTTCAGTGCTCTCATCAAAGGTGACATGGAAGGTTTTTTCAGTCTGTTTTCTCCTTGTGTTAAAGACTCAAAGGCTTTAGAGACAAGAGAATATCCTAGGAAGTATCCATCTTCAGCTTTGGCATCAAATTTGCCCAAGTGATTCTTGTGATTGTGAACGAACATATGACACATAAACACATAAAAGTAGCTGATGCCAGATATTCTTTTTTTTTTAATATTTCATAGGGTGTTTGTTGTGTCTTTTTCCACTTATTGATTTTTTCAACTTCAAGTCGGGGAGCAACAACTGAATATCTTCCTCCATTTTTGTCGACTAGTTGGGGTACATCACTTTCAGCCATGGTAGGATGTCATTTTAAAAAATGTTTTGAAAGATTTATAAAACCACTGCTCTGATACAACTTGTTGTTCCCTTTACACGACTAGCTTAACTACAGAGTTAATCTATCCGTGTTCCATGTTTTAGTGATGTAATGAAAAACTTGTCTAAAAAGTAAATAAAGCTTAAAGTTTTTTTTTAAACTGTGAAGATATATTAGAATAACATTATAAAAGATTACAAACATTCAAGCTTTAGGACACATGAACATGCTCATGGACCATCCACAGACAAACCAAAAGTACAACCCGAAACATGCTATCTAAATCTCATACATAATACTTCAAAGTTTCACAAACAACAATTACAAAAGCACCTATACCTCCCTTTCCTTCATGACTATATCCCATTCCCTTTCAATCTTCCTTACCTGGACTGAATTCTTCACCTTTAGACTTAGCAACTTTAACTTTACATGTTCTATAATAATTCCAATTAGCACCTCAGCAGTCCTATTTTCATTAACCATTAACCTCTATTTCTTTCCTGCCAAACAAAATACACTCCAACAGCCAACACTACTCTTCTCAAAACACTTCTAATGGCATTATTATTGTTTGACTGAACTACAGCATTCACAATCCGAGACCAATTATTAGGAAGAGACTCAGCATGAATCTTATTCTTCAGAGCACTCCAAACCTTCTTAGGAAACTCACATTGGAAGAACAGGTGGGAGTGTGAATCAGGGCACATTTTACAAAAAGAGCATTTGAGATCCCCATTATCATTCCATTTAAGCATCCTGTCCTGGGTCATAAGCCTTTCTTGACAGCAAGCCATATGAAAAAAGAATGAGCAGGGCTATATTGGCTAAACCATACCACTTTATTCCAATTAACCAAAGGACCATGAGCAAGCCTAAAGAATTTATACCCAAGTGTTTGTGGAATAGCACTTGGGATTGAATGATAAGTATGGTGTAGTCTCCTCTCTAAACTTAAGCTAAGCTTAAGTACAAATATGCTAACCAACTAAGCTAACCTCAGGGACTTAGTTGTCTTTGGAGGAGTAAAAGTGTTTGTGAATGTCTAAGCATTTAGTGCACAAACCTGTAACCTTTTACTCCACCTTATGATCCTATTTATACACAAGTATTTGGACAACAGTTACAATGAAGACAAATATGACATCTGCTAGTTTGGATAAAATACCTGCGTATTTTGTCTCTTTTACAATATTCTACTTTGAGTATGGGACAACATTGCTTTATGAATAGCACTGCTCTGATCTTTAGCCATTCAGGGTAAGTTTGACCTTTGCTTGATAAGGACTCTCCCTTATATGTTTCAAACTTCTCCCGCCATTCTCAGTCTTCAGCCTTTAGTCTCTAAGTCTTCAGTCTTCTTTATTGTTGAGGAGACTTGGAGTTCTGTGAGTTATTTTCATCACCCCCTAAACCCATCACCTTCTTCTTTGGCACAAGTATCATTCATCAAGTCCCGCCTCACTGAATGGAAAGTATTTCTTCTAGACTTGTCCTGAGCTTCCTGAAGATGACTCACTGAGTGATTATTCACTCAGTGACTTGAATGATGTTTAAGGTCATATAACACTTATGGTGTTTTCTATTAAAATCCTAGTTTAAGGATACTTGGGGTACTGAATGGACCCAACAGGGACCAAATGTGAGAGCGGAGCGAGTTCAGGGACCATCGGTGTAATTTAACCTTGATTAAATAATCAAAACTCACTCAAAACCACCAATTTAGTGGGGCTAAGGGTATGTTTGCTTTGAGGGTTTTAACGGTGGATTAGGATTTGGCTTTATAATCTAATGTTTGTCAGTGGTGTTCAACTTTTAAAACCCAATTATAAGGGTTTTGTAAATCCTGACAATTAGCAAGGTTTTACACAAACATGCGAGACTCACAACTTTCTACTCTTACATTTTTTTTAATTTAAATTTTTAAGTAATAACTTTTTATTTTAATTTTATTATAAAATACATTCAATAAATATATTTCTCTTTTCGAATCCTATTCCAAACCCACATATAAACAAAACGGACCCTAAAATATTGAGAATCATGCCAACGTTTGAGTCCAAAGTATATTAATCAACATTTGGGGCCTGTTTGGTTTGTAGATGAGTTTAGGATTGAGATTCGGATTTGGATTTAAATTTGGTATTAGGTTTTGAACTAAATAAGGAGAGAAAAAAATATTATAAAATAATATATTATATATATTGTAAATGAATATAATAATTGTAAAAACAAAATTAAAATAATATATGAGTGGTTCATATAAAATATGAACCTGTTTATTATGAGAATATAACAAAAAAAATCAAGCTTCACATAATTAGTACACAACAAATATATGTCATTCATTTCTATTTATAGAACCAAAAAAAAAATACCAAACAACATTTTTTACCATCATCCTAAAATCTTTACTCTAACCCTTCAAACCAAACGGCCCTTGATTTGTTTGTCACTCAATCCAAACCTCCTAAAAACAATCAAGGGTGCGTTTGGTATTCCACTATGGGAATGAGACTATGACTATGAAAGTGATTAAAAGTGTTTGTTTAAGATGAGGAGGCTCACCACTATGGTAATAAATGATAGATATAATTCATACTTCATATACATCAAGTGAGCTAGGTATGGATCTTTCATAGGTAAGGGACACACCACTACTATCAAACTCATACCCATTGTCATTCATGGCAGCATACCAAACGCACCCCAACTTACCAACCAAACGCACCCTAGAACTACTATTTGACACATATTGAAAAAGTAAAATAAAAAACGATAATGGCAAAACCTATTTATTGCCTTGATAAAATGAAAAGTAAAATAAAAGACTACCGTATGCCCTAACCCTTAATAAATTCCCATTTTAAAATATACATACAGTCTACAACAAATGACCAACGACGTGGGTATGATGACCGAAGCAGCAGCATCATCATCCAATAACAAGAAGCCTAAACGTTTTACTTTAACAAAGTGGGATGCTATTGCTCTTTGGAAATGGAGTCAGTTTTCAAAACCCATAAAGTTTTGCTTATAAATTTGTTTATTTCTTATTCTTATTCTAATTATAAGCTATTAATGCAGATGATGTGGCTGGCACTGTCTGCACTATTTGTAAAGAAATAATGGCAAAACCCTGTGAGTGTTTTTACATGCTGAAATTTGAATTAAGTGGGTGTTTGTTTAAGCTTATTTGCGGGCAGGGCCGGAACCAGGACCAAAGTCATCGGATGCATAAATTTTTCAGAAACAAAAATAAACTAAAAAGTACAATTTTTTCTAAAACCACTAAACAAATTAAGAAAACTTTTTTTTTTTTTTTTTTTTTTTTTTTTTTTATTAAATATTAGGAAACTAACTAAACAAAACATGTATATATGTGAGACAAATTTTTAGGACCAGGTTCATTTTGGAAAAATTGTGATTTTTAGCTTATGTTTCATATTGTGTGGCTTATTTTAAAAGTTGTTGTCGTGTATAACCTTATAATGACATGATAAGCTCAAAATAAGCCACGTAAAATGAGCTTATAAAAGATAAGCCAAAAACCAAATAAGCCATAAGCGCGTTATATAAGTAATAAGCTTAAACAAACACACCCTCAATATAATTTAAAATTTTATTTTATTTTAAGCTTTGGGTTTGATTTAATCAGGCAACGTATGTCAAGACTCTGGCCGAGTGGATTGTCGTATAGTTCATGGTAAGTTTTCTTGTCTAAACCCTGTTTATTACTAGAGTGTGTTAATAGTTTTGTTACATAAATATTACTCTATTATAAGTGGTGAAATCGGTGGGTCGGGTCTGGTCACGGGTCTAAATGGGTTTCAGGTTTAGATAGGTCATTTATGAGCACACGTGTATGTGCCCGGGTCAAAACGTGTCATGGTTGGGTTGACCAGCCTATTTTCAATAAAAATAAATTATTTTGAGTAAAAATGAAAAAGGGAAAATAGTAGTAATATAAATTTTTATTGAATTGCTAGACCCGATGGGTAATTGTTATACAATTTTACTTATCAAGTACCCAAATTGACCCATCTAGAATATTTACCCAACTTGACCTATGTTTAATCAATTGGTCTGAAATTAGTGAACTACCACCTCTAATAAATATATAAGGTAGGATTGTTATGGATATAATTTGCAATACTTTTTATTTGGAATCTGCTGCTATTATTGCCTGTTTGATAAGTTACTTTTCAGAGATTGATAATTCATTTTTGGATTTCGTAACTAATTATGGTTTCCCAATCATCATTCATTATACGGTATGAGTTATAAAGTTTAGGTTTATGTGATCCTTTGTTTCACAATCTAGGATATGAAATTTAACACTTTTTACTTTTTAGTATCAAGAATATTACAATTTGATCCCAGACTATAACAAGTCTTTATGAAAATGCAGCTCATACGCAAAGCAGAATCTTTGTTATGCTGATTTGTAAATTACTGTATGCAAGTGAAATGACCATCGATGAAAAATTGAAAAGAATATATAAACATGTTATGCGGTTATGCCTTTTTCAATATGTAAAACCAGATCTTGTTTCACTTGCTTATACTCGCCATCTCTTTGCATCGTTACATATTTGCTTTTCCAGCTTTTATGGAAATTATAAATTTGGTTTATGCTTTTTAACATTGCCTAAGCGAGTTAATACAAAATTGTGCCAACGTTACTGCAATATATTGTGTCATGAGAATTCACAAGAAACTGATACCACTTTTTTTTCACACCATGTTTCTTCATTTTCCATCTGTTGATATTTTAAACTGAAGCCGAGAGTCTGCAAGTACTTTTGATATTCTATCTGTTTCTCATTGATACATCTAATAATGGGTTATATTGTCAACAACCTAAATGGCCCCAACATACAATCTGCTCAACATTTTTCAGATATTATGCCTAATTGCATTTAGGTCTAGTCCTGCATATTGAAAACTCTATTATCGAGTATGAATAACCATGTCCCTGTCCGGCTGTCCCACACCTCATCTTAATGTTCGCTGTTTGTGCATTTTCTTAACTAGCATGCAGCTTTTTGGATATTCTGGTGTATGATAGAGCTGTTATATGCAACCTTGGTAGTCATTAACTGTGTTTGGAATTGTTGTATGTTGTATCTGGTTAAGAGTAGGCATGTCTACTCTTGCAGAAGAGTGATGTATAATCTTTATGTTAATAATATATCTTTCACCTTTGCACCAAAGAAAAAAAGTTGCCGGGTCGGACAGAAAACAACCTTTTGTGCCAAATAACAATCCATTACTGTATATAGTTAGTGTGTTAAATACAGTTTAATTGCATGTTTGAAACCCTGAAACTCTCTTTATGATTGTACATTGTCACAGGTGTCTGCAATCATGTGTACCACGAACATTGCATTATCAACTACTTGGCGAGAACTAACCTATCTTATTGCCCTCATTGTACGCAACTGCTTTTTACAATCATCATCCGCCCTTTATAATAATTCTTTGCTACATAGTTTATGTTTGCGGTTACTGTCTATTTCTGCAGGTTCTTATACAGGCCAAATTCGAGATTGGCGGCTCAGCAGACACGGTTTGTAGAGAATGGTACTGGAAAAAGGAGTGAAATTTCCAAATTAAGGAGAACTTGAAGCAAAGAAGTACGTTCATTTCATGGAACTCTTGTGCTGTTATTACTTTTTTTGAAGCTTTTACCTATTGTAGCCCAAGATTGTGTATGCCCTTCCAAAATTTGTATCAAGAGATCATGGAATTTTTTGAGTGCCTAGCTTGATGAATATGGAAGTAATTTTTTGAGTACCGTATTTGTTATGTTTTATCGCCCTTTGCGGGCCGGGTCTTCCCTTTCAACATAACGTGTTTAGAGACGCTGTTAGTGATCGTATCACGGACTACTCTCGTAAAGGAGCGGAGGCACAGATTCTGCAAGTTATTAAAATGTCCAAGGTGTCGGTTAAGTTCTTAGACACACATGACCCGGTTTGTTTGATCGTCGTATATGTGTTTACTGGTCACTCATTGGCAAAGATGTATGGTTTCTGCAAATAAGCTTTACAGTGTACTGATCATTTTTAATGGTTCGTGCAAATAAAAAAGAACTATAGGTTTTACACCAAAATAATCAAGATTATATACCGTCGCAAATACAGAGTCAGTTGTTAAGGTCCCTAGATTCGTTACAGGACAAATACATTAGTCTCTCTTGGGTCATTGAGCCAGTGTCAACATGGGTGAAACCCGTGGCTTATTTTCTAGACAGAGGACTATAACACCTTATGCATCTACTAAACATCACAAACATTCAGCTATCCCAAATGGTAACTGCTAAATCTGTAACAAAAGTCACTCAAGGTCTTGTATATTCAAATATATAATTGTGTTGATTCAACTGAACTTTAACAAAACATTAAGATGTTTCACCAGAAAACCGAGATCATTTTGATAATTGCTTTTCTTCTAAAGATCTTGCGTAATCATTAACATAAAACTAACAAATATTCTGTAGCAAATCTTCAACAAAATTTCCAAGTGTAACAAACGAAGATCCACCATTTTCCGATACCTTCCTGCTTTTCTCACTAATTTTCTTCACTTTCTCCCTTACCGGGTTCTCATCATCCATCAATGAACATATAGCCTTTTCTATCTGATCCACCATTACCAACTCGGTCCCATTGCTTCTGTAACTCAAACTCAACTCCACAGCCAGCCCCAACTCCCTGACTAGCCCGAAAGCATTCAATTGTTGTTCTGCTGCCAATGGCCATGTCGCAATAGGAACACCGTATACCAAGCTCTCCAAGATGGAATTCCACCCACAGTGAGACACAAAGCCTTTGATAGCTCCATGGGCTAGAACTTCTACTTGTGGTGCCCAACCGCAAACCATCCCTTGCTCTTTCACTCTTTCTATAAACCCATCTGGCAGAGCATCCTCCAGATTTGTGTACTCAGTTGGAGCCCCAAATGTGTCTTTAGGTGGTGGCTTGCGAATTGACCACAAGAACCTGTGACCGCTCCTCTCGAGTGCAATAGCCATCTGCTCTAGCTGTGGTTCACTAAAACATCCATTAGTCCCAAAGCAAAGGAAAACAACCGACTTTAAAGGCTGATTGTCTAGCCAATTCTTGATCTCGATCCACCCGGTTGAATTACATTCCTTCTTGTCCTCAAGCAAGGGACCTACTGCGTAAACAGTTGGCGAGCCTCCTCTAACTGAATCAAATGCATATGGCTCAAGCTCAACAAACGAATTTACTATAACACCTTTGCATTCCTGGATCCTGGTACCATGATAAAGAAAAGCTTCGTACCCGCCACCATTTTTGTCCAAGACAGCACCTGGAAGAACATTTGTAGGAACAGGATGCTCGAAACTCGGTATAACTGAATCTGGATCCGATGGAAAAAACTCGACGCCACCAACTTTTTCATGGCGTACCGGGAGATGACTTAAAAACCCTAAAAAGGCTGCATTAGAAGTAAATATTATGTACGAAGGGACCATGAATTTGTTAGCTATATCAATCATGGTAGTACAAAACATATCAAGTACAAATCCAACTAGTTGTGTTTCACCATCTGATGCCAGCTCTATAACAGCTTTTTCGACTTGAGGTTTATGGCTCTCGATAAAGATCTTCGCAAACATTTCTATCGAAATAGGCGTGTATGAAGAAACTTGAGTAAGAAAACTGGTAGTAGTGGGAGGAATGATGATAAATCTTATTCGGGTATGTGATGCAGCAACAGATTTGGTTTTTGGATCAAGATCAGTTTGATTTGGCAAGAGGATCATAAGAAATGTTATGGATAATGTTTCATCTTGATCAACCAAACGCTTTGCAAACTCGATAGCTGATGTTAGATGACTAGAAGCAGGCAAAGGTATAAAAACAAGTTCAAATTTCTTCATTGTTTATGGATTTGATCTAAGTTCTATCTGAAATGCAAAACTTGGGCTATATTAATTAACTGTTGACAGATGAGGAATTTAAAAGTAAGCTCTAGTGCGATGTTTGGTAAAGTGTCAACGTTATTTAATTGTTCTTTTTTTTTAAACATGTTATTTAATTGTTCTGGTTCACATGTTCTTGTCACAATAATTGTGAAATGTCTTGTCACAATAATTGTTCTGGTTCATTTGTTCAAAAAAACATGTTCCTGTAACAATAATTGTGAAATGTCCAACGTCAAGCGTTTCTTTTTAAGTAAACTGCAAAAATGCCCTTAAACTTTCTGAGAAATGCAAAAAATATCAGCAAAAAAAAATCTTGTCACAATCATTGTTCTGGTTCATTTGTTCAAAAAAACATGTTCTTGTAACAATAATTGTGAAATGTCTAAAGTCAAGCGTTTCTTTTTAAGTAAACTGCAAAAATGTCCTTAAACTTTATGAGAAATGCACAAAATATCAGCAAAAAAAAATCTGCAAAAATGTCCCTGATGTTTCATTTTTCTGCAAGTTATGCCCTTGAAGGGTTACTGTAGTTGCAAGAACCCGATTTTGGCTAACGCTCGTTAGTTTTTCACGTTAGTTGGTCCTCAGGTGCGTTGCACATGAGGGTATTTTCGTCATTTCACTATTCTTGCCATCAAATCCACCTGACAGGCCCATTATTTCACCTACCTTTGTTTTGAGGGGCATTCTTTGCAACAAAGTTTTACTTCTTTCATTTCTTAACACTTAACACACCTACACACCTATTCGATCGAACCCTTGCTTCCAACTTCTATATTGTCCAAATCACCTCAATTAACAGTAGATCCAACATGGTTGGCTGGCAAATTAGAGCTCGGAGTTCACCAATTCCGGATATTGCTTCGGTATACGGTACGATTTTTTTTTGTGTACTTTTGTTTAGAATGACCATGCAGTGTATATCTGGAAAGTAAAGCATGTTACCTTGATTCATGATAATGTTGTTGATGTTTTTTGATTTTGGGTTTTTTGTTTCGTTGATTTATGTTCCCAGAATCGTACTCAAAGCTCTTCACTATTCAAATCCATCACACTGGTGAGTTTTTTGATCCACCTGGTAGAGTGTACAAGTTTGCTATGGTTGATCATGTAGGCCTAATTGATTGTGACAAGTTCTCAATGTGCGAGATGGTCAAAATCTTAGCTAAACTGGGTTTGGGTGATAATAAACAGTTGTTGTTTACCCATTTTAGGGTCCCAGACCTGTCTTTAGATGATGGATTAGTTCCATTGATGTCGGAACATGACATGCGAACATTGTTAAAATTTGTCCCTAGGTATAAGGAAATAGATCTTTATATAGAGATTGATGTATCTTTGATAGAAAAACATATGTTGCTGGTTAGGGGGTTTCCATCCTCAAAGGGTCTAGTGATTGAAGAGATTGTTGAGGATAATGTGGCCAGTGCACCTGTTAAGAAGAACAAAGGAAAATTGTTTCTGTTAGAGTGGTATTATGATGAAATGGCACCAACGCATCATGAAATGGCACCAACACAAGCTTCAACCACTAATGTTTGTCAACTGGTTGAAAGTAGTATTAATGCTGATAATGTAGGATTCCTGCATTGTGAAAATGAGCCAACATCCTCAACCCTTGGATTCTGTTACTTAAACTTGATGGAAGACAGTGAGTGTGACCCTATGGGTGGTTTTATGCCTTCGAAGCGTAAACAAGCTGAGACATATTTTGGTGACGACTGGTTCCAGCAAGATAGTGCAGTGAATTTGGAACATGATACATGCTTTGATGATAGGCCAGAAGATATAGCAGAAATGATTGAAGAGTACTTATATTCAGAAAATGTGGGTGTAATTTTCTGAAATACTGTCAAAGAGGTTGATGAGGAAGTTGTGGAAAGGGAAGAACTTGATATTGAAGACTAAAGGCCAATTTGAGAAAACCAAAAATCATAAGGACATGAAATGCAAGGGTGTTAGTGCTAAAGGATATAAACTCAAGAATCATAAACCCCTTTGCCCATGGGACCTACTCGTCTCAAAGTGGGGGAATGAGCAGTGTTGGTCGGTAAAAACATTGAAAGATGCTCATAAATGTCCAAACTAGAGATGTTACTACTGCTACATCTAGGTTTTTGTCAACTTATGTCATCGAGATTCTTCTTAGAAATTCCAAAATCTCAGTTAAAGCATTACAACTTGAATTAACACAGAGGTTACAAGTAAACGTATCATTAGATAAAGCTTACAGGGCAAAGGAAATTGTTGAGGAGAAGATGACAAGTGACCACAAACAACAGTATGCCCTCCTTAGAGATTATGCTATGGAGCTCAAATCAAAAAACCTAGACACAACAGTCAAGATCCAGGTGGAAACCAACACAGATCTGACTCTTAATTCAAGGGTATTCAAAAGAATTTATGTGTGTATTGGTTCACTTAAAGCTGGGTATAGATCTACAAGCAGAGAGATATTGGGATTGGATGGTGCTTTCATAAAAGGACCATATATAGGGAAAATTTTGACGGCTGTTGGTATTGATGGTAAAAATGGTATTTACCCTCTTGCATATGCTATTGTTGAGGCCGAATGCAAGAGTTCTTGGTTATGGTTCCTAAAAAATCTAGGCGATGACCTTGATTTACAACCAAAATATAACTACACTTTCATTTCACATAGACAAAAGGTATAATAAATTCCATTAACACTGATTACAAATAATTCATTACACATAAGCAATGTTTTAATCCACTATGTATTACTTGTAACCGAGTATTCTACCAGCTATTCAAGAGCTTTTTCCTTCTGCTGAACACATATTTTGTGTTAGAAACATCCATGAGAACATGAAGCAGATTTTCAAAAGAATGCTTTACAAGGATTTTCTGTGGAAGTGTGTAACAACCACCACTGTGCCTCAGTTTGAACAACTAATGGAGGATCTGAAATCTTATGACCTAAAAGCTCATGAGTGGTTAAAAAATATACCACCAACCTCATGGTCAAGGGCTTATTTTTCAGGAATATCATTTTTCATAGTTGTGCTTTAATTGTGTACATAGTGGACATTAACTTATCCTTATTCGTTAATCAAAAAATAGGCAGAGCTAAGTGTGAAATTCTTGTCAACAACCTTTGTGAGTCACTCAACAGTAAGTTGCTAGATGGTAGAGATAAACCAATAATAGGGTGTTTGGAATACATTAGGGAGTATTTCATGAAGAGGATAGTGAATGTGCAAAAGGTCATAGAAAATTCTGATGGTCCCTTAACCGCAACTGCAACATCCATTTATGAAGTTATTAAGCGAGAAGCTAACGACTATTAAGTTATTTGGAACGGGGCTGACAGTTACCAGTGTAAGTGACCATGGAATGACCAATGTGTGGTGAATATGAGGTTAAGGATATGTACATGTAAGAGATGCGAGCTAATAGGTATTTCATGCAAACATGTTGTGGCAGCAATGTATAGCATGGCAAATGATAGTAGGGATGTAGGTATACCTGAGGATTGGGTACATCAAGCATATTGGCTAAGAACATGGAAGGAGACGTACAACCATAAGATTGAATGTGTTGCTAACAGTAAATTTTGGCCTAAGTGCAGCATCCCTAGTATCTTATTGCCCCCACACCATCATGTTCTAGTTGGCAGACCAAGGAAGAAGAGGAGAGTGACCAAAGATGAGACGGTTGAGAATGCGTTGAAGAAAATGGTCAAGGGTGGAAAGCTATCAAAAAAGGGAAAGACTATCACTCGTAGGAAATGTGATACAACCGGTCATAACAAAAGAGCATGTACATGTCCAAGAAAGGAGGAGAAGGAAAGATTTGAGGGTGTTGCAGACACTGAACCAACTAAAACATATGCAAGACCAAGTCAATCAAGGACATCACAATCAACCCAAGAGGTTGGTAGTTAGAGGAGAAAGAGTACCAGAAAGGCTTCCAAACAAGCCGCAATTTGAATGCCTTTATGTATGAGTGACAAAAACAATTTCTTTTAAGTTTTTATGGTTGTTTGTGAGTTTTTGATTAAGATGTTGGATCGATATACTTTAATCAAACTAACTTTAACTAGCTTGTTAAGGTTTAATAACCTCGGATAAATCCTAAGTTATTAACAAAGAAACACTGAGCAATCTTTATCAAGTACGCGGAATTTACTTAACAAATCTAAGAAGAGTAACTTTTATTATAAACTCTAAATCTGTTTATTATGCAGATACTCTAAACAACTCTAAGATTATCGAACTTCTCTCTAAAACACTAAATAACTTGTGAATTCGTAAACTCTAAAACTCATAGACTCGTACATCTCTAAGACCAATCTAGGAGTCCTTTTATAGGCTTAAGGATATCCTAGTCGGTTTACAATTTGTATTCTTGTACGACAAGTAATCTAAACATAGAATACAATACTTTCCATAAACGAATATAACAGTTCTTTGTTCTTGCAGTACTTTGACTTCATAATGCAGTACTTTGACTTTGTCTTTAGCAGTACTTTGACTCTTTGACGTTTTCCAGTACTTTGCAGCTTACAGTACTTTCATATCTTCAGCACTTTTATATCCCAACAATCCTCCCCTAACTTGAATTCTACTTGCTTGACTTCAAGTTCCCTTTAGTGAATATATCTTTAACAACTTCATCTTTAAGGACAGATTGTTTCTTAGTCTTTGAATTGTATCTCTGTAATGTCTGTGCTTGTCAAAGTATCTCTTAGAATTATTCTTTTACATCAGCATCCAGCAAGCTCCATCTTTTCAGCAACACAGCAACATATGACAATTTTGTACATTAATTCAGTTTAAGTTGCATACTATTCTCATCACTTCCAGGTGTGTTAACTCCTGTGAGAGGTGAATCATTGAAAATTAATGGATTTTAGTCTCTTTACCAAAGCCATTAACTCTGGAGTAGCCGAATGTTTTGGTGTGTAAGACCATGGTACATTGATAACCATATGATTTTTAGCAAACCACCAGCTATCAACAGATTTGATTTGTCTTTACCAAAAGCTGTACCCTTCTGGACTAGTTAGTTCTTCTATCTAATGGTGAACTAATTACCAATAATGGTTTTTCCATAGCCTTTACCATAAGCCATTTTCTTATGGGCTAGCCAACTCTTCACATTACTGATATGGTGAGTTGATTACCATCCAACTTATTAGCAAGTTGTCAACTAAAAACGGATTTGATATATCTTTACCAGAGCCGTTTGCTCATGGATTAGCTGATGAGTCTCTAAATACTCATCATTTTTGTACCATTTAAACTGCAAAATCATCTGAAAACGCTCAGAAACACATCAAAATGATCAAAATATCACAAATCAGTGTTTTATGTGTTTTAAATGCAAAAATATCAAAATCAGATGAAAAACATATCAAATTTGCAAAAATTGCAGTTTTAGTCCCCCAAGTTTCTAAAATTGTCAAAAATAGTCCCTGAGTCAAAATTTCAAAAGAAAAATCATCAAAGGTCCTTTTTAAATCATAACTTGTCAAATTTAGTCCTTTGGTGAAAAATAGAAAAAGTTTTGAGAAAATTGCAAATTAGTCCTTCAAGTTTCAAATTTGGCAGAAATGGCCCCTGGAAAATTGGATAATGACAGATTTGGTCCCTGTACTTTTGAAGCTTGTCAGTATTAGTCCTTGGAACATCTTTGATGAGTTGGCAGGAGTGGCCCCTCAAGTTTGGAAGAATTACAAAAGAGGTCCTTGTGTATTAAACCTTTACAAGCCATTGACCCCTTGTCACAAACCATTTGGACCCTTACCCTTTTTGACCCCCCTTTCATTACTAATACTGCTCCAGTCAACCCTTGGTCAAAAATTCCAACCCGCCAAAAGTCTTTCTCTTCCACTTGATATCTGCCTTCAACTGCTTCCCTGAAATCACTCCACAAATCCAACCCCCCTCCTCACCATATCACTCCCCATGTCCCCTTTTCTTCAACACAAGACAAGATGCATTTATTACCCCTCCCTCATCTCACTCAACATCTCCACCTGTTAAAACCATGTTTCCCGCCAAAAATGCTCAATGGCCAAGATCATCTCAAAACCATCCAATGGCCCTAAATAATGGTGGGATTATCTCAGAACAGGAGAGAGAAGCACTTGGGAGTATAAAAGAGAAGGAAGAGAGATGATTGAAGCAGTAGTTAGTTTTGTAGTTTTTTCTTAATGTCGTTTTTTATATTAATGTTTCAGTTTTAAGTTCAAATGTTGTAATCTCATCTTTTATGTAATACAAGTAAGCTACTTTATCTTTGTAATCAGTTTTAATAATCAATTCTCAAGTTTAGCTAAAATTCGTATTTTGTGTTTACTGATGAAAATCCCATTTTTCAATTCTCATTGATAAGCTCTTAGAAGCTTAATTTTAAACTCAACTTAGTATATTTAAGTTATTTAAGTCTTTTTATAAGCTCAAAAATCAATTCCAAGTAACTTTGCTTCATGGTCAACAAAAGTCAAATTTTGTCAAAGTTTAAAAGGCAAACAATTTATGGTCAATTTCTGGTTTAGATTTGTGTTTTGGTTAAGTTTTATGCTTATGAGATCAGGTAAATTTAATCTCAGTAAGGATTTGAGTGTTTATGCATTTTCATGAATCTTAAGGGGTGTTTGGTTTAAGCTTGTATTTGGGTCAAAACTGTTTTTTACCCACTTTGACTCTCAAAGTCAAAGTGGTTCAAGGTTTAAGCAAGTGTTTAAAAGTGTGTTTTGCTTAGATTACAATTTTACAAGTTTTGGCTAAAGAAAAAATCCATATCATGTTTCTGTTCTGCTGTTGTAAACAGCAGCTATACCTGCTGTTTACACCTCTTTTTCACATCTTATTTATCATCTAAATCTCCTCCAAAGTGCTTTTTCTTGCATCCCACATACCACTCTCAACATAACTTTAGCTTATTTGCCCTTAGTTTAGCTTTAGGTTAGTTAAATATTGCACTAAAATCTGTCAAAAACCCAAAACCACAACAGCCACTGCAACAGTAGGCTTGTAGTCCCAATAGCAGCCCTTGTTTAGCTTATTTCATGTTTCCCATTAGCTTATTTAGGTCCCCCCTTAGTGCTATTTAAGATTAGTAGATTAGGTGCTTAGTTTTTAGTGTTTTTATTAGCTTTTTGGAAGCCTTTTGTTGCCTCTTCTTCCCTGTCCCAAACAGTCCATTTGGGAATGATTTGGTCCTGCGCAGCAGCCTTTAGAGGCTTTTGTTGGGTTATTTGTCTTGATTTAGTGCTTAGTATTAAGTCTTTAGGTAGTCTAGATTGAGAGTTTTAGGTGCTAGCTTAATTCGAGTTCTCTCCTTATCAGCCCCCTTGGTAACCATTAACCAAACAACCCTTTAGTTGTTGTTGCTGTTTATTTAAGCTCTTTAAGAGTTTATCTTAGTTTTTAAAAGTTTTGTTTCCGTTAAAGTACTTATTTTAGTCATAGTTTGCAAAGAAAAAAAAAATGTTGGCAAAACAAATGCAACTGCCCAGGTTTGAACCTGGGCCAGTCCACTCCCTCACGCCCCAAACAGCAGCACCATACCAACTGCTCTACTAGCTCTTTGTGTAATCATTTACTCAACTGTGATCTTGTAGGATATGTAGTGTTAAGTTAGGAAAAAAAATAAAAGAAACAACGCAGGAGGTGGGATTCGAACCCAAGACCTCCTGCCCCCCATTCCCACGCTCCACACCACACCACCAATACCACTAGTGCCCTTGGGTCTTTCTTGTCATCCATTGCATACTTAATTCTTTTATATACATTTTTACTTTTAGTACTTAATAAGGATTTAGCTTATTTTCTTCTTAATAGTTGCTGATTTTTCAAGTCACTTATTTTTCTTAGATTTAGTTTACTCAAAAGTATTTTTCTGTAAAATTTCGTATTTTTCCAAATTGTTTTACTATTTTTAATAATTAATTTCTTAGTTTTTAGCTTTTAATTCATAATAAATAAATAAAAACTCAAAAAAAATACGATTCTTTTTTCAAAAAATTTCTTTTGTCATATAGTACGTAATAAAATTAGTTTTACACTCGTAGGCTTTTTATTTCACAAATTTTACGTTTTATCTTGCGCTCCAGCGTAATTTTTATAAATAACGTACGTTTTATTTTAAATCACGTTTTTAGACATTTTAAGTTTACGTTTTAGTTAATATAGTTTATTTAAGTTATTTTGTTTTATAAAATAAACGTTCATCGATCTGTAAAAATAGTGATAGCGTTTATTTAATATCTTTTATCTTTTTAATTTTCTTAATTTGCATTTAAGTCGCTTTTATTTATTTCCTTTTTCAGTAGTGTATTATCCAAATTCTATTCCTTGCTGATCGCTATCATTAGTGATCATTCTATCGTCTGAATCAGTGTTTGCACACCATTGAGTCTCCGTGGGACTTAACGATCCGGGAATTCACTATATTCTCCAGGACTTCATTGCATTTGTGTCTGAGCAGTTTTAAGTCTGTTTGACTTGACTGTTTAGGGCAGATCAAATTTTGGCGCCGCTGCCGGGGAGGCTTTAGCGTGTGTTAGCCTTTTTCAGATCCACTCTTGCACATACCCCATCTTTTGTAAAAAGTTTTTTGTAAAGTTTTCTAAAATCCAAAAAGTTCATTAACACTTTTCCTAAAGTGTTAAAAACGCCAAAAATATTTTCATTCTTTGTTTTTATCATCATGTTTTTCAAAAACACCAAAAATATTCCTCTTTACCCTCCTACCTTTTTGATTCTTCATTTCTTATCCTCTGATAACCTTTGATTCTTTCTATGTCTTATCCTCACCCTCTTGGTTGTCAATGGTGTGGTGGTCCTTATAATGGTGGCAATTGCCCCAGTTGTAGCATGGTGGAATCAGGAAACGGGTCTGTCTATAACCAAGATCCCTATTCCTACCATAACACAGCTGATTTATTCCATCAGCCACCACACTGTGAGACTCAGCAGTTTTACTGTTGTGAGTACTGTGGTGGTTCACATTCCAGTTCTGATTGTCAATCAGGAAACACGCTTGTCTATGAGCAGATTCCTGATAACAGTTATGAATACAACACATACCACTCACAGCCACATCAGTTTTACTGTTGTGAGTATTGTGGAGGTTCTCACCCTAGCTCGGATTGTCAAACAGGGAACCCAATTCCTTGTAACAATTACGACTCTTCGTATCAAAACCAACCTCCACAGTACCAAATGATTCCAGCGACTCCTCATGAAACTACGACAGATCTTCTACTGAAGACTCTGGAGTTATTAAAAGAACTTAAGGAGGAGTCGGCTATGTCATCCCATAATCCAAATAAAAAATCCATGGAAGTTTTGTTAGCCGAAGAGCGGGCTGCTAAATTGGATTCCCAAATTGCCTTTGAACAATCTGTTAAGGAATCAATTGCAAAAGAAAAAGCGGCCAAATCTAGCTCTCGATTCCGTTTCATTCCTGATGACGATGATGATGAAGATATCCTTGATATCTTACAATTTTATAACAGTTCATCAAGTTCATCAGTTGAGACTCCTTCCATGATCCATCAGGGAGAAAAGACTATGATGGAATTACTAGCAGAAGAACAAATGTTAAGCATTAAACATATGTATGCTAGTCCTTCTAACCTCCCTCAGTCTGTTGTTATCACACCTAATATTCCCACTCACTCTCTAAACATGGGGGATGAGCTTCTTAGCACTATTCCAGAAATGGAATCGTCTAGTGTTGAGGACCTTATCCCAATCCCGAGAGAGTCACAGGGAATTTCTGATCATCTGTGTGATATCCCTTTCCCTCTTGAGTGTTCTCAAGATCATTTTGAAACTTTCTCTGATCTTAGCGACGATTGTGCTTCCTATGGAGACATCGAGTACGTTGAGGCATCACTTCCACAATCTGATGCTGATCCCCTTCTTGAGGAGTTCTCCGGTGAACTCACTCACATCAATCCACTCTTTGATCTCGAAGCTGATCTGGGAGAGACTGAAAGTCTCATTGATAATGATCATTCACTCACTTCTTATCCTAACAGTCCAATAGAGAATGTTGATCATTTTGTTCCCGAAACATTCAAAGCTACTTTCACTAATCCTCTATTTGAATTCAACTCTGAATTCACTTTAATTTCTGAGAATCCACTCTTTGATACTCAGATTGAGGATAGTGATGAGCCCACAATGGAACAAGAGTTCACAAATTCACATCATGTGAATGATTCTCTTCATGAGGAGTTCGCCGGTGAACTTTCTCATATCATATCTCCGCTGGAGTATGATTGTTTGGATGGCAAAAATCATGATCGGGGGGAGAGAATCTCAATTTGCATAGTTATGACAAATCTTCCAACCCTCCCCACCGAGATGCCTTCCAACCCTAAGAGCTCTACCAATAAAATCCAAATAAGTGCAATTGCACTTAATCCCGAGGAAGAAGATCTAGTTATGATTGTTATCATGATCTTCCTTCTTTTCTTCACCTACTCGGTGACTTCCTCTCTTCTTCACTCCTTTGGGAGTGAGGACACTATCTTTGACCCCGGCATTTTCATTTACCATCTGTGAGCCGGGTCTGTCTTTCTCTCTATATCTCATCGGTGTGGAACTTTCACATGCTTCAATGTTTGTCCAAACATCTTGAATGAAAGTCCGATGGAGATTGTTTCTTCCACTTTGCTTCCCCATGAACCAATGAATTCGGGGTCGAGTCAAGCTAGCGACTCGGAAACCAAAAACAGTAGCACACACCATATGGGTTTTCACCCATATTTCTGTCTTCTTACCCCCTTTCTACCACCTAAGTGTGGGGGTGATGCCCCACATGTTATATATATATATATATCTCTAAAAAAAAAAAAAAAAAAAAAAAAATATCTTCTAAAATAATGGCCGTAGTATTTCCCTTTTACGTTTTTTGTTTCGGCATAACCGCCGGTACTTTGAATATTGAGGGCAATATTCATTTCTAAGTGTGGGGGGGAATTCTCACGAATTTCATATATTATCTACCCAATTCCCCCGTTTTTGGCCAAAATTTTTTTTTTGGAGTAAGTGTTTCACACTTTCTCAATTGGTTATCAGTCCGCCTTGTCTGTAAGACAAAAGGATTGGCTAATCCAGGAGCAAACGGCTCTTGGTAAAGATATATCAAATCCGTTTATATGGCTTGCAATTTGCCCAAAATTGTATGGTATTCAACTCACCATATCCTAAAAAGTGAAGAGTTGGCTAGCCCGCAAGGTTATGGCTTGTGGTAAAGGCTGTGGAAAATCCATAATTGGTAATCGACTCACCAAAGATAATATTGATAATTTATCTAAGAGTTGGCTAGTCCAGAAGGGTACGGCTTCTGGTAAAGACAAATCAAATCCGTTTACAGCTTATGATTTGCTCAAAATCATTTGGTTATCAGTGTACCAAGGTTCTTACTTGAACTGAAACATTTGGCTACTCCAGAAGTAATGGCTTTTGGTAAAGAGTTTAAAATCCATTATGTTTTCTCAAATCATTGCTAGGGACTAGCAATATCTCAGTGTGGGGGATTGATGAGTCTCTAAATACTCATCATTTTTGTACCATTTAAACTGCAAAATCATCTGAAAACGCTCAGAAACACATCAAAATGATCAAAATATCACAAATCAGTGTTTTATGTGTTTTAAATGCAAAAATATCAAAATCAGATGAAAAACATATCAAATTTGCAAAAATTGCAGTTTTAGTCCCCCAAGTTTCTAAAATTGTCAAAAATAGTCCCTGAGTCAAAATTTCAAAAGAAAAATCATCAAAGGTCCTTTTTAAATCATAACTTGTCAAATTTAGTCCTTTGGTGAAAAATAGAAAAAGTTTTGAGAAAATTGCAAATTAGTCCTTCAAGTTTCAAATTTGGCAGAAATGGCCCCTGGAAAATTGGATAATGACAGATTTGGTCCCTGTACTTTTGAAGCTTGTCAGTATTAGTCCTTGGAACATCTTTGATGAGTTGGCAGGAGTGGCCCCTCAAGTTTGGAAGAATTACAAAAGAGGTCCTTGTGTATTAAACCTTTACAAGCCATTGACCCCTTGTCACAAACCATTTGGACCCTTACCCTTTTTGACCCCCCTTTCATTACTAATACTGCTCCAGTCAACCCTTGGTCAAAAATTCCAACCCGCCAAAAGTCTTTCTCTTCCACTTGATATCTGCCTTCAACTGCTTCCCTGAAATCACTCCACAAATCCAACCCCCCTCCTCACCATATCACTCCCCATGTCCCCTTTTCTTCAACACAAGACAAGATGCATTTATTACCCCTCCCTCATCTCACTCAACATCTCCACCTGTTAAAACCATGTTTCCCGCCAAAAATGCTCAATGGCCAAGATCATCTCAAAACCATCCAATGGCCCTAAATAATGGTGGGATTATCTCAGAACAGGAGAGAGAAGCACTTGGGAGTATAAAAGAGAAGGAAGAGAGATGATTGAAGCAGTAGTTAGTTTTGTAGTTTTTTCTTAATGTCGTTTTTTATATTAATGTTTCAGTTTTAAGTTCAAATGTTGTAATCTCATCTTTTATGTAATACAAGTAAGCTACTTTATCTTTGTAATCAGTTTTAATAATCAATTCTCAAGTTTAGCTAAAATTCGTATTTTGTGTTTACTGATGAAAATCCCATTTTTCAATTCTCATTGATAAGCTCTTAGAAGCTTAATTTTAAACTCAACTTAGTATATTTAAGTTATTTAAGTCTTTTTATAAGCTCAAAAATCAATTCCAAGTAACTTTGCTTCATGGTCAACAAAAGTCAAATTTTGTCAAAGTTTAAAAGGCAAACAATTTATGGTCAATTTCTGGTTTAGATTTGTGTTTTGGTTAAGTTTTATGCTTATGAGATCAGGTAAATTTAATCTCAGTAAGGATTTGAGTGTTTATGCATTTTCATGAATCTTAAGGGGTGTTTGGTTTAAGCTTGTATTTGGGTCAAAACTGTTTTTTACCCACTTTGACTCTCAAAGTCAAAGTGGTTCAAGGTTTAAGCAAGTGTTTAAAAGTGTGTTTTGCTTAGATTACAATTTTACAAGTTTTGGCTAAAGAAAAAATCCATATCATGTTTCTGTTCTGCTGTTGTAAACAGCAGCTATACCTGCTGTTTACACCTCTTTTTCACATCTTATTTATCATCTAAATCTCCTCCAAAGTGCTTTTTCTTGCATCCCACATACCACTCTCAACATAACTTTAGCTTATTTGCCCTTAGTTTAGCTTTAGGTTAGTTAAATATTGCACTAAAATCTGTCAAAAACCCAAAACCACAACAGCCACTGCAACAGTAGGCTTGTAGTCCCAATAGCAGCCCTTGTTTAGCTTATTTCATGTTTCCCATTAGCTTATTTAGGTCCCCCCTTAGTGCTATTTAAGATTAGTAGATTAGGTGCTTAGTTTTTAGTGTTTTTATTAGCTTTTTGGAAGCCTTTTGTTGCCTCTTCTTCCCTGTCCCAAACAGTCCATTTGGGAATGATTTGGTCCTGCGCAGCAGCCTTTAGAGGCTTTTGTTGGGTTATTTGTCTTGATTTAGTGCTTAGTATTAAGTCTTTAGGTAGTCTAGATTGAGAGTTTTAGGTGCTAGCTTAATTCGAGTTCTCTCCTTATCAGCCCCCTTGGTAACCATTAACCAAACAACCCTTTAGTTGTTGTTGCTGTTTATTTAAGCTCTTTAAGAGTTTATCTTAGTTTTTAAAAGTTTTGTTTCCGTTAAAGTACTTATTTTAGTCATAGTTTGCAAAGAAAAAAAAAATGTTGGCAAAACAAATGCAACTGCCCAGGTTTGAACCTGGGCCAGTCCACTCCCTCACGCCCCAAACAGCAGCACCATACCAACTGCTCTACTAGCTCTTTGTGTAATCATTTACTCAACTGTGATCTTGTAGGATATGTAGTGTTAAGTTAGGAAAAAAAATAAAAGAAACAACGCAGGAGGTGGGATTCGAACCCAAGACCTCCTGCCCCCCATTCCCACGCTCCACACCACACCACCAATACCACTAGTGCCCTTGGGTCTTTCTTGTCATCCATTGCATACTTAATTCTTTTATATACATTTTTACTTTTAGTACTTAATAAGGATTTAGCTTATTTTCTTCTTAATAGTTGCTGATTTTTCAAGTCACTTATTTTTCTTAGATTTAGTTTACTCAAAAGTATTTTTCTGTAAAATTTCGTATTTTTCCAAATTGTTTTACTATTTTTAATAATTAATTTCTTAGTTTTTAGCTTTTAATTCATAATAAATAAATAAAAACTCAAAAAAAATACGATTCTTTTTTCAAAAAATTTCTTTTGTCATATAGTACGTAATAAAATTAGTTTTACACTCGTAGGCTTTTTATTTCACAAATTTTACGTTTTATCTTGCGCTCCAGCGTAATTTTTATAAATAACGTACGTTTTATTTTAAATCACGTTTTTAGACATTTTAAGTTTACGTTTTAGTTAATATAGTTTATTTAAGTTATTTTGTTTTATAAAATAAACGTTCATCGATCTGTAAAAATAGTGATAGCGTTTATTTAATATCTTTTATCTTTTTAATTTTCTTAATTTGCATTTAAGTCGCTTTTATTTATTTCCTTTTTCAGTAGTGTATTATCCAAATTCTATTCCTTGCTGATCGCTATCATTAGTGATCATTCTATCGTCTGAATCAGTGTTTGCACACCATTGAGTCTCCGTGGGACTTAACGATCCGGGAATTCACTATATTCTCCAGGACTTCATTGCATTTGTGTCTGAGCAGTTTTAAGTCTGTTTGACTTGACTGTTTAGGGCAGATCATTAGCCAATCCTTTTGTAACCATGGTGGATTGATAACCTATTGATGTGATCATCACAAAAACCATTTATTCAACCTTTATTTCAAAATATTTATTACTTAGCAAAAGGTTTCATTTAAAATTCTTTTAACTGGTTTATTTCTTCAAACAGTACTTTGATGAAAGTACTGTCTGATCAATCAGTACTTTGAATAAAAGTACTGATATATCAAAAAGTATTTATTCAAATAAAATTCATACCAGTTATTGATCATCTCCAGCAATAGTAGTCCAGTTGATAAACAAGTTGATAACCATGCAAGCAGTTTCATTATCCTCTTCTACTTCCATTCCATGCTCTAGCATCCTTCTCATAAGCTCGATTGTGAGAGGATATCTTCTTTCGGCAAACATGTGTATCATTGTTCCATTTTCCAGCTCTAAAACATGAACTCCAGACTCTTCAAAGAATCTCCAGCAAGCAATTTCCCAGCTTTCTTGATTCTTCCAAACATCATCAGTGCTCTCTTCTTCAGTTTCCCATGCAGTTATGAGATCACCATGTAAAACTAAACCAATACCTTCTAATGGATTATGTTTAAAGTAAGCTTTCACCACATGATATAAATAGAATAGGTCTACTCTATCTATAATGTGCAGTAAGTCCCATAGCCTTTTGAAAACTTTGAAGCTTTCATCTTCTTTATGAAAGATCATGTAATCTCCATTCTTGGATTTTACAACTTCAAAAACACTAATCTTTGATCTGTTCATCTTCATGTCATTATCTTCTTTTGAATAATCAAAATCTACTACTCTGAGATAATTCCTTAATTCATCACTAGTCTCAGATCTTAATTCAACTTTTTCTTTCTTTGAGAACTGAACATCTGTAACTTCAGTTTTCCTTTTTCTTTTCAAGCTCTTCTTTCTTACAGCTTCAGTCCAGGTAGCTTCTTCTCTAAAATCTTTGATGCCTGCAACATCCTTCTTATAATCCTCCCTAGCAGCATCATATAATCTTTTCATCTCAAAATAATTAAACTTCTGCAATCCTTTATACCCTTGACTTTTCAGATAAGCCATCATAGCATTTCTGTCTTTAGCTTTATTAAGTCTTCTTGGCATAATCTAACAGGAACAGGTGACTGTAATGGTTCAGCAGCTTCAGCATCTAATTCATGTTGTACCTTTTGAGCTGCTTCTCTATTCTGAGCTTCTTGAGCTTCCTGAGCTTCTCTATCTTTAGCATTTAACTCTTCTTGAATCTTTCTAGCTGCTTGTTCATTCAAAGCATCTTGAGCAGCTCTTAACTGTGCTAAAGTTGGTTTCTTCTTCTTAACTTCTACCAAAACACCCTTCCCTTTATCCTTAGGATCAATTTCAAGTTGAGAAGTTCTTTGTTGTTCTTCTTCTTGTACATCTCGAATAGTAACTCCTCCTCTTGGTTGTGATAAATCTCCAAGAATTGTAGCAATGAACTCATCATCACTTGCAGAGTGAATAGGTTTGAGAATAGCTTCCTCTTCTTGTATAACTGTTGTAGAAGGTCCAGCTTCCTCTTCAAAATTTAACACTCTTGGAGTAATTACTTCTTCTTTGAAAGTATCCTGAAAACCAGTACTTTGTTGTTCAGTACCTTGATCATCAGCAGTACTTTGAACTTGAACATGCTCATCAGTATCTTGATTGATCTTTTCTTCAGACTTTTTAGAACTTTCAGGTTCATTCTCTTTAACCGTATCTTCTTTCAAATTCTGATCTTCTTAATTCCTCCCCAAGTTGACAGAAGATGGTTTATGAACCTTTTGGTGTTTACTTGTCTTGGACTGCCTTTGTGCTTTCTTCTTTGATTTGACCCAGATACGAAATTCTTTAATCAAAGGCCAGACAAAAGTTTTCAGCCGTCTAAATTTGATCTTCAATTTCTTTATCTGCTTAGCTTGAACCTTAGTAGTCTTTTGCAACTTAACTATCTCCCTTGTCAAAGCATAATTATCCAAAGATAAACCGTCACGAGGTATAGTATATGGATCTTCACCTGGAATATGTGAATGTTCCTCTGATTGAGAAACAGGAACAGATCGTGGTGGAGATGTAGAAGGTGATCTTACAACTTCTTCTTGAACCTCAGGGCTTGGAGAAACAGTACCCTTTGAAGATGCAGTACCTGCATGAGAAGCAGTACTTGCAGATGCAGTACCTTCAGATGCAGTACCTGCAGTTGCAGTTCCTTCAGATGCAGTACCTTCACTTGCTGCATCATCTTCATCATCTGCTCTAACAGCCTGAACAACTTCCATCATAGAAGTAGTTAATGGTGTATCAAGACCGCTAAAGAGATCACTTCTTCTAGCCATAAAAGTAAAAATCTTGGATTGTTGAACAATAACAGGCAATAAGTCTGTAGGCCTAGGTATATCAACAAGTTGTTTGTTCAGAAAAACTTGTACAAACCTGGGATACATTAACCATTTGGATCCATGATTGATGTGAGAAAGCATGCCATTAGAATTAGCCTTGAAAAATTAAAAACACGATCTGTAGCTAATCCCACCATAGCAGATGCTATATTAAACCCAAACTGTTCCCAAGAAGTACTTTTAGCACTAATACAATGTAACAATACATGTAATAAAAACTTCTATTGAGGACAAAACAACTGTTTTCTGAATGTTTGTTCTGTTAAAGAACCTTCATAACCAATATGCCCAAAAGTTTCCCAAATCAATTCTTTGGCAAAACGAATAGCACCATCATTATCATTAAACAACAAATCTTCTCTAATAGATGTTTCAGTAATCTTCATAGTTCTTCTAACAACTGTAGCCCTAATATAAAATTCTTCATTCTCCATGTTTTCTCTTGCAGTAGCCCAAAATTCTTGAATCCAAGGTTCAATAATATCCGGCTCCACTAAAAGAGCATAACTGATGGGCGACCCAGTTAGATAATCAATAATATCATGAAACGCCTCATTATCTTCAGTCTTGTCTAAATTGGCTACCATATTGTGCTTAGAAACAGTAGGTCGATTCACCATGGATGAGTATGTAAGCACAATAAGAATTTAAATCGAATAAGAATGAGAGAAATAGAATATAAAAGGGAAAATCAAAAAGTAGTTATTTATAGGTGAGATTTGAAAAAATCACAGCCCAAAATAAAACAACCGTTAGCATTAATTACCCCTCAATATAACCGTTGGAACAGTACTTTAATACGACAAACAGTACTTTCTATGTATGCAGTACTTTCCCAAAGCAGTACTTTCCAAGCAGTACTTTCAGGAAAAACAGTACTTTGCCAAATTTCTCTATAGAAACTAAGTATACACAATTATCCTCCCCTCAAGCAATACACAGGACTATACTAACACCTTATAGTCCTCCCCTCAAATGTAGCTTAGTAGTTAATCATGCCAATACTCACCACCAAGTGATTGAATCTTGAAACATCAAAGCCTTTGGTGAGTAAATCAGTTACATTGTCATCTGTGTGAACCTTAACAACATTAATGAGCCTGTGATCATAACAATCTCTGATAACGTGATGCCTAATCTGAATGTGCTTGGTCTTGGAATGATACACAAGATTCTTCACAATACAAATGGTATTCTCATTATCAATATTGATAGGAGTATTTTTGAAATTGAACCCATAGTCCAAGAGTTGATTCTGCATCCACAAAACTTGTCCACAACAGCTTGCAGCAGCTACATATTCAGCTTCAGTAGATGATGTTGCTGCAATTGTCTGCTTCTTGCATTGCCAGGAGACTAACCTTCTTCCAAGATATTGGCATCCACCAGTTGTTGATCTTCTATCATAATTATCACCTGCATAATCAATATCTAAAAAAGCTTCTAAGTGAAAATGTGACTCTTTTGGATACCACAACCCCAACTTTGGTTGTTGTTTTAAATAACAGAAGATTCTCTTTACTGCATTCATATGAGAGATCTTTAGAGAGACTTGACATCTTGCACATAAACAAACTGCAAACATGATATCAGGCCTTGATGCAGTAAGGTACATAAGAGAGCCAATCATTGATCTGTATAACTTGACTTCAACAGGCTGTCCATCTTCATCTTTGCCCAATGAATTGATAGATTTAATAGGTGTAGTAACAGCCTTCATATCATCAAAATTAAACTTCTTAAGTATGTCTGTAACATACTTGTCTTGACTGATAAAAATTCCTTCCTTTGACTGCTTAACCTGAAGTTCCAAAAAGAAAGTTAACTCTCCCATTGAACTCATTTGAAATTCCTTCTGCATCAGCTGCTCAAACTCCTTAACCATGGACTGTTTGGTAGCCCCAAATATAATATCATCAACATAGACTTGAACTAACATGATATCCTTCTTGTCTCTCTTGATAAACAAAGTCTTGTTTATAGCTCCCCTCCTGTATCGATGTTGTAATAAGAATGTAGAGAGCCTTTCATACCAAGCTTTAGGTGCCTGATGAAGGTCATAAAGAGCCTTAACCACCTTGTAGACTTTGTTTGGGTGTTTAGGATCTTCAAAACCTGGAGGTTGTTTCACATACACCTCTTCTGTAATAGTGCCATAGAGAAAGGCACTCTTGACATCCATTTGGTAAACCTGAAAACCCATGTATGAAGCAAAAGCAAGAAATATTCTAATAGCCTCAATCCTTGCAACAGGAGCAAATACTTCATCATAATCTACACCTTCTTCTTGTCTGTAGCCTTGAGCTACTAACCTTGCCTTGTTTTTTATAACATTGCCTCTTTCATCTCTTTTCACTCTGAAGACCCATCTGGTTCCAATAACTCTCTTCCCATCTAGAAAATCACATAAAACCCAAACTTCTTGAAGTTTAAATTGAAGAAGTTTCTCCTGCATAGCTTCAACCCATCTTTCTTTAGTCAAGGCTTGAGCAATGTTCTTGGGTTCCTCTTGAGAGCTAAAACAAGTAAATAGGCAGGTTTGATGGTCCTTATGATTCAGCCTGTTTTGTTTGTAGACAAAGCTAAGTAAAGCATTATGAGGTTTTGAGAAACTCTTAGCATTGTGTCTTATCATAACACCAGAAGTAGATGGACAAATGATTTGATCAGTTGGATGATTCTTATGAATCCGTAAGATTGGAGACTGTGGAACTCCATATGCATCATCCAAATTAGTATAATCAGTACCTTCATTAGAATTTGAGAAAATACGTTCATCTTCAAGCTTATCATAAGTTTCTTCTAATCCAGGCCTGGTAGGATCATCCAAATTATCTAAAGTACTGTCAACTGGTGCAGCAGTACTTTGGTCGAAAGTACTGTCCAAAATACTGTGAGAGTATTCTGCAGTCTTGTTCTTCTTCTTTGCCTCTTCATAAGTTCTCCTTTGTTCATCAGTGTACGAATGTGCTAATACATCTTGAAGAAGCATCTTATTAAGTTCCTCTTGAATAGATTGATCCTCAGCTGATAATGAGGATTGTGGTGCAACAGTACTTTATTTTGGAGTATCAGTACTTTGCTTGGGAACATCAGTACTTTGTTTTGGACTTACAGGATCTGCATCATGAACAACATCAGGTCTAATATGAACTCCATGAACAACATATTGTAAATCTTCTTCATTGTGCACAGGTTGATTTTCTTCTCTAACAGGTACATAATTCATTGAAGGAGTTAAAACTTCAAGATCAAACATCCAATCAGGACCTTTACCTTTTTCATTGTCTTGATCTTCTAAAAACTCAACATGAAGACAATCTTGAATCTTCTTAGGGTGCGTTTGGTAGAGAGAAATTCAGAGAAAAGAAATAAAGTAGAGAATTAAATCTCAGAGAATAGAAATCAGTAGAGAATTTTGTTCAATTCTAATGTTTGGTAACAACAGAGACTTGACCCGAGAAATTAAAAAAAAATTATTTAAAAAAAAAATATTTTTCAAAAATATTTAAAAAAAAAAAAAAAAAAACTTATTTTGTAAAAAAAAACTTATTTTTTAAAAAAGAATAATTTTTAAAAAAAATATTTAAAAAAAAATATTTTTTTTAAAAAATAAATTTTTAAAAAAATAATTTTTTAAAAATAATTTTGAAAAAAAATGTATTTATTTAAAAAAAAAAAAAACTTATTTATTTAAAAAAATGTATGTATTTATTTAAAAATATATTTAAAAAAACAAATTTTTAAAAATAATTTAAAAAAAATGTATTTATTTAAAAAAACTTATTTTAAAAAAAAATAATTTTTTAAAAATATATATATATTTTTTTAAATATATTTTTTTAATTTTTTTTAAATGTATTAAAAAAAACATTTTTTCAAAAAAATTAATCCATTTCTCCAATTTCTTCACAAAATTAAGAGAAATTGAGCTACTTAAATTACACTACTCAACTCTCTCCATTTCCCCACCAAAATCTCATTTCCATTTCTCTCCTTTCATTTCTCTCTACCAAACATGAGAATTGAGCTCATTTCTATTTCTCTCACTTCATTTCTCTCTACCAAACACACCCTTAGTAACTCTGTTGTAGACTCTAAAGCCTTTACTATTAGTGCAATAACCCAATAAATATCCTTCTTCAGACTTGCCATCAAACTTTCCCAGATTATCAATGGTGTTTAAAATAGTAAGAGGACATCCAAAAGGCTTCATAAAACGAATGTTAGGTTTATTGCCCATCAACAATTCATAGGGTGTCTTCATCTGTGGTTTGGTGACAGAGACTCTGTTAAGTACATAACATGCAGTACTTACAGCTTCTGCCCAAAAATGAATAGGTAGATGGGAATCTGCTAGCATTGTCCTTGCTGCTTCAATCAAAGTCCTATTCTTCCTCTCTGCAACACCATTTTGCTGTGGTGTTCTAGCAATACTAAACTCCCTCTTTATGCCTTTATTTGCACAAAAGTCATCCATAAGCTTGTTCTTGAACTCAGTTCCATTATCACATCTAATACCTCTAACCTTAAGTCTTAGTTGGTTTTCAAGTGCTATAATCAGTGTCTGAATAGCATCAAAAGTATCATCCTTAAAACCCAAAAAGAAAACCCAACTGAATCTACTGCTATCATCTGTAACAACCAAACAATACTTTTTCTTATTTAGGCTTGCCATAGAGACAGGTCCAAATAAATCCATATGTAACAGCTCCAATGGTTCTCTAATAGTTCTTTCCTCAAGCTTCTTGCAGGAAGCTTTGTGTTGTTTACCCTTCTTGCATGCCAAGCATGATTGATCATTCTTGTAACTCTTTGAAGGTAAACCTCTAACTAGATTGCCTTTGATCAGTTTGTTGATATTCTTGAAATTAACATGGCCCAATCTTCTATGCCATTGATGTGCCTCTTCAGATGTTGCTTTAGCCACCAAACATGTGGCTCTTCCATAAGAATGTAGACTCTTCATGTCTAAGCTATACACATCATTTGTCCTTGGTACTCTAAGTACTATCATGTCATCATCAACTGGTTTAAAATCAGAGGAAAGGATGAGACATTCTGTGTCAGTGAATAACACAGGATGCTTTTTATCACAAATTTGAGAGACTGAGAGCAAGTTGAATTTAAGCTCCTTCACATATCTAACATTCTCAAAGTCGATAAGCCCTGCTTTGATAGTTCCTTTTCTAGTAATCTTTCCTCCATTGGGATCATTCCCAAATGCAACTCTTCCTCCACTAATAATTCTAAAATCAGACAGAATCTCTTTGTCTCCTGTCATACTTCCAGAGCAACCACTATCTACAATCAGATGATCTTTAAGCTCCTCTTCTGGGTTGCCCTGCACACAAAGAAAAGAGTTAGTGATTTTTAGGAACCCAAGCCATTACTGACTTGTGTTCCCCTTGTGGAGTTACAAACTCAAATTATTTGAGTATGTAATTCCCACTATCTTTCAAATGATGATCCAAAATTATCTTTTGATCTTTAGCATGTGGATTTTCAAAACTTTCTGGTTTTTCAACATAAATCTCTTTTATAAGATTATTAGCTTTTTCTTGTGTCACAAAAACATCATATTCACTTTTTGTTGAAAGTATTGTGTATCCCTCAGCAGTACCTTTTCTCTTAACCCATTCTGGTTTAACACGTGGTTCCTGTGATCTAGATCCCCTATGTGAATTGTAATACCTTCTAGGTTGATAGTGAGATCTCCTAGGATTCCTATTCCAAGTAGTGTGATCAGTACCTTGTTTCTGAGCAGTACTTTGGAAAGTACTGTGAGATACTGAAGATTTTGAAAAAGGTCTTCTCTGATGTGGGTATCTGTGATCTAGTGTGAAGTTTCTGTGATTAATCCTATTTGAATTATTCCAAACTGGTTTGTGCTCTCTAGGTTTGTGGTTGGCAGATCTGTTCTTTGGAAATTTGCTAAGGTATTCTGAGTGTCGATCACAATCTTTGATTAAGTGATTAGGACTATAACACACAAAACACAGTTTTTGACCCATATGTCCAAAGTGATTTCTTCTATGTCTATGCCCAAAATTATTTTGCCTTCTAGGGGAATGATTAAACCTGTTTTGACCAAAATTATCCCAAAAAGGTTTAGCAGTACGGTTTTGAAAAGACTTTGCAGAAGGTACTGCTTGTGGAGCAGTACTTTGATTTGAAGGTACTGCTTGATTTTGAACATTATTTTCAACAACTTCTTTGGGTTTTTCAGATCTAGATTGAGCAACAAGCTTCTTCCTTAACTCTAGACTGTCTACTCCAAATCGAGAAACATCAGGCCTTATGGGTTGATGACTAATAGGATGTGGGAAAACATTATATCCCTTGTCTTTCTTATACTCAGGAGGTGGTTCACTTATTGAGCCCTCATTACTAGATGTATCTACATAGTTAATGAGTTCATCATCACTAGTGGTTATGTCCTTAAAATCACCTACATCCTGATCACTAGGTTGTTTTTCTTCTATGTTATTAAAGTTCATACCAAAACCTAATCCAGTTCTAATGTATGCTCTTCTTTGTTTTTCAACATAAGTAACATGGGACAGACCAGATTCATTCCAGGCAGCAAACTTTTCAACATATCATCTCTCTCCTTAGTTAATTTCTCAATTTCAGCAATTTTACAGTTTAGTTTCCATTCACTAAGTTTTAACTGGTAATCCTGTTGTTCATACTTTTCAGCCCAAGCCATTTCATTATTTTCATGTGTTATAATTTTAGCTTCCATAGACTCTAAAGTAATTTGATAACCTGCTACCTCAGACCTAGCCCTAACACAATTATCTCTTTCAATCACATAATTATTAAGTAATTTTTGATAAAACTCATAACAGTTTGAGCATACCTCAGAGATAGGAGACATAGTTGGTGAAGTAGCTACCATAGCAAGAAGAACAGGATCATCTTCACTTTCTTTGCTCCAATCAAATCCTCCAAAGCCATCATCAGATTCCAAAGCAGCAAGTTCAGGTTCTTCATAAAAAACAGTGCTCCAGTCCAATGCATCCACTGTGTCTTCAACTGCATCTTCCACTGCTACCATACAGTAAGTCACTGGTTCATCATCAAACTCTTCACTCCATTCAACTTCTGATAACTTCTCTTGAGCAACCAAAGCCTTTGTTTCAGTAATTGGAATTTCTTTGAGCTCAAGTTTTAGCTTCTCAGATGTTCTGTTTGCTTGATACTTAGCAAACCTGCACTCCCTTGCAAAGTGACCAGTCTTTTGACAATTGAAGCATTCAATTTGGGATTTGTCAAAAGTTATTCCTTGTTTTGGTTTGAAATCAATACTTTTGCCTGTCTTCTTCATGTACTTTTTGATCCTTGCAGTGATCATAGCAACTTGCCACCTGATATCAATTTCTTCAAGTGCATCTTCTTCAATCTGTGCTAGATCCTCTTCATAAGTGACAGGTAAACTGGCTTGTTGTGCAAAGAAGGAGCACACAACTTCATCTGAGTGCAAAGTGGTAGGTGGTGGGGCCTGCTGAGCATATGAAGGGGGGTTGTAAACAGCAGTACTTTGAGGAGAAGCAGTACTTTTGACAGAAGTACTGCCCTTCTTTTCAGATGCTAGAAAAGCTATACTATGAGACTTAGAATTTGTTTGACCACTCATCTCATGCTCATACACCTTCAATTGATGATAGAGATCATCAAAGTCCATGACATCCAAACCTTGTTGTCCTATGATCATTGTAGCAATCACATGCCTTGTAGATGGCAAACTCCTTAGAAACTTTAAATTAGCATCCTCAACTGACACTTCTGCCTTGTATAACTCCAACATGTTGAGGAGATTTTGAAACCTATCATATGCAGCATCAAGACTCTCTCTTTCACCTACTGTGAAAGTTTCAAACTGTTGCTTCAGCAAATTTCTGTGCATCTTCTTAGAGGCTTCATTCCCTCCAAATCTGGTCTTGAGAGCAGCCTAGAGCTGCTTAGCATCTTTAGCATCATGAAATTTGAGAAGATGACCATCTGGAATGGCAGATAAGAGAATGTTTAGTGCCTTTTCTTGATTCCTTAGGGTCGCTGCTGGTAAGACTGCCTTTGGTGCAATTGGTTGTCCAGGAATATTAATAGGTTCTGGAAATACTTCATTGCCATTCACAATTACATTCCATAGTGCATGGTCTGTAATGGCAGTATACTGCCTCATCTTCATGCACCAGAGATCATATTCTCCCTTCATGATTATTGGAATTCTGAGTGAGGTGATTGAGGGTGGTGGAACAGCTTCAGTCGACATCTTGAATATAGTTGAAGTAGGGTTTCTTCCTAGTCAGAGTTTCCACACAAGCTCTGATACCACATGTTGGATCGATATACTTTAATCAAACTAACTTTAACTAGCTTGTTAAGGTTTAATAACCTCGGATAAATCCTAAGTTATTAACAAAGAAACAATGAGCAATCTTTATCAAGTACGCGGAATTTACTTAACAAGGCTAAGAAGAATAACTTTTATTATAAACTCTGAATCTGCTTATTATGCAGATACTCTAAACAACTCTAAGATTATCGAACTTCTCTCTAAAACACTAAATAACTTGTGAATTCGTAAACTCTAAAACTCATAGACTCGTACATCTCTAAGACCAATCTAGGAGTCCTTTTATAGGCTTAAGGATATCCTAGTCGGTTTACAATTTGTATTCTTGTACGACAAGTAATCTAAACATAGAATACAATACTTTCCATAAACGAATATAACAGTTCTTTGTTCTTGCAGTACTTTGACTTCATAATGCAGTACTTTGACTTTGTCTTTAGCAGTACTTTGACTCTTTGACGTTTTCCAGTACTTTGCAGCTTACAGTACTTTCATATCTTCAGTACTTTCATATCTTCAGCACTTTCATATCCCAACATAAGACAATTGCTATTTCTGTATTTCTATTATGTTTGTTAGACAATGATGATTCAGACAATTGGTATGTCTTTATTTATGTTTTATGTTTGTTGACTGACATAAGTCAAAAATTGATGTGGGTCAGCTTTGAATTTTTAGTCAACTGAAATCAAATAGCATCCCAACAATCTCATACCACACAATCTAAATCACTCCTTACACGGGTTCTTATACAAGAGTAAAGTACATTGGCTAACTAACTGCTACTCTACACTACATGCTACATTCTATTATAATTAGTTAAGCTATTGTGCAGTAGTAAATGAGTCTTGTGTGGAGAGGTCTTTTGCACTGATAAGCTTGCAGCTGAGTGAGTCTGTGAGTGTCCATAAGCTTGAGCTGCTTCATTGCCACTATATGAACCTTCATAAATATGTGGTTCATTATCAACACATAACCGATACACTCCTACTCCATCAATCTTCTTTTTTGTGAACTGGTTGACATCATCAGTATTACAACAAACAGGGCATTCAATCCCAATGACAATAACTAAATCATTAAAATTAAATCTTTAATAGATGATTAAAGATTATTCACCAATTCACCTAAATTGTTCTGATTCTACTCTACCAATTGATAAGGATTTAAAACACACGTTTTTAGGGGGTCATTTAAGTCTTAAATCGACACATTTATCCGTTACTACTTAAAATCGTTCCTTTTCACATTTTAGGTCTTTTGGAAGCAAAAAGCTGAGGAGGGAAAACATGAAGAAAATGGCAAAGTCAAGATCAAAGGCACTCCAGCACACCTGACAGCGTCCTAACCAAAGGGCGACGCCGTCCCTCTATACAAGTTTTGATCAAAAGTGCACGCGATGACTCAGCAGAATTTCTGGTCCTAAAGCCTGACGGCGTCACACCTAAACTCTGGAAGGCGTCACTCACAAATTCTACACCAGACACCCAAGAACCAAGACTCAGACGACGTCTTGCATGAAGACTGATGGCGTCACACTTACTACCTGACGCCGTCCCAATGATGACTTGGCCCAGACGAAACCCTAATGACGGCGACCTAACGGTGTCACTAGCAAAAGGTGACGCCGTCGCAGTTGTAACTCTATATATAGAATTCGATTTTTTTGTCTAAGAGAGGTAGAACTTTGGAGAGCAAACCCTAATACAGTTGTAGTCCGAATTGGATAGTAGTCTAGGGTCTCATACCCTATTTTACATTACAAGATAAGTTTGTTTATCCAATTTATCATTATGTCTACCCATGTTCAATTGTATGTGTGTATGCTTGCTTGTTTAACATGAGTAGCTAAACTATTCTTGTGTTTGCTTAGATCTATGAAACCTAGTTGTTAATTATTGTTAGGTTGTCTCTTGTGTTAATTGGTAGACGCTAGATTAAGGAAATCTGGCTTCTTCTTTCATTGTTGCAAGCTTGAACGTCTGATGTGCTATTTCATCCTGCTTTTAATATTTATAAAACTGAGATAAACTAGGATAAACACATGCTAATGGGCAGAGAACCCGATCAGATGAAGTAAAGCCTTAGGTAAATTCGAGTGTCGTCCCAAGAGAGCTGTGACCTTGAAAGAACTAAGATGATTAGAAGTAACATGATTTGATATTGATATGATAAAATAGATTTAATTATTCTAATCACACAGACATAAGAATTTAGGATAAAGAGATAGAAAAGCGAAACTTAATCAAGATTACAGATAAGAATTGACTCTCGATATAAAGGTTCAATATAGTGGTTAATTATCGCCAGACTCCTTTGGTCAATTCGTCATGGCCTATGGCTCTTAGATTACTCACCGAGATGAACAGGTCACCCGGGATCATTCGGTAACCTAATAGCAGCAATTAAGAGCCAAATCTACTAGATCTAGTCTATGGAAACCCGGCCATTAGGAACTTAGATTTCCCCTAGCTTCTTAAATACCTCCAGTTGATAGGTGATCATTTGGTCAGTTCGCACACGAAGAATGGTTGTACTATGGCCAATTCCTTCCTGTTGGGATCAGTCCCAGATAGATCTTTTGAGCCTTAAAGAGAGTATAGTTAACTTGTGTAATCACAAGAAAACTATGGAGAACCTTTACTAGAATTGTATTCACGCGGAAAATAAATACAATACTCAGGAAGACAATTAACACTAATTGCTTGATCCTCTATGGATCTATATTAAATTACTAACAATGTTCTTGAAAATGTACATTAAAACCTAGCCGCTAGTTTCTTTTATACTATCAAGAAACCCTAATTTTGCAGCTTGCTAAACACTCAAAAGATATGCATTATCTATTCCTAATTTATCTCATGCATATCACAACTAAATACTAAATATACGGAAACTACATATCCGCAGGAACTATATTACTATCAGTAGCAACTACCACTATCAGTAGGAACTACACTATCAGAAGAAACATAAAGTCTATCAGCAGGAACCATATCAGTAGGAACCCACTTTACCAAATTCCTAACAATCCTCCCCTAAACTTGAATTTGACTTAGTTAACATCAAGTTTCCAGATAGATCTTGAACGTGCAAGAGGATTGACCAAAAACACCAACTGAAGCAAGATTAGCATCCAGCAGAACACCTGGAACCACCAGAATCAGCAATAAAGACCAGAATTCCATCAGCAAGCATCCTAGATCAGCAGCATCAGGAACCACCAACAACATCAGTAACCTGAGTAGATTTTATGAGCCTTTACCAAGTAGCTACTCACTCTTGGGCTAGCTAGTTCTTGAGTGGAATCATGGCATCACCCTGGTGAACTAGTAATCAGTCCAACACTTAGAACATGAATCAATGGTGTGTTGGAGTACCCTAATGATTTTTGGCAAACCATCACAGCCATCAACGGATTTGACTTGTCTTTACCTAAAGCCGTTTAACTCAGGACTAGGCATGGTGTTCCACTGCCTTTACCACAAGCCATGAACTTGTGGGCTAGCCAACTCTTCATCTATGAGGACATGGTGAGTTGAGCACCATACAACTTATTGGCAAGTTGTCAACCATCCAATGGATTTGACATCTCTTTACCAGAGCCGTTTGCTCATGGAGTAGCCAATGTTTGGTGTGTGAGACCAGGGTACATTGATAACCCTCTGATTTTGAGTAAACCAGCAACTATCAACAGATTTGAGAATACTTACTAGAGCTGTACCCCCTTAGTAAGTTAACCCATTTGTCACTAAGGACATGGTGGTTTAAAAACCATATATGAAACCTAAATGTACAACATGATCCTCAAAGATGAAAGTTAGAAAACATACAAGATATATACCCTTTTTTTAACACTAAATAAAATGAGAAATAAAAAATAGAAAATAACAGAAATACATACAAGAACAACATACCAAGGTTACGCAGATGTATCAGCAGAGTCCTCAATAAGCTTATCCTTAATGTGTTTGACTAACTGCTCTGCATTTTCCATATCATTTGCAACTGGAGCAGTAGAGAATACCAACTTATTGGATAACATTTGCTCCATTAGCCTCACAGAGAGTGGATAACTCAAATCAGAAAACATGTAGAGATACACTCCCTCCCATGTCTGCACCACATGAACAGTGGATAAAGGATAAAATGTCCATTGATAAACCTTCCATTCATGTTGACCTTCCCAAACTCTAAATCCTTTGCCATCCTGAGATACTGAATCAAACAAAACTTGAAGATCCCCAAGCAAGAACAACCCAACATCAGGAGCATCATGAGACTCAAAATATGTAGAGACCATACCATACAACCTAAGGAGATCATCTCTATCCAAAAAATTTAGAATCTCCGTCAGAAATGTAAAGTGCCTAACTGAGCCATCCTGTCTATGAACAGAGTTGAAATACCCTAGACCACCAAGTCCTGTTGGAGTAAGTTCCCATCTATCCAGCCTAGACCAAACCACTACCTCCTCATCTAAATCATCCTCCTCAAAATCTTTGATGAAGGAACGCTCTGAGGCTTGAAGATCAAGTGGCCTAGACTTCCTTTTCTTAGCAATAATTTTCTTTCTACCACCAGGTGTGGAGGAAGGAGAAGATACATTAGACTCTGGGATATCTGAAGCAGGCATTTTGGAAGTTGGAGAAGGAATCTCAGGATCAGTGGAAACCACTTGGGGCTCAGAAGAAACCTTACCAATTTCTTCAGCAGAAACATTCTTTGGCTCAATAGAAGGCACAGTAGAAGGAACACCTTCAGGGGGAACACCCTGAGAGGCACTAGCAGGTGTCTCAAGAGGTGTAGATTGCTCCCTAGCAGGCTCTTCAGCAGAAATACTACCATCAAAAGAATCATTAAACCGCAATCTCTTGACCTCAGGTCCTTCCAAAGATGGCTGATGTCTCTTCAATTTTTGAAAAGGATAATACCATCCTTTTTCAACCTATCCAAAATCTTGTCATATTCCCTCACCAACACATCATCAGGAAAATTTTTCACATATGCCATACTCCATAAGTGGAGTAAACTGCAGAACTCATATGTTTAACAATCTCCCTCATATGTAATCTTTGTTAAGCTTGAGTAGGAGGTCTGTCCTTTCTTGCTTTAGCTTTTCTTTCTGCATCAGCTTTCTTTCTCCTATTGGCCAATTCCTTCATGTCAGCAACAAAGTTTTCTGAGTCAAAAGCACCTCCTAAGATGGATTGAGAAAGAGACATGTCAGAAGAAGCTCCAACCACAATTGAATTCCATATGTCATCAGTGAAATTCAAAGTAAGATCATCCAACTATTTCATTCTCTCAGGTGTGATCTCAGGAGCTGGCTGGGCTGAAAATTCTGCATTAAAAGTGGCTTGAACTTGTTCTGCTACTACTCTGTCACTCATGGAAATTTCATGAAGATTGAATAGTCTTTCCTGTTCAGCCTTATCAACACCAAGATGTACTTCCTCTTCAATCACTTTAGCCTTCCCTTTATAACCTAAAGATACTCCTGCCTGAACATCTTCAGAGGGAACTTTAGGATCATTAAGAAGAGATGCTGGAGTCTCAGAAGCAACAGATGGATTAACAGCAGATACAGTCCTATCAGCAGAATCGACCACACCATCAGAAGGAACACCTATATCAGCAGCAACTAAACAATCCTCACTAGTCTTAAGGTCCTTTAGATTTAAGTAGCTCCTCTTTCTAGACCTCCTTCTTTGAAACACATGTACCTCAGAATCCTTCTGAACTTGAGTCTCTCGTAATGACACAGCAACCAACACATGTAGTGCCTCCAAATCAATATTAGCCCTTTCAGTGTCCTATTCCTCCTCTGATTCTGAAAGCACAACTCTGCTCCTTCTGTTGTTGAGCCTAACCTCTAAGTCTGTCACCCTTTTCAACAACTTAACCATGGCTCCACCAAGTGTCTGCTTGGTCTCTTGTAGCTCATTATGTGTCTCTTTGAGTTGAGCCTCTAAGTCATCCACCTTCTTAGCATACCTGTTAATCAAACTAGACATTTCCATTAGAAGATTAGGATCCTCAGCTCCACCAATAGGGTTACCTGAGGTGTTAGGAGCTTCATTGGACCTGGGAGGAGACACATGAAAATCATCAAAAGTGGTGTCATCCTCAAAATTATGTCTAAGTAGACTATAAGGTGAAACAAAAGATTGGTTAAAATTGACCTCAGTCTCAACAGGGATTTGTCCCTATGATGCAAAGGCAACCACTGGCTCCTCAGGAGCAACAATCTTTGGTGATGGTTGGGCAGCAGGTTGGGGTGAAGGTGGTGGTTGTGGGTCATCAGTGGCAACTGATGCAGAGGCATCAGCAGCAACATTGACCCCAGGCAACATAGTGGGTAGCAGGGGTCTATGTTCTCCAGCATAATTTGTTTTCATTATTGCAAATAATTTAGCAGTTAATTTAGTAATGACCCTTGGAGTTTTATCAGAGGTTTCAATGCCTAATATCATTTGTAAAAATCTATGATACATAAGAAATTTATATTTGGTATCCTTCATATTCTTAAGCATTTCCTTAAAAATATATCTTGAAAAATTATACTTTCTACCATGGGCCAAACAGATTATAGCATTTGCAATAGAGCTGGAAAACTGATCCCAACCCCCAAATTTTGGACTTAGACACTGAAGCAGGGTATGGACTAAAAACCTCCACTTAGGGCAAAACTTATTTTTATACCAAATTATTTTCCCATCATAAGGATACCCTAAGCTAGTTAGTCCAGAAATAATCTCTTCCCTATTGTTCTCAAAGAGACCATCTTCATCATCAAACTGTAACTGAGTCCTAATGAGGGACTCAGTTATCACATACTCTTCTCCATCAATGGTAGCCACAATCTCCTTGGTTGAACCATTGGGAGATCGCTCATGAGCAGTGGACCAAAATTTCTTGACAAGAGAGTCATAAACAATTGATGGAGAGAAAGTGAGAGAATACCTGATTTTGGAGCGCAGAAGGAAATCAATCATTGAATCATATAAATCACTCCCTTTGGCATGTTCCAGAAATGCAACTTTGTTGTGATCCACTTTGTAATCGAGCGTTGCCTTTGATATTGAGTGAGAAGAATGAAGATGAGCAGGATTCAAATTAAGAGGGAATTGTGGTATGGGATATGTCTGATTGACTATATAAATAGGTTACCCAAAATAGTCGTTTTAGTTGACAGCAGATTCGGAACAAATCTTTGACCAATTTTGACTTTAAATAAATCCCGAATTAAATTCCTAAATTTTATCAAAATCAGCAGCAATGAAAAGTCAACCAGCGGAAACCAAGCAGTCAAACAGTAGAAACCAATCAACTTTTGTCCGTAGTTATCAATCCAAAGCTACCAGCAGAATCCACAGCTCATCAGCAGAAACAACCACAATATCAGCAGCAATGAAGAGAGAATCAAATCAAATCTTTGACCTATAACAGTGCCTTAACAGTCTCCAATCAAAACTTTTAGCTATACAAATTTCAACCATCAATATTTACCATAACTTCTACCGACCTAAGATTCCAAAAAGCCTATAAAACCAACCCCTTGCAGCAGCAACCATACAAACGAAACATATAACCCTAAGCACCAAAATTGAACAGATAACCATGAGCAATTCTCCAAACCACCCAATTGAACTATCATCATCTGATAGTGAACCAAACTGGCTTAACTACTTTCCTCCTGGTGCTTCCAATAGTGTGACTTACATCTCAAGGGAGCCTCATAGCAAGTCATCATTTTACTACACTTCTTCAGAAGAAGATCTTCCCAATCCTCCTCCTCATGTGGAGTTGAAAATATCCAGTGCTGAGCTCAATGCCATGAATGAAGACACTGATGATGAGGTGAATGATCCAACCTAAAAGCCACGCAACTTCAGGCCACTCAGTGTTGCTCTTCTTGCTATTCTTCCACCAGGTGCTTCAGTTCCAAATCCCCAACCCTCCACATCCAACCCCACCAAGAGAACCACTGTGATGGGTCTGGCTGCAAAGCCAGTGTGGGAATGGATGGACAGGCGAGGAAAAGAGCATCATAGGATGCCGGAGTGGGGAAACAGGAGGCCAGAGAGGAGGCCTTGAAGATTGAAGCCATGGTCTGGAGGAGTGTTGAGTCTGGAGGAATGTTGAGTCATGCTTGTTATGTAATGAGTCTTGTATTGATGTCACTGCATCTTTGAATGCAGTGTTTTAATAAATAAAAGACTTTTATCCTTATTCTTTTGTTATATGTTCCCACTGATTGTTTGTTTGATACTTGATCTGCAAGATGGTTAGTAGAACACAGAACATACAACACAAATATATACATATAATATACAAAATATACATAAAGATACAACTTAAATCCTCCCCTTAAACCAGAATCCTCCCTTTAGGCACAATCCTCCCCTCAAACACAATCAGGGGTTGATCATGCCTATATGGACAACCAAATATTGAAATCTTGGACCATCAAAAGCCTTTGTTAACAAATCAGCAACATTTTCATCTGTATGAATTTTAACCACTTGAATAAGGTGTTTTTCATTAGCATCTCTAATAAAGTGGTGTCTAATTTCTATGTGCTTAGTTCTTTGATGAAAAACAAGATTTTTAACAATGCATATTGTACTTTGGTTGTCTATAAAGATTTTAGTGTTCATAAAATTGAACCCATAATCCAATAATTGGTTTTGAATCCAAAGTACCTGACCACAACAACTAGAAGCAGCAACATATTCAGCTTCAGTAGAAGATGTAGCCACTATGGTCTGCTTCTTGCATTGCCAAGAAATTAATCTCCTTCCCAAGAACTGACAACCCCAGTAGTAGATTTTTGATCAAAGTTGGCACCAGCATAATCACTGTCATTATAAGCTTTCAACTCAAATGGAGATTCTCTAGGATACCAAAGACCCAATTTTGGTTGGCCTATGCGATACTTGAAAATCTTCTTGACTGCAGTCAAATGGGAAGTCAAAGGAGTGACTTGATGCCTAGAACAAGCACTGACTGCAAACATTATGTCAGGCCTAGAGGCAATCAAATACATGAGGGAACCAATCATTGATCTAAAGAGATGAACATTAACAGCAGGATCTGGTTCATTATTTGACTTAGCCTTAGGAGCCTCATAGGGTGAAGTGGCAGTCCTAACTAGTTCCATATCAAACTTCTTGAGGATGTCATGCACATACTTCTCTTGATGAATGAAAATGCCATCTGATTTCTGCTGCACTTGAAGGCCCAAAAAGAAGGTAAGCTCACTCATTGCACTCATCTCAAACTCACTTTTCATCAACTCCTCAAATTCCCTGCACCAAGCTTCTTTGGTAGAACCAAAGATAATGTCATCCACATATACTTGCACAAGAATGATATCCCTGGAGCTCTTCTTGATAAAGAGAGTCTTGTCAATAGCACCTCTCCTGTATCCATGTTTCAGCAGGAATGAAGAGAGCCTAGCATACCAAGCTCTAGATGCCTAATGAAGTCCGTAGAGTGCTTTAACCACTTTGTAAACCATATCTGGATTTTGAGGATCCAAAAATCCCTTGGGCTGAGTGACATACACTTCTTCCTCAATTTCACCATATAAAAATGCATTTTTCACATCCATATGATAGACCATGAAGCCCATGTAGGAGGCAAATGCCAAGAAGATTCTGATGGCCTCTACTCTTGCAACAGGAGCAAAAACCTCATCATAATCAATACCCTCTTCTTGTCTGTGACCTTGAGCAACCAACCTAGCCTTATTTCTAACCACAATGCCCCTTGCATCCCTTTTACATTTTAGAATCCACTTAGTTCCAATACCATACTTACCAGGAGGCAACTGAACAAGCTCCCACACATTTTGATTCAAAAATTATTGCATCTCCTCTTGCATAGCAGCTACCCAATCATCATCTGCCAGTGCCTGTGCAACACTGGTAGGTTCTACTTGAGATAGGAAACAAGCAAATAGACAATGATGATAGTCTATATGATTGTTCCTATGTTGATCCTGAATGTAGCTAAGAAAAGCAGATTCACCAAATTTTGTCTTCTTGACCTTGCTTCTAGTTTGCACAGTGGAAGTAGGATCACCAATGATTAGGGATTATGGATGAACTGTGTTAATCCTCATAGTAATATTTGGACTAACATCAACTGATGTGGCCAGATTAGTAAGAGTGGGACCAAAGTCATCATCATAAGAAGAAGAGTAAAAAATGCATGTTCTTGACATATGATGAATGCCATCCAATTCAGAGCTGGAATGTTGTGAATTGGCTAAGTCAGATGGATTCGGAAATCTGGTAGGGGTGTCTACAAACTCCAAACAGTCAGCAGATGGAGTATTTGAGGTAACAGCAGGAACAACATCACTAGCAGAAGGAACAGGAACACGACCAGCAGTATCAACATCAGCAGCAACTGACCCATTATCAGAAGGATTAGCCACATTACCAGCAGGAACAGGTACACTACCAGCAAAATCAAAGTTCCGGCTGGCTTCAATAGTAGCCTGCCTTAAGAGTTCCTTTGTATATTTGGAGAATTCATAACCAAACTTTTCAGCATCATCCTTTGCTGCATGCTCTTAGCATTGAAGCTTCACCAGCTCTTCTGCATATCCTAGATCACTTGAAGTAACATCAGAAACAGCTGAGTCCTTGGTACCTGAAAAGTGGTTAGAAGGAAAGGATGGAACAAGTATAAGTTGTTCATGATACTCTGGATCTGACTCATCATCTGAGGAACCTGCAATGTTAGATTGAGCATCTTGTGGTTCTGCAGAAAGGTTAGATTTATAACGAGTATAACCTAAATGGTCAGTTAAATAGTCAAGATCAAAGTACCATTCTTGACCTACTCCCTGAACATTTGGTTTGTCCTCCATAAACCTCAGATTCAGTGTCTCTTCAACCCTCTTTGTGGAGATGTTATATACCCTGTAAGCTTTACTATGAGCTGAATAGCCTACTACAAATCCCTCATCAGCTTTCCCATAAAACTTTCCCAAGTGATCACTGGTGTTAAGGATGGTGACATGACAACCAAAAGGCTTAAGGTGGCTAATGGTAGGAATCTTGCCAGAAATAAGTTCATAAGGTGTCCTTTTCTGAGGATTAGTTATCAACACCCTGTTCAATACATAACAAGCAGTGCTAACTGCTTCAGACCAGAACATGGTAGGTAACTTAGAATCAGCAAGGATAGATCTTGTTGCTTTAATCAGGGTTCTGTTTTTCCTTTCAGCAACTCCATTTTTTTGTGGAGTCCTGGCAGTTCTATAATCCCTTTTTATCCCCTTTGTAGCACAGAGCTCTATCAATTTGGCATTCTTGAACTCTGTCCCATTTTCACACCTAATGGCTTTAACCTTCTTGTTCAACTGATTCTCTACCAGGGCAATAAAATCTTGAAGAATCTGGAATGTTTCATCTTTAGTCCCCAAAAAGAATGCCCAGCAATACCTACTATAATCATCAGTAACCACCAAACAATAGTATTTGTGATCAATGCTTCTGATAGATGTAGGACCAAAAAGATCCATGTGTAGAAGCTGCAAAGGTTCAAATATAGTGTTGACAGCAGTAATTGACTTATAGGAAGCCTTGTATTGCTTTCCCTTGTTACAAGCCACACAGTTGTGCTCATTAGTAAAGACCTTGGAAGGAAGTCCATTAACTAACTCAAGTTTAGCTAGCTTGTTGATTGTTTTGAAATTCACATGAGCCATCCTTCTATGCCATTTGTTAGATTCATCCAAGGATGCTTTGGCCACCAAACAAGCTAAGTCACCTGCAGTCTGAACTTCATTGAGATTAAATGTATATAGATTATGTTTCCTTGGCACCTTCAGAACAACTAGACTGTCATCAGGTATCTGGAAATCTTTTGAGAGAACAAGACATTTAGTATCAGTGAACAACATATAGTTTTTCTTGTCACAAATTTGGGACACAGAAAATAGATTGAAGTTTCTCAATGCTTCCACATAATACACATTCTCAAAGTCCAGCTGGGCAATTCTAATAGTTTCCTTCCCTGTTATTCTACCATCTCCTCCTACAAAAGTAACACTACCTCCTTAAATAGATACAAAATCATGGAGTCTGTCTCTGTTCCCTGTCATACTCCTAGAACAACCACTATCAACAATGCCTAAATCTTTATTAGAAAGAGGATCATCCTACAAGATAAAAATATACAACAACATTAGTATACATGGAGACCCAAGTCATCACTGACTTGGGCCTGCCTTGTGGATCATATTAGATAAACCTGTAGATTGATGAGATCCACTATTGTTCTTGGAACCCCTCATAAAAGATGGTAGATTGTGTGTCCAAAAGCAACCTTCTGAGGGCTTAACAGCAGTATTCCACCTTGCCTCTCTTTTAAATAATGGGTCATTATTAACGGGCCTGTATTCATTTTTAAAATAAGCGCTAGTAGGTCTGTATAATGGTCTGTAAACATTTCTTTTCCAACTAGATGAAGATGACCTGTCAGCAGCAACTGGGTTACCAGCAGCAACTGGTCTACCAGCAACAACTGGTCTACCAGCAGCAACTGGTCTACCAACATAATTGGTTCTGCTAGTCCTCATATGTACTCCAGAGGGAACAAATGGAGGAATGTTGGTCACATCATTCCATACAGATCTATATCTCTGTTGATTAGTACAAACATTCATCTGTTTCTCATAAAAATCACAATCTTTGATAAGATGAAATGCACTACCACAAACAAAACATGATTTCTTCTTAAAACTTGTTCAAAACAGGAATAGTCTTATCACAAACAGAATTATTCAAACCACAACGAAAATCATAATTGTTTTTAACAAAATCAACAGAACAAGAAATGTTTCTAAAAGAAGCTGTCTTTGAAAAAGGTTCTTTAACAGTAACTCTTGGGGCATGGTGAACTGGTAAAGGCTTGGGAGAGGCAGATTTTGAAGACTCTTCATTTGAATCACAACTGGCATAGTCTTTAGATTGGGTCTCTGAAGTCCTGGAAGAACAAGAGATAAATGTATTAGATTCACTACCAGTGTCAGACAAGTCATTGGACTTTTGACCATAGGTCATATGTGATTCATCTGAGTCTAAGTCTGGGTTGGGTGGCCTAAAAATACCATTTACGGAAGAAGGAACTGAATGCATTTCACCATGTTTTACAAAATTAACAGGTTTTCTATATTTATCTTCCTCTTCATCAGTGACAGGATTAAAAACACTATATTCATTAGGGTCATAAAACTCATCAGGTTTAATATAATCCTTGAACCCTAAACCCATCTTAGTTTTAACAGACATAGAGCTATTCCACAGTTTATCTAGGTTTTTAGCCTGTTCTTGCTATGTCTAGCCACCTCTGAATCTAAATTAGCTTGAAGACCCTCTTTTTCAGCAACAACCTTTACATATTCTTTCTTATTAAATTTTAACTTATTCGTGGTGTTATCTAAATCTCTTTTCAAAACCTTAATTCTTTCTTCAAGAGCCAATTGATTTTGTTCATACCGGGCCTTTTGTTTTTCTAAAGCTTTAACAGTTTTCTTATAGGCCTGGACCTGAATAAAATATTCTTTATATTTATCATTGACATCATCAAGTTTACTTTTGAGAGCATCATATTTAGCATTACACCCAAATATACAATTTTGTACCTGAGAAGTTATGCCCATCATAGCAAACTCTCTAGCAGTATCAGCAACCGGTCCAACCTGAGGCTTTTCATCCTCACCATCATTCACATAATCATCCCAGTCAACCATGTTCTCCAGTGACAACAAGGCTTTAGGCTTCACCTCCTCAGCTTCCTTGAGCTTGTAGGCATTATACCTTCTTCGGTCACCTCCCTTCTTGTCTGGACATTCTCTAGCAAAGTGACCAAGTTGGTTGCATTCAAAGCACCTGATCTTCTTCCTGTCAAACATGGCTGATTCTCTTCCCTTGTAACCAAACTTCCTCTCAGAGCCCTGCTAAAACCTGTTGACCTTCACAGCAAGCATGGCCATCTGCCATTTGAGGTCCATCTCCTCCAAATCCCATTTATCCACTTGTTCAAAATCTTCATAGACCAACTGCTGTTGGTCTTCAGTTTCTGCAACAAATGAGTAAAGCACATCCTCAATCATAGAATTTTACCTTGATTTTCTTGTAGAAGAAGTGTGTGTTCTGGTTGTTGCTGTTGAAGAAGTGAGACTTTCAGCATAAGACACCATTGTGTTAGCACTGGTAGCACTAAAAAAAGCTGAGTGTGATGGAGCTGAAGAATATGTAGAGTGACCCTTGATATCAATTTCAAAAGATCTTAGCTTGTTGTAAAAATCATCAAAGCTTATATAATCAAGGCCTCCTTTTGCCTTGAGAGTGAGAGTAACCTGCCTCCAGGAAGAAGGTAAAGCACGAAGGAATTTGAGATTGCATTCCTCATTGTCAGGTTTAGACTTCATCTGATTAAACTGGCTGAGGATTTTCTGAAACCTGTCATACCCCTTATGAATCCCCTCTTCTTCAGAGATTGAAAATTCCTGAAAGTTTTGCTTGAGCATAGACTTCCTCATTTTCTAGGACTCATCGTTTCCTCCAAACCTTGCTTTTATTCCTCTCCAGATCTCTCTTGCATCATCAAGATGATAAAAGTCGCTCATGTGCTCATCTGGAAGAGCTTGAAGCAAGGTAGTCCTTGCTTTGGTCTCCCTCTGAAGAGCAATTTGTTCAGCACTTGTTGTGGCTGGAAGTATTATCACATTCCCATCAGCATCTCTTCCAGTAGCCTTCTTACTGTTGCCCTTTAGAACAATATTCTAGAGATTGACGTCCATGTTGGAGATATAATTTTCCATCTTCATGGCCCATATGTCATATTCATCCTTCTTTAGGTAGGGGAATTTTGCATTGGTGTTGGACATGGTGGTGACCACTTGCTGAATAGTGGACTGGGTGTTTGATGGCTCAGGCTGTTCATCATTCTCAGAATCTGAATGTTTTGATGATGTCATTGTTAAGGTTTTGTGTAGAAGAATAAGACTGTCTTCTTTGAAAGATTCTCACGAGGCTCTGATACCACTTGTTGGATCAGTCCCAGATAGATCTTTTGAGCCTTAGAGAGAGTATAGTTAACTTGTGTAATCACAAGAAAACTATAGAGAACCTTTACTAGAATTGTATTCATGCGGAAAATAAATACAATACTCAAGAAGACAATTAACACTAATTGCTTGATCCTCTATGGATCTATATTAAATTACTATCAATGTTCTTGAAAATGTACATTAAAACCTAGCCGATAGTTTCTTTTATACTATCAAGAAACCCTAATTTTGCAGCTTGCTAAACACTCAAAAGATATGCATTATCTATTCCTAATTTATCTCATGCATATCACAACTAAATACTAAATATACGGAAACTACATATCCGCAGGAACTATATTACTATCAGTAGCAACTACCACTATCAGCAGGAACTACACTATCAGAAGAAACATAAAGTCTATCAGCAGGAACCATATCAGTAGGAACCCACTTTACAAAATTCTTAACAATTTTGCAGCTTGCTAAACACTCAAAAGATATGCATTATCTATTCCTAATTTATCTCATGCATATCACATCTAAATACTAAATATACAGAAACTACATATCCGCAGGAACTATATTACTATCAGTAGCAACTACCACTATCAGTAGGAACTACACTATCAGAAGAAACATAAAGTCTATCAGCAGGACCCATATCAGTAGGAACCCACTTTACAAAATTCCTAACACTTCCATAACTTCGCAACCTTTTAGGTTGAGGTCAGTTGGTCAATTCTCCCAACCCTTTAGATACTAACAAGCTTATAATATTACTGAGGCTAGCGATCTATGACAAGAATAAGCAGATGTCTATAAAGAAATAAAGATAAAACCAATAACATAAATGCAAACTTGAATTAATAACATGAATCCATAATATGAACCCTAGAAAAATATAACAGGAATATAAACTCGAATATATAGGAAATCATAGATGAGAACTTCGTTCTTCATGCTCCTAAGCCTTCATTCTTCTTCTGTGCTTGATCTCCCCAAACCCTAGAAAGGTTTGGGAAAGGATGTTGGGAATTATATTTTGTAAAACAGATTTAAGTATGTTTAAGCTTGTTCGGAGTTAATTCTGGTAGCTTTAGTAGTTAAGTCTGGTAGACCAGACTTAAGTATGTTGGTAGTTAAGTCTGCTAGTACTAAAGATGTTAAGTTTGGCAGAACAAATAGTCGTGAGTTAAGTCTGTTTATGTCTAAAACATAATAGTTTGTTAGAGTTATATTAGGAATAGATATGTACGTGTAGAGATATCTTAGGAGAAGATATCTTTACCCTTCTACAAGTTTGTTAGTAAATTAGGGTTTCCTTGGTGTATAAAAGGATTCCTAAGGTGTTAGGTTAATGTACGAGTTGTAAGCATTAGCCTTTGAGCAAATTAATAGAAAATAAAAAGTTAGTAATTCTTGTGTTCTTCATACTTTGTGTGTTAAGATTCCGCATTAACACATTAAGCTTTTACAAAGAGTTCTTCATATAGTAAATTGGATTTATTCAAGTTTACTATTAGTCATTCAAGGCTACTTGGATCCATAAACTTTTAGACCAACAAATGGTATCAGAGCCTGTTGAAGAACTCTGATTTGAAGAAACAAAACACAACAATAACACTCCTCTCATCTCACTTATAAAACCTAAAGAATGTCTCATCATGATAACTTCTCAAATCATCTTAGTGATGATGAGACCACTGACCATGAAACTGAAGTATCAGAAGCAGGATCTAAGAAACAACAACAGAAACAACAACTACAACTTCCTGCAACAACAGCTATCTCCAACCTCAAACTTCCTATTCTGAAAAAGGAAGAGTACGACATCTAGGCCATGGAGATGGAACATTATCTGGAATATGTAGATAATGAGGTCTGGAAAGTGATACATAATGGAAATTCAAAGAAGAGAATCTCCAAGGGTAAAGATGGCATAGTCAGGGTTCTGCCACCAATCTCTGCAGCAGATATACTTGCTGTGGAGAAAGAAAGAACGGCAAGAACTCTTCTATTGATGGCCATACCAAAGGAACATCTCAGAAAGTTCCACAGTATGGATGATGCTAAGGAGGTATGGAAGTTATTCTGATGGAAGTGCTACTATCCAGAATTAAAACTGGTGATGTCACACTTAAGTCTGGTAGTGTAAACATATTACCGTTAATGCTAATCCATATTGTTATATTTGAGGGGAGGAATAAGCTTAAGGGGAGGCTTATTGTTTAAGGGAGGCTTAGTATTGTACACTTTTGTATAATTTTGTATATTGTGTATTCTTTGTCCACTAACATTTTTTCGCAGATATTGAAGTCAAACACAAACAATCAACAACAAACTAATGAAAAGAAGAAGCCTAAAATTTTATAAATTAAAAAGGTTGCATTCACATATGCAACACTACAAAAGAAGGTTTCATTACATCAGATCAACACAAAAGACAATAGACAAGCACCTAAACCACCTATCCCGTGGCCCTCTTCCCCTTTCCACTGACGTCAGGCAAGATCTGCTTCCCCTTTTCCCAATCACCTTCCAAGCATGGCGACAAGCAAGGCCAAGCACTTATTCTCTCTTCCCTAGTGTTAGGTTTGAGTAAGTTGGCCTTTGAGTAGAGCTTGCCACCACCAAAGCCTTAGATGTCCCTTCTGTTTGCTAATCATCGGTATCATCATAGCAGGAGACATAGCTGGGCATGGACCTCAACTCATAGTCAGAGCTTGATTCATCCATATATGGTGGGGGCGTAGGCAGTTCATCAAAAGAAACACCCTCAGCTATTGGTCTTGGATTTGAGTTCATCCAGGTTAAAGTGTTGTGGTGAGGAGGAAAGTATTTCTCCCATTTGTTGGTTGATGTTGAACTGGATGATGAGTCAAACGAAATTTCAATAATGTCAGGGTTACTCATTGTATTTGGAGGGTTTGTAGGAAACTGAGAAATTTAAAGGTGTGTGATGAGTTTGGTTTGTGATTTGAAGCCCTTTTTATAGGCCAAGTACACTCTAAATGTTTTCACTAGAAAAATTAATGCAAGTGACTTTTTAGTTGGTGGAGGAGTAAATATCGAAGATATTTTACTAACGAGGGTTGACCATAAGAAGATATTTTCAAGGGATTTTAGTTATGGTCTTTAATAGTAGTGGATTCACGGTTAAGTGTGGCTCTTAATACTGGTGGTTAAATCTGTTACCATATTTTATGGGGTGATGATTATATTTCTATACTTTAAACTTATTCTCTTTCTAAAGATAATTGAAACCCTACCAGTATATATACTCCTCATAACTCCGTTTTCATACGGGTACCAAAACAGAGTCAGTCTTCTATACTCTTTGTATCATCATGGTTTCTGCAGCAGAATGTGCTAAGGGTGGTGTGCCGATTACTGATGTCTTGGCTTTTTGTGCTACTTTGTCTTCTAGAGTTTCAGTCTTGGAACAAGATCTTGTTTCGACAAAACAGATTTTGGGAGCTGAGATAAATAAATTGAAAGAATATATTCAGAACTTGCAGGCCAGGCAGGGTATTCTTGATGAATCAAATCAATCTCAAGATTCTGTGAATAATCTTCATGCTCTTGAAAATTATTCCAAACAGAGGAGGAAAATAGAGTTACATCTAAAGAAAGTGATGGTTAACAACCTTGATCCAATAGTTGATTGGGAGATTATAGGGATAAATTTGGAAAAGATTGGAAGGTAATCAGATACAGTGGAAATTTTTTTGTTCATAATCATCTTGAAGATCTTATTAAATCTTATAATCGACAAGAGTTGGACACTCTGTGGAGTCTAGTTCAACATAAGCTCAAGATTGCTAAAAAGTCAGATGTAAAAGAGCAAGAACTTTATGTAGAACTTCAAAGATTATATGAACCAGATCCTACAGATGTATATTGGAATTTTCCATATCAAGATTCCTGTGCGTCATGGAAATTTTATGATAAATGTAATGTTCATCACTTGTCCGCAAAAGATGGAGTTGATCTGTTCATGTTGGCAGAAGTGGATTATCCATTATGTGCTGAGGTGCTTCAAGTAATAATACTTTCAAAGCCTTAGATCTGTGGCTTCTAAAAAGCTCATCCAAAGGATATGTGATCAATTGTTAACCAGAATATGTGATCAGATTGAAGAAGAAACAGCAGTAAAAAGGAGAAGAATAAGGTAATTTGTTTGAAATAATTTTAAGATGCCTATTATGTACTATATAAATGGATTTTGAGAGGTTTCACTTGGTGAAAGTACTTTGTACTGTCACAACAAATAGTTATCAGTTCACCATGTCTAACCCACACAAGAACTGACTAATCCATGAGCAAACGGCTCTGGTAAAGATATCTCAAATCCGTTTATGGCTGACAATTTGCCAAAAACTTTATGGTGGTTCAACTCACCATATTTGTGTGGATGATAACGCTACATGCGTCGTTCGGGGTCAAGGAAACTTCCTTTTCTTCGAGCAAGTTTTATAACACCCTAGGCAGTGAACCTAATCATTGTAGTGTAGTAATTAGGGTAAGCCACGGGTATTGATATCGTTCTCTACGGGAATAGGAATGCTAGTAAGAAGTTACTACGCTAAGGTTAAGGTTGAGGAAGATTATTTTTGTATTTTTATATTTTATGAAATGGAAAGGTACGAATCTCGGGTATTGGATTTGGGGGGTTGGTATTTCTACCGATTACTCTACTATTATCTAATTATCTAAACTAAGGTTGTGGGAGTCTATGTCTAATTAATGTGTGCTCGTATGATAGTTTAAAGATGTGTTTACTTAGGTTGTACTACTCCTTAATTATCTCCTATTGATGGTTGAGTTGTCACGTCCTTATTCTTAGTTGCGTTGTGTGTCTAAAGTTGTAGGGTATGCATTTCTCCCTAACTCTTTGAACTTACCAAAGGGTCTCGTCTAGAAAACCCACTAGGGATGATAAACTCTTACTCTAAGGCACTCTTTGGATAATTTAGCCTACAACTACTCAGGTAATCTTATTCTAAGGTTCACAAAGATGAATCAAGCATTAAGTACACAACGAATGACCTATCGCATTACTAGATCATTGATCAACTAAGATAAGAAACAACCAATCAATATTCAATAATTAAGTTTCATACTTCCTAAGCAAACACACAAATAAATTAGCCGGACATGGAGAACATGCAAGCATACACACAAATAATCAAAGACATAATTGAATTAATGAAGTAAATACTTATCTTGATGTAAGATAGGGTTTAAAACCCTAAAATACTGTACAAGACACCTTAGGTTCATTTTTAGGTTTTTTACTCCAAAAGACTCTCTCTAAAACTGAAAAATTCGGATTCTATATATAAGATTACATATGCGATGGCGTCACCTTATGTTTCGTGACGCCGTCGTATCGCCGTCATTAGGGTTTCGTCTTGGCCACGTTAACCTTGCGACGGTGTCACCTTATGTCTGTGACGCCGTCCTCTTCAGCTTCTGACGTCGTCTGGGTTGCATCTAGGTCGTCTGAGTAGCAATGGCCTACTCTTTTAAAGCCCGATGTCGTCACTTGAAAATAGGGTATTTGGCTACTGTATCGTCACAAAAATCCTCCGACGGCGTCGCAATTAACACCTGACGCCGTCGCCTTATGTTTTCAGCAGCTTTGAGTGTCTCGATTCTGACTTTGGCCATTTTCTTCATATATTCACGCCTTTTCGTCCAAAGAAGTGCCATTCCAGCATTTTGCCTTCAAGAGACCTAAAAAGTGAAAAGGAACGATATTAAGCAATAACGGATACAAAAGTGATCAAATAAGGACTTAAACGACCCCTCAAAATGGTACCTTTTAAAACCTTATCAAATATCCCTACACTTGTTATTTGCTTGTCCTCAAGCAAATGTGCTTGTAGCCAATTAATTTATAAGTTAGGGGTCATGAAGCATTAATTCAAAACGGTCCACAACACATATAAGCCCCGCAAAAGTCATAACAAGCACGAAAATTACATACTAGCACCTCGCATGGGGTGTTTGGATACTTACATCTCTCTCGGGTGTATATATGAAATATAACAAATAGGAAATGGAAGATAAACACTCATTAACCGGTCCTAGTACATAGATTACCATAGGCTTGAGAATAGATCAAACCTCTATCGCTTTGGCGTAAGCACCTAGGAAAGACTATCAAAGAGGTCTTTTAAAGGGTTGTAACGTTAGGCTTACGGTAGGGAAACAAGGGTTTGGTGGGATAGGCTATTTAGTGGTGGCAAGTCAAAAATCTCTATGTTAAATGCATACGAAGAATGGCGTTGCTAAGCCAAGACTCGACACTCTAAAACTCTAGGTAACGGAAATGAACAAACATAAATTTCAAGGATAGATGTAGGATGGTGGCCCGTATGTTTTTTTTTTTTTTTTTTTTTTTTTTTTTTTTTTTTTTACACTCTATTTTTTTTCTTTTTCTCTTTTTCTATTTTTTTCGATTTTTTTTTTTTTTTTTTTTTTTTTTCATACACTTTTACTCTACCATCCTCTATGGTAACATCAAAATGATAGGGATTTATAGGCACATCCCTACACTTGAGTTTTTATTACTCTAACACTAATTTGACCCGAATTGAAAAGATCAAAACACTTGGGGTACATTATTATGCAAACAAAGGGAATTTGAATTAACGTTTCCTTCCCGTCATTTCATAAACTTTAACTTTTCCCATGAATCCCAATCGTCCCAAAACTGTATACAAAGGATATGACTCGACTTAGCAACTTATGCAAGCAACTAGATAATTGAACTAAGGGTTTAGGGTGATAACAAACATTTGCACTAAAAGTGAGTGCATAAGGGGTAGGCTAAGGCGATTTGGGTGTATATTTGGGGGTGGGGTGTAAACAATGCTCTTCATTGATATTCCGGAAAAACCAAAACATCACGAGAACCGCGAAAAGGATAGGCTCTGAGGGGTTAACTAGGGGTATCGTGTACTAAAGATGAGTACAACGCAAAGGGTGTGGGGGAGTTACTCAACCGATATGGAAGAAGTAATTATATTACGGGTATCAAACAAGGGTTTATCCTAATGCCTCTTATCATTTAGTTATTCCTAACTACACAAGTGTAGCCTCACTTGCGATCTCGGAATGCATCACAAAACAAGTTCTAGAATCTAATATATTACCAGTTCACACTCTAAGCATTGAAGATGAATGCTTTAATTCCTACTAATCTAAGGGCGATCCTCACATTTTGGGTGGAATTTGGGTGGCAAAGGGTTTTTGTGCTAGTCATGCAACTTCCTATCCATGAGACGCTTTTGTTAAGACTAATGGCCCACTCCTATATGTCATGAAAAATTTTAAATTTGGTGCCAAAACTACCCTAACCGACATTTTCTCATGGTTTATTACACAAATGCAATTGGACAAAGCAAATAATCAAGGATAAGCATAGTTTCAAAGTTCCCGTTTTATTTTCCCTCCCTACACTTAAACTGAACATTGTCCCCAATGTTCCCCGAAAGTATCAAAGTTATGATAATGGAAGGTAATTAAAAACGAAAGAAACTAATACTCCCCTGATTAGCTCGGTAGGATCCGTGCAAAGTGGTGGTTAAATCCTTCTTCAAGAAGAACGTTAGCGTTAAAAGCTTCTTCTCATCTTATGTATCTTCTTCTTGGTAAATTAAACCTGCACACTTGAAAAAAACAAATAAAACCTTCGCGTAAAATCGGCGGTAATAATATATATAAGACTCGATTTAAACTAGGATATAATGCTTGTGGAATGGATGTTTACAGAATTTCTAAGAAAATTAAGACCTGGAAAATTCCAAAAATTTATAAGTAGCTCAGAAAACGAGAAGAAAGTAATCTGATGTTTTTACTCCTTCCTGACGCCGTCAGGTTGCAATCCTGACGCCGTCAGGTTATCCTGACAAAAACTGGTCTGCGATTTTCTGGAAAAAATTCTGGAAAATTTACATCTTTAGAATCTGGAAAATTTCTGCAAAAACATCCATTATGACTCGATACAATCATTTGACTCGAACAAACAAACATAAATATCTTTTAGTTAATTGTTATTCTCATGTTTACGTTTTTTTTGAAAACGTGTGTAATCCTCCCTACACTTATCCCTTATGTAAAATACCTTTATATGCAATTAAGACGAGGTTAAAAACAAAATAAAGCATTTTTACAAATTTAAACATGAGGATAAACAATTAATAAAAGATATATGACACTAACAAGCAAACAATTAAGCATGGGTTGCCTCCTACGAAGCGCTTTTCTTTATTTAAGAGTCTTGTAGCTAGACTCATAGTCGTGCTCCTACGGTTTTTTGATTTTAGAGGCCCATTCGATCTCCTTAACTCTTCTTTCATCACGAATATATTCAGGCCCTAGTTCAAGACAAGCAGTGTAGTAGACTTTGTTTTTCCAACCTACTTCGAATGCCGAAATGTTATCTACATCTAAATCATCCATGCCCTTATAATTCTTATTTTTATGGGGCATTATATATTTAACACTCTCGGCTTCATTTGAGAACTCGATTATCCCTTTCTCTTTATCATAAACCATCTTAGACTCTTCTATAAATGGTTTCCCAAGTATCACGTCTCCTAAAAACCCATCAATGATTCCTTTGACATTTTCCAAAATCATGAAATCACACCTATATGTGAAGTTACATATGAACACGTGCAATCCCTTAACCCTCCCCACATAGTTACTTGCTTTCCTAGGGCGAAAGGGGTCCCTCATAGGCTCTAGCTTTTTGCTCATGATCCAATTGTAATAGAGCCTAGACATTATATTCATGGGTGCCTTATAATCAATGTAGGTGTGATCCCTGTATAAGTATCCAATCATACACGGTATTTTGATGTTTTTAGGGTTTCCCTTCCTTATACGAGGCTCGAAAGGTGGTCTTGGAAAATTGACCACATTATGGTGATAAGCGGTTTCTTTCCTTTTAGGGTATGAATCAAAGTACTCCCTAAGTTCTCCCTTCTCCTTACTACCCTCCATAATTTCTAACATCTTATAATCTCCTTCTTCTAGATCATCATCCGAATCACTTGTAGTCGAATCACTATCTAAAGGTTGATCAGATTCCTTAAGGGCTTCCTCGAGTGTATTCTCAATTATCATATTTAATTTCATAAGCTCTCCAATCTCACTCATGATACGGGCTCGAAGTTGGTTAGCAGAGGCTGGGTCAAGCAGTGGGTATTTGTTTGGTGGTGAAGCGTTGTTTGGTTGTTGGTTATCGAGTGGTGGTTGGTCATCATCCTCCATGATGAAAAGTGATGGGTGTTACGAACAAAGGTCACGAAGAAGGGGGATAGACTAAGAGAAAGCTAAAAATGAGAAAAATTTACTTGATAGGAATCAAGCAAAGAACCTAAACGAGGTGGACTACTAACTAGCTATTCTATTCCCCGGAAGCGGCGCCAAAAACTTGATAACGCTACACGCGTCGTTCGGGGTCAAGGAAACTTCCTTTTCTTCGAGCAAGTTTTATAACACCCTAGGCAGTGAACCTAATCATTGTAGTGTAGTAATTAGGGTAAGCCACGGGTATTGATATCATTCTCTAGGGGAATAGGAATGCTAGTAAGAAGTTACTACGCTAAGGTTAAGGTTGAGGAAGATTATTTTTGTATTTTTATATTTTATGAAATGGAAAGGTACGAATCTCGGGTATTGGATTTGGGGGGTTGGTATTTCTACCGATTACTCTACTATTATCTAATTATCTAAACTAAGGTTGTGGGAGTCTATGTCTAATTAATGTGTGCTCGTATGATAGTTTAAAGATGTGTTTACTTAGGTTGTACTACTCCTTAATTATCTCCTATTGATGGTTGAGTTGTCACGTCCTTATTCTTAGTTGCGTTGTGTATCTAAAGTTGTAGGGTATGCGTTTCTCCCTAACTCTTTGAACTTACCAAAGGGTCTCGTCTACAAAACCCACTAGGGATGATAAACTCTTACTCTAAGGCACTCTTTGGATAATTTAGCCTACAACTACTCAGGTAATCATATTCTAAGGTTCACAAAGATGAATCAAGCATTAAGTACACAACGAATGACCTATCGCATTACTAGATCATTGATCAACAAAGATAAGAAACAACCAATCAATATTCAATAATTAAGTTTCATACTTCCTAAGCAAATACACAAATAAATTAGCCGGACATGGAGAACATGCAAGCATACACACAAATAATCAAAGACATAATTGAATTAATGAAATAAATACTTATCTTGATGTAAGATAGGGTTTAAAACCCTAAAATACTGTACAAGACACCTTAGGTTCGGTTTTAGGTTTTTTACTCCAAAAGACTCTCTCTAAAACTGAAAAATTCGGATTCTATATATAAGATTACATATGCGATGGCGTCACCTTATGTTTCGTGACGCCGTCGTGTCGCCGTCATTAGGGTTTCGTCTTGGCCACGTTAACCTTGCGACGGCGTCACCTTATGTCTGTGACACCGTCCTCTTCAGCTTCTGACGTCGTCTGGGTTGCATCTAGGCCGTCTGAGTAGCAACGGCCTACTCTTTTAAAGCCCGACGTCGTCACTTGAAAATAGGGTATTTGGCTACTGTATCGTCACAAAAATCCTCCGACGGCGTCGCAATTAACACCTGACGCCGTCGCCTTATGTTTTCAGCAGCTTTGAGTGTCTCGATTCTGACTTTGGCCATTTGCTTTATATATTCGCGCCTTTTCATCCAAATAAGTGCCATTCCAGCATTTTGCCTTCAAGAGACCTAAAAAGTGAAAAGGAACGATATTAAGCAATAACGGATACAAAAGTGATCAAATAAGGACTTAAACGACCCCTCAAAATGGTACCTTTTAAAACCTTATCAGTGGATGAAGAGTTGGCTAGCCCACAAGATCATGGCTTGTGGTAAAGGCTGTGGAAAACCATGTCTAGTCCAAAAGGGTACAGCTTTTGGTAAAGACTAATCAAATCTGTTGATAGCTGTTGGTTTACTAAAAATCAGATGGTTATCAATGTACCATGGTCTTATACACAAAAATATTGGCTACTCCAATAGTAATTGCTAATTGGTAAAGAGACATCAAATCCATTAAATTTTCAATGATTCACCTCTCACAGGAGTTCACACACCTGGAAGTGATGACAATAGTATGAAACTTTCATGTTTTGATGTACAGATAGTCACAGTTGCTGAAAAGACCATGGAGTGCTAAATGTTTGATGATATGATACTACACAGAACACATAATGAATACATTCTCAAGGACGCAGCTTACAGATAATTCCAAGATCCTCAGGAGTTTAAAAGAACTTGAAGTTCATAAGTGAAGATCAAGTTAGGGGAGGATTTTTGGGAATTATATTTTGTAAAACAAAGTTAAGTATGTTTAAGTATGTTCAGAGTTAATAATGGAAGATTTAGTAGTTAAGTCTGGTAGACCAGACTTAAGTCTATTGGTAGTTAAGTCTGCCTGTACTAAAGATGTTAAGTCAGGCAGAACAAATAGTCGTGAGTTAAGTCTGTTTATGTCTAAAACAAAATAGTTTGTTAGAGTTATATTAGGAATAGATATGTACGTGCAAAGATATCTTAGCAGAAGATATCTTTACCCTTCTACAAGTTTATTAGTCAATTAGGGTTTCCTTGGTGTATAAAAGGATTCCTAAGGTGTTAGGTTAATGTACGAGTTGTAAGCATTAGCCTTTGAGCAAATTAATAGAAAATACAAAGTTAGTAATTCTTGTGTTCTTCATAATTTTTGTGTTAAAATTCCGCATTAACACATTAAGCTTTTACAAAGAGTTCTTCATATAGTAAATTAGATTTATTCAAGTTTACTATTAGTCATTCAAGGCTACTTGGGTCCATAAAATTTTGTACCTACAAGTGGTATCAGAGCCTGTTGAAGAACTCTGATTTGAAGAAACAAAACACACCAATAACACTCATCTCATCTCACTTATAAACCCTAAAGAATGTCTCATCATGATAACTTCTCAAATCATCTTAGTGATGAAGAGACCACTGACCATGAAACTGAAGCATCAGTATCTAAGAAACAACAACAGAAACAACAACAACAACAACTTCTTGCAACAACAACTATCTCCAACCTCAAACTTCCTATTCTAAAAAAGGAAGAGTACGATATCTAGGCAATAGAGATGGAACATTATCTGAAATATGTAGATAATGAGGTCTGGAAAGTGATACAGAATGGAAATTCAAATAAGAGAATCTCCAAGGGTAAATATGGCATAATCAGGGTTCTGCCACCAATCTATGCTGCAGATATACTTGCTGTGGAGAAAGAAAGAAAGGCAAGAACTCTTTTATTGATGTCGATACCAAAGGAACATCTCAGAAGGTTCCACAGTATGGATGATGCTAAGGAGGTATGGAAGCTATTCTGATGGAAGTGCTACTATCCAGAATTAAAACTGGTGATGTCACACTTAAGTCTGGTTGACTATTTTGAGTCTAGTAGTGTAAAAATATTACCGTTAGTGCTGATCCATATTGTTCTATTTGATGGGAGGAATAAGCCTAATGGGAGGCTTATTGTTTAAGGGAGGCTTAGTATTGTACACTTTTGTATAATTTTGTATATTGTGTATTCTTTGTCCACTAACATTTTTTCGCAGATATTGAAATCAAACACAAACAATCAACAACAAATTAACGAAAAGAAGAAGCCTGAAATTGTATTCATTAAAAAGGTTGCATTAACATATGCAACACTACAAAAGAAGGTTTTGTTACATCAGATCAACAAAAAAGACAACAGACAAGCACCTAAACCACCTATCCCGTGGCCCTCTTACCCTTTCCACTGACGTCAGGCATGCTCTGCTTCCCCCTTTTCCCAATCACCTCCCAAGCACGGCGACAAGCAAGGCCAAGCACATGTTCTCTCTTCCCTGGTGTTGGGTTGGAGTAAGTTGGCCTTTGAGCAGAGCTTTCCACCACCAAAGCCTTAGATGTCCCTTCTGTTTGCTCATCATCAGTATCATCATAGCAAGAGACATAGCTGGGCATCAACCTCAAATCATAGTCAGAGCTTGAGTCATCCACATATGGTGGGGGCGTAGGAAGTTCATCAAAAGAAACACCCTCAGCTATTGGTCTTGGATTTGGGTTCATCCAGGTTAAAGTGTTGTGGTGAGGAGGAAAGTATTTCTCCCATTCGTTGGTGGATGTTGAACTGGATGATGAGTCAGACGAAATTTCAATAATTTCAGGGTTACTCATTGTATTTGGAGGGTTTGTATGAAACTGAGAAATTTAAAGGTGTGTGATGAGTTTGGTTTGTGATTTGAAGCCCTTTTTATAGGCCAAGTACACTCTAAATGTTTTCACCAGAAAAATTAATGCAAGTGACTTTTTAGTTGGTGGAGGAGTAAATATCGAAGATATTTTACTAATGAGGGTTAACCATAAGAAGATATTTTAAAAGGATTTAGTTATGGTCTTTAATATTGGTGGATTCATGGTTAATTCTGGCTTTTAATACTGGTGGTTAAATCTGTTACCATATTTTATAGGGTGATGATTATCTTTCTATACTTTAAACTTATTCTCTTTCCAAAGATAATTGAAACCCTGCCAGTATATATACTCCTCATAACTCCGTTGTCATACGGGTACCAAAACAGAGTCATTCTTCTATACTCTTTGTATCATTATGGTTTCTGCAGCAGAATGTGCTAAGGGTGGTGTGCCGATTACTGATGTCTTGGCTTTTTGTGCTACTTTGTCTTCCAGAGTTTCAGTCTTGGAACAAGATCTTGTTTCGACAAAACAGATTTTGGGAGCTGAGGTAAATAAATTGAAAGCATATATTTAGAACTTGCAGGCCAGGCAGGGTATTCTTGATGACTCGAATCAATCTCAAGATTCTGTGACTAATCTTCATGCTCTTGAAAATTCTTCTAAACAGAGGAGGAAAACAGAGTTACATCTAAAGAAAGTGATGGTTAACATTCTTGATCCAATAGTTGATTGGGAGATTTATAGGGATAAATTTGGAAAAGCTTGGAAGGTAATCAGATATAGTGGAAAATTTGTTGTTCATAATCATCTTGAAGATCTAATTAAATCTTATAATCGACAAGAGTTGGACACTCTGTGGAGTCTGGTTCAACAAAAGCTCAAGATTGCTAAAAAGTCAGATGTAAAAGAGCAAGAACTTTATACAGGACTTCAAAGATTATATGAACCAGATCCTACAAATGTGTATTGGAATTTTCCATATCAATATTTTACCAGGGTGAAATATCCCTTTTACCCAAAAAAAATTTCCATATCAAGATTCCTGTATGTCATGGAAATTTTATGATAAGTGTGATGTTCATCACTTGTCCACAAAAGGTGGAGTTGATCTGTTCATGTTGGCAGAAGTGGAGTATCCATTGTGTGCTGAGGTGCTTCAAGAATGATACTTTCAAAGCTTCAGTATGTAAAAGAATATGTGGCTTCTAAAAAGATCATCCAAAAGGATATGTGATCAATTGTTGACCAGAATATGTGATCAGATTGAAGAAGAGACAGCAGTAAAAAGGAGAAGAATAAGGTAATTTGTTTGAAAGAATTTTAAGATGCTGTTATGTATTATATAAATGGATTTTGAGAGGTTTCACTTGGTGAAAGTACTTTGTATTGTCACAACAAATGGTTATCAGTTCACCATGTCTAACCCACACAAGAACTGACTAATCCATGAGCAAATGGCTCTGGTAAAGATAGCTCAAATCTGTTTATGGCTGACAGTTTGCCAAAAATTGTATGGTGGTTCAACTCACCATATCTGTGTGGATGAAGAGTTGGCTAGCCCACAAGATCATGGCTTGTGGTAAAGGCTGTGGAAAACCATGACTAGTCCAAAAGGGTACACCTTTTGGTAAAGACTAATCAAATCTGTTGATAGTTGCTGGTTTGCTAAAAATTAGATGGTTATCAATGTACCATGGTCTTATACACCAAAACATTGGCTACTCCAATAGTAATTGCTAATTGGTAAAGAGACATCAAATCCATTAAGTTTTCTATGATTCACCTCTCACAGGAGTTCACACACCTGGAAGTGATGAGAATAGTATGAAACTTTCATGTTTTGATGTACAGATAGTCACAGTTGCTGAAAAGACCATAGAATGCTAAATGTTTGCTGATATGATTCTACACATAACACATAATGAAGACAATCTCAAGGATGCAGCTTACAGATAATTACAAGATCTTCAGGAGTTTAAAAGAATTTGAAGTTCACAAGTGATGATCAAGTTAGGGGAGGATTGTTGGAAATTATATTTTGTAAAACAGATTTAAGTATGTTTACGTCTGTTCAGAGTTAATTCTGGTAGATTTAGTAGTTAAGTTTGGTAGACCAGACTTAAGTCTGTTGGTAGTTAAGTCTGCCAGTACTAAAGATGTTAAGTCTGGCAGAACAAATAGTTGTGAGTTAAGTCTGTTCATTTCTAAAACAAAATAGTTTGTTAGAGTTATATTAAGAATAGATATGTACGTGTAGATATATCTTAGGAGAAGATATCTTTACCCTTCTACAATTTTGTTAGTCAATTAGGGTTTCCTTGGTGTACAAAAGGATTCCTAAGGTGTTAGGTTAATGTACGATTTGTAAGCATTAGCCTTTGAGAAAATTAATAGAAAATACGAAGTTAGTAATTCTTGTGTTCTTCATACTTTGTGTGTTAAGATTTCGCATTAACACATTAAGGTTTTACAAAGAGTTCTTCATATAGTAAATTGGATTTATTCAAGTTTACTATTAATCATTCAAGGCTACTTGGATCCATAAACTTTTGGACCTACAAAGGAGAGATGCCTAAAACTGATGAAAACTTCGTCTATTTATAGGCCTGGATACTAGTTACGGCATAACACTTGTTAACTAGTTACGTCTTAGCGCTTCATAATCAGATACTTATCCATGGTTTCGGTGTAACCTGAGTTGGTGGTTACGCCATAATCTTTGTAAAGTTGATGTTTATCCGTGGTTACGGCATAACCTGAGCTGAGGGTTACGCCGTAGTCTTTGTAAAGTTGATGCCTCAAAATCAGTAATCCTGTTATGGCGTAACTTCACTCCTTTGTTACGCCGTATTCTTCCTAATTAGATCTGTAGTCTTGTTACTTCGTAACTCTACCATATTGTTACACCGTATTTCCTCATGCATATGATTACGGCATAACTTCATCACTTAGTTACGCCGTGGTCTTCAGTGAATGTTAGAGAAAACCATCCTTGAGCTTAGAAATGTCCAAATACCGTATATGAAATAGCTCCTAAAATGAAATAAAAAGGAATAAGGATGTTTCTAATAGCATTTTAATCATAATGTGATGATAAAGGGGGAAATTAACACTTAGAATATCAAGATAATTTGATGTTATCAAATATCCCCACATTTGAACTCTACTTGCCCTCAAGTAGACTTTTTTAGATTGTAAAAGATACATCCCTCGAGTAGACCAAGGAATGTGCAGTTAAGAATTCTATACTAGAATAATTATAAGAGCCGAACACCTCACGAAATAGGGACAAAAACACTCTCACGCTCCTAATCTAAGTGTTTAATTTCAGGGTGATCACTCAATTGCACATACATAGCAAGTATTCTATCATAAGCTTGGCAATTACACACGTCTCCACTACTAGAGCAAAGGTCAAGACAATCTTTAGATGGTAATATTGGGTTAATAGTGATTCAAAGGCTACGGGGGTAGTGTCATTACTAACGTGTCACGGTGAAGTGGACAAAATCAATGATACGTGACCAAATCCATGGCCAAGACATCAAGGATTGATCGCTTCATCACCTAGATACGCTTCACGACAAAAAGGGTAGGGTAAGGCATGGGATATTCTAATGGGTGTAAAGAAAAAGAAAACAAATAGTCTTAGCTTAAAACCAAGTTGCCATCGCCCCGTCGTTCATTCAAGATTCAACTTCAAGGTACGAAAACTGGATCATTATGTGTCAGGAATGCTCCATTTAGTGAATATATTTCTATTAATACAAATAAGCCGTAAAAATGTTTATTTATATTTTACGATCTTTTAATGTTTTGTCGATAACAAACGTAAAATCATTTTAACGAAACAAATAAAATACGTAAATGGTTTGAGCCAATAGTTTTCTAACACACTTACGTTTTCACATAAAACACTAAAACAAGCATAAGTGATTTTATGATACATATGTACAACAACTAGTGTTTGCATATTTGGGTAAATATATACATAACTAGTATGTATTATAATGGGTAATATAAATGGGTAGCAACTTAAGTATTTGACCCATTGACCAAATACATTGAATGTAGTTGGGTACAACCCAAAGTCCATGACCCATACCCATGGAGCATGACCATAACCCATTGCATGACATCATGCTTAAGTCATATATGGATATTATCCATGACCCATGGTTTTAACCCATGACCCATGGACTAGATGCATTGCATCTTGTAGATACATTGAATCTACTTAATATCCATGATCCATAACCCATGACCCATGACCCAAAACCCATGGGTAAAAGGGAGCATCTCACGAATCCCAAGCATTACACTGGACGGATCCCTCAAGTGAGGGATCCGTGGAACAATAGCTGATTTCTCTCTATAAATAGTGAGCCATTTCTTCATTATTTATTACCCCTTTCTCACATATTTTCTCTTTGAGTTATAAACTCTCTAACCTCAGATCCAAGCGATCTATGTATGTAGTTTTGTTTTTGTGATTCTCTAGGTTCCTCTTAAAGGCGAGATCACCATCTTTTGAAAGTGAGCAAGCTCAAGTCCATGAGTTGCCATGCTTCGTTATCATCAAGACTACTGAGGTTCTCTTATTGATAGTTCTCTTCTTTCTCATAATAAGTGTAGTGTTAAAGACATTAGTGAAAGATGTCTAAAGGGTCAAGACGAAGACATTAGTGAAAAGGGTGTCGAACGTCTATATTGGAAGCACTAGTGAAGGGTGCTTAGAAGTCGAAGCTAAAGGCATTAAGGGTGTCTAGAAGTCAAGTCACAAGGAATTAGTAAAGAGTGTCTAGAAGTCTATCCAAGGGAATTAGTGAAAGGTGCCTAACGTGTACATTCGATATGGTGTGTTTCAATGTACAAGATAGATTAGTATTGGATCCAAGGATGTTGATATCCTTGATGATATTGTAATAAGGAGTTGGTCTCCTTTGGGTTAGGTGTTATGTAGTGTTGGGTAGTAGTTCCTCCATTGTAATGGAACTCGGTATCTAGCCTAGTACCGGATAAAGGTAGGCGACATTGTGATAGGTTTGGTTCTACCTCGTGGAAGAACCCGGTATCTTGCCTTGTACCGGATAAAGGGTAGGCGACGTTGGGAAGGCTTCTCCGCCATAAGGAGTTGGTGTTGTGTAGTGATTACGAACTCTTGAGTAGGTGACTCGGGGAGTGGAGTAGGGCAAGGAAGGTGTCCTTGTAGCCGAACCACTATAAATACTCGCGTTGTGGTTTTTTGCTTCTTACTCTTTATCTTTTCATTACATATTTATGTTTCTATATGCTTGTCTATCAACATCCAACACACATGTTTAAATAGATTGAAATAAGTCTATCTAAATAGTTTAAAACCAAGTTTTAATCGGTAAAACTATTCAACCCCCCCTTCTAGTTTTCCACAATTTCCTTCATCAAGAACTGCTGGTATTCTGACTATCTTCCAATCTTCGAATGCGATCGAGGTGGTTTCCTCAATATCATATAACCAAATATCATAGTGCTTACAACAATTTGCACTTTTATCAACACACATTTTTTTAACATAAATGCAATGATAACTTATCCCCTGCTTGAGATGAACATAAGGAGAATATTAGGGGATCATCAATGATCTTTATAGGATAACTTCGATATAGCATGCTTTCCGAAATTTTCACTCAAACCTTGAATTAGGGCGAACAATGACTTCTAGATTGTAAGATAAGACTACACGGTAGGTTAAGGTGTAAAGGTGTAACGAAATAAGTGCTAGAAAATGAAAGGAGAGGTTCAAATAGGTGTAACTAAGTGCAACAAAAAGTGTTTATCACGGAGGTCGAAAAGTCAATGCGACTAATCGATAAACGCACACAAGTGAACACATATGGGCTTTTTGGGTTTAATCCTAAAACATTTGCCTCTTCGAATTGCCTTTTCTAAATGAACCAAGATAACTTGATACACTACTCGTCTATGGTCTCAAAATGATGTAAGAGCCAAGTTCTAAAGTCTACAATACTATCGACACACTCAATTTTTGGTAGATTTGGGGGAAACGGAAAGGCTAAATCTCACCAATGACATTAAGGGTTATAGTGTGCTCGGCTTTATGCAATTCTAGATTGGCTAAAAACATGACAAAATTTTTTAAAAGAGCTTAAAATTTTTAAAACCAACTAGAAAATTAGGGCAAGTAGGCTACGTAAACATATACTTCATTTCTATTCCTATCCCCCCACTTGAAGTGTATAAAGTCCCATTTGTACGAAAATAAAAAGGAAAAGAAAATAGAAAGGAAAAAGAACTGAGAAAGAAATAAACTCCCCTCTCAAAGGCTTGCCCACGATGTCTCACTAAGGGTTAGAAGGCTGCTATGGCGTATCTTATCCGAGTGACTATGCCTTAACTAAATTTCCCTCAAAATATTCTCTTTGAACAAGGGTTACGGCGTAACTTACCTATAAGGTTAAGTCGTAACTGTATCACAGTTCCACAACCTGCACAAAAACACTTAGGTAAATTCGTACCTATTGGTACTAGCGATTAAAGGAAACACAAATATCCAAGTAGTAACGTTATTACGGACATAGATAAATTGTTTTTAAAAGTGTCTGAAAGATTGTTCAAATCACAGGGGAATCACTCATCCATGTCATGATCATGCTCCATTGACTCGTACTGTGTCGGGTCAAATAGAGTGTTGGTGGTGCTTCCAGGAGTCGGTTGTCCATGCTTAAAGGCCACTCCTTGTTGGATGCCAATTTCCGGGATATCTGGTTGGTACATGTAGGGGGTCCATGCCAACGGGGATGGCTCAAGTGCATCTCTTAGAGCATTTGACTTGTTCTGTCTGCGCTCCAGCGGAAGAAATCTTGTTGAAGCTGCTGCACTTGATCAAGAGTACTTGAAAAACCTTCAAATTGATTACTAAGTCCATACAAGCCTACAGTTAGGCTATCAATTTCCTCATTGAAGTGGCTTTCCATGTCGTAAAGCCTCCTGTCAATCATCTCCAACCTGTCTCCAATGTTCAAATTTGCCCTTCGTCGGCCCCTAGGGACTTGCTCCTCAGCCTCCACTTGGCTTCCACTCGGTCCAGCACCACTTCCACCAGCTCTACTACTCCCAGCTTCACCTACATCTACTCCTCTCATTGGGGCTAAAGACATCAACTCAGGTTTACCTAGCACATTAAGGCTACAAATCCTAAATTCGAACAAATTATTTTTCCCAATCAAACTGGTCTCCCTACCATGGGTCACCCAAGCTAATGCCTCATCAGACATCAATCTGTAGCTCTTTTGGTAACCTACCAATGAAGTGAGCCCCCTGAATCGCACTTTTTGCGGAGAAACCCTAGGCTCCGTTAGCCATAAACCTAGCCAAGAAATGAGGGACATCAATGTGATTCTCCCCATCCATACCATGAAGGAGATAAAGGTCATCCATGGTCATCTTCTCCTTCGCCGAATGCCTTGCCTTGAGAGAGCACGCCATCAATCTATGAAAAAGTCGTCGAATCGAGCTCCTCACTAGGGTGTATGAAGGGGGTGCCTTGAGTTGTACCCTTCTACTGCAGATATGGTGTTGAAATAGGTGGTGGGGTCGTAAGACTCGAGCTTGTACCTCCAACAATTGTTATAAAACTCCTCAAACAAATCGCTGTTCATCTCCCTTTCCGTGTACAATCCACCAAACCATCCACCACATCATCCACTTCCACTCAATCAACCACCACATGACCCGCCAAGAGGCCGTACTCTTAGTGAATACTCTAGACCAAGCAATCAAGGCTATTAGAACACCATTGAGCTCCCACATTAAGCTCAAACTTCGGCCCTGCAATCCGACATCATCCGGTTGGTGCAAAACGGATGTGTATTCCATGGACTTCATTATGAAGATCCTAATCAGTATCTCAAGGATTTACTTAAAATCATTGACTCAATTGACCTTGATGCTACCACTCGGGAGACCACGCGCTTGCGTCTCTTCAAATTCTCTCTATGGGACCAGGCTAGTAATTGGCTTGAGCGACTTCCCGCAAGATCCATCTCAAGTTGGGATCATCTCACCACCCGTTTCCTCGCCAAATTTATCCCACCGGGGAGAACTACCAAGCTAAGGAATGACATCTTGATGTTTCAACAACGTCAAGTTGAAACTCTCTACCAGGCGTAGAATCGATTCAAGGACTTACTCCATAAAGTCCCTCATCACCGCATCGATCTTTGGCTACAAGTCTAAATCTTTTACGTTCATGTCAATCTCTCCACTAGGCAAACCATTGACCAAGCGGCCGATGGTAAGCTTAGTGAGCTTACCATGGAGGAGTCGTGGGGTACAATAGAGGACCTAGCTCTCTATGACAACGAATATTGGAATGACCCCCGTGAGTTGCCCAAAACCATCACGGCAATCTCCTTGCCTCCCATTGACTCACAACCTTCCAATCGCAGGATGCTCGAACTTGAAGATCAAGTCAAATTCCTAATGAGTTCCTACGAAACTTCTAAACCTTCACGCCAAGTGAAAAAAGTCTCTTCCTTGTGTGAGTTATGTAGTGGTCCCCATGACCCTCATAATTGCACAAGACTCCTCAAACAAGCTTCTATGGACTACGCATCCTCGCGTACCAACGGAATGGGAGGAAGATTCGCCACAACACCCGGACCTAGGACTTACAATGAAGCCCGAGAGGCATGGAGGGGCAAGGCCGGCTATAATTGGAGTCAAACCAAAGAATTCACCTCTAATGAATCCTCATAGCCCCAATAACACAATCCGAGGCCCCATGCCCCTAGTCAACACAACCTAGAAGGGATGATGTGACACCTCGTGACATCCCAAGAAGCCCAAATAGCCAAGCTTTTGGACTGTTTTAACAAACACAAAGCCGTGTTAGATAGGAAGATAAATAACCTCTTGAAAGCCATTACCAATCCTAATAGGATGACTACTAAAAAGGTTAATGCCATCTCGACTCACTCTCCTAAAAAAGCATCCCTTGTAAAGATTAAGGACTCGAGCAAGTACTTTGCTCACTCGCAATTAGGCAATGAAACAAGGGACCAGTCTTCATCAAAGCACGTTCACTTCATCAACACCATTACCCTAGTGAAACCAAATAGGAATAATGATAAAGTAAATCATGAAAGGATACTTGAGGTTAGTAAGACTCCTAAGGATGAACCAACCAATGAAGTAGACGAAGTAGGTGATGTATACTTCAATAAGTTTCCTACGGAAGAGGAACTTTCATACCACCCACACCTAGTGCGCGACCTTCATCCCTTCTATGATATGAGAAGCCCACACATCACCTTTGGAAATCCTATAATCTCAACATACCTTGTTGCACAGGACATCTTTTCATGGCAAAGGCCTACATCGATCGCAAGTCCGCAATAAACATCATGACTAGCACATACTATAATTGGGTTATGAAAAAACCTATCCCAAATAGGCAAGACCCCGATGATCCTAGAATAAGATGTAATTTCCTTGGTAGAGTTAAGGGATTCCCATCTATGTAGGAAGCTTCACGTACCTTACGGATTTCATGATTGTGGAGGATATTAATATGGCTATAGATCCTAGCTTATCCCATGTAGTTCTAGGAAAGCCATTCATAGATAGCTCCGAAATGACTTATGATCCATTGTTAGGGATAGTTAGATTTAAGGATGAGACCGATGACATTGCCTACCAAATGCCATTCAAGATTGAGCAATTCTCATCACTATCCAATAACGAAAAGGAACTTAAGCTATTGGTCTACTATAGGAATGAGGAGGATAGAATGTGAGGAGTAGATTATGTGATGAGTAAGATATTTGGGTTCTATAAAGAATGTATTAAGTTAGGACCAAAATATAGAACTGATTGGGAGCAAGATGATTTCTTAGACAGATACACAATAGGTCATAACTATGCCATGAAAAATCCTAGTAGAGGTGGTCATGAGGAAGAAGACGATGGTAACGAAGTCACGTAGGAGCACGACTTCGAGTCTAGCTACAAGACTCATAAATATAGAAAAGCGCTTAGTGGGAGGCAACCCATGCTTAATTGTTTGATTGTTTTGTTTTTTAATTTTGTTTGTGTGTTTGTATATCTTTTTCATTGTTGTTTATTCTCATGTTAGACTTTGAAAAAATGCTTTATTTTGTTTTTAACCTTGTCTTAAATTTCATATAAAGGTATTTTACAAAAAGATAAGTGTAGGGAAGATCACATATGTGTTGGTTGGTATATCCTAGAACAGGGTTAAGACAATCAGTAGCAACTGCAAATACCACTAGGTGGTTACCGGATATCACTTGGAATCGTGTAATCACTTTGCAAAGTAAACTATTCAACCCTAATGCCTGGGTATCATGAATATCTACTTGGGATAAGACCAAATTTGTGTTAGTGATTTAGGCACAAATCAATAAACCTTTTGCTTAGAAGTGTTAATCGTTTCTGTCTCTTTTCATGTATGATCAGATATCCTATTTATAGGAAATTACTCTTAGCTAGTCAAATGGAATTATGAGAATTAATCGGCCCATTAATCATCTCATAATTATCCCCATTATAGCTGTTAGTGGTTACATGACCAATTAAACGTGGTCATTATGCAGTTGAAACTACCACTTGAATAGGTCAATGCCCGTTACAAGTTGATTTCAGTACTAGCAGTACTTTCATAACACTGGCAGTACTTACATAGCACTAGCAGTGGAAACACTGCCTATCCGCACTAACTTAGCACTAGCAGTGGAAACACTACCTATCCGTACTAACATTGCACTATCAGTATTAACACTGGCTATCAGCACTAACTCAGTACCATCAGTACTAACTTAGCACTACCAGTACAAACCACTATTTGTGTAAGCGTGTTTAGGGACCTTATGGGTGTACACTCCGTACCTCCTGACCCATTACCAGGTGTGAACTAATCCCACAAGTGCAGTAAATTTTCCAACAATCCTCCCCAAATTTAGTTCACTTCTTTTGCATGAAAAACAAACATCAAACAAAACATGTGCATAAACGAAAATATCCTGAGGATTGAATTTCCATCTTAGTATATTACACGTTCAAATACTCGAGAATCAGGGTGTTCTAAGAATTGAACCCTTCAACCCATTTGAATATCTGAAGATAAAATACACACAAGTTTTCAAACACTTAAAAGCTCCTGACACTATACAAGCCATGTGTCCATATCCAAATTCATAAATGTTGTAAGAGCCAAAAGTCCAAAGCTCCTTGAAGCGGCAAAAATTCAACATTCACATAGGTGGTTCCTCTTTATTCATGAACCTGCTTAGCACTTTTTCAAAAAAAATTAACCATTAAGAAGTAAAGACTTCATCCTCCTTTTCAGTAGGTTCTGAGCACAACCTTGGGATGTAAAATAAACATGTGCTCCAGTCCACTGAATGTTCAGCTTTACACATTGAACTCAGCTCCTAAGTTTCCTCAGGAGGGAGTTAGGTGTCTTAGCATTCAGTGACTAAGTTGGACTTAAACCCATCCCTTTAGCAGACTTTATAACCAAGTCTCTAGCCAATCCCTTTGTCAAGTGATCAGCTAAACTTTGTTGAGATCTAACAAACTCTATAGATACCACCCCATTCATGATAAGCTCACGAATCATGCTATGCCTGACACTTAAGTGTCTAGACTTTCCATTGTACATCTGGATATAAGCCTTTGCCAATGTAGCTGCACTATCACAATGGATAGAAATATATGCTATAGGTTTAGGCCACAATGGAATCTCAAGAGGAAAGTTTTTCAACCATTTAACTTCTTTACCAGTAGCTGCTAAGGCCACAAATCCAGATACCATTATTGAACTGGTGATGAAAGTTTGCTTCTTGGATGCCCAAGAAATTGCCCCTCCACCAAGTAGGAATACCCAGCCACTGGTAGACGAATTGTCTTTAGTGTTACTGATCGAACTTGCATTAGTGTATCCTTCCAACACTGAAGGATAACCAGTATATGAGAGACTATAATCCATAGTTCTGTTCAGATACTTCAGTACCCTCTGAACTGCTTGCAAGTGATGAGCACTAGGATTACTAGTATACCTGCTCAGTTTACGTACTGCAAAAGCAATATCAGGCCTTGTACAAGTCATGGCATACATCAGGCAGCCAATTACCCTAGAATACTCAAGTTGATATACAGTCTTGCCATTATTAGGTATCAGCTTCTCACAAGTATCCATAGGTGTACTTACCGGAGTACAGTCAAAGTAATTTAATTTCCTCAACACCTTCTCAATATAATGAAACTGAGAGATAGAAATTCTTTTGCTTACATGTTTAATCCTTATACCAAGGATAACATCAGCCTCCCCTATGTCCTTCATGGAGAACCTTGATGACAAAAATTCCTTTATCAGGTCAACCTGATTTTGGTTAGTGCCAAAGATCAACATGTCATCAACATATAGGCAAATGATGACTCCTTTACCAGATTCATCAAATTTGCTATATATACATTTGTCAGACTGGTTAATTACATAACCACTAGACAAAACCACTTCATTAAATTTTTGATGCCATTGCTTAGGTGCCCGCTTAAGTCCATAAAAAGACTTAATCAGTTTACACACCTTGTTTTCATTGCCAGGCAAGATGAAGCCCTGAGGTTGGTTCATATAAACCTCCTCATCCAGTTCACCATTCAAGAAAGCTGTTTTCACATCAATCTGATGAATAACCAGATTGTGAATAGATGCCAAAGCAATCAGCAGTCTTATGGTACTGATACGAGCCACAGGGGCATAAGTATCAAAATAGTCTATTATTGACTTTTTTTTTAAAGCCCTGAATGACTAGTCTAGCCTTGAACTTTTCAATAGTTCCATCTACCTTCATTTTATTTTTGAAAATCCATTTGCAACCCAGAGGTTTGCAACCAGGTGGTAGATCAACCAACACCCAAGTGTTGTTGCCTATGATGGAATCCATTTCATCATTGATTGCTTCTTTCCAAAAAGCAATATCCTGGGACTTCATTGCTTCTTCAAATGTCTTGGGATCATCCTCAACAATGAAGCAATAGGAGTATTGGTCAGAGACCTCATCCCTTGTTCCTTCAATTAATAATAATTGAAACTCAGGTCCAAATGACTTTGGAGTCCTGACCCTTTTGATCTTTCTGAGCACAGGTTCAGGTTGCTAAACCACAACCTCATCAGGGACCACTGATGGTTCATCATATGGGACCTTTGATACACCAGTGTCATGAGTTACATCAATTATCATCTGACTTGGTCTAGGGACTGATGACAATCTATTCTCATCAAACATTGCATCCCTTGATTCAATTATGGAGTTAATTGAAACATAATCATTAGGTTCAATAACATAGAACCTAAAAGCCTTGGAATGCTCAGCATATCCAACAAAGATGCAGTCAATGCCTCTTTCACCTAAAGTTTTTAGCTTTGGATCAAGGAGTCTTACAATAGCCCTACAACCCCAAACCTTGAGATAGTTCAAGTTGGGTTTCCTTTTTGTCTAGAGTTCATAAGGGGTAACCTTGTTCCTTTTGTTGGGAACCCTATTTAATAAATAGCAAGCTGTTAACATAGCTGATGCAGGTTTTACTGACCAGGTTTTAATATTTATAAAGTCTCATTATACCTATGGTCTACCCTAATGCACTAACCAGCAGTGTACCCGGTCGTGTGTAGTGTAGTATTCGGTAAAACCGAGGTCGTCCCAAGAGCTATGTGTGTTGGATTATTACTAAGTCTAGGTGTCACAGATTTTAATATGATTTCGTTAAGGAATTAATTATTAAACTACTAAAGCAGATAAAAGCAATTAAAGGCAAAGGATTAATCAATAGAGAAGAGTGGTGCTAACCTAGTTATTCCTCCTAGCTAGTAATGTCTACGTCTATTTACTTTCAATTACTTCAGGTGGGGTCAAAGTCGAGAGGACAGCAATTGGTAAATTCGCCCTAACCTATCAGCAAAGATGCCACCGCAGGAGAAGTCAGGTGTCCCCTCATAAGTCATGTTGTTCCTGGTCCCCTAAGCCAAGTCATTAAGTACCGCTACATGCTAGGTTTATAATAGTGAGTGCCCGGGCGTTAGCAACTTAAACACTCACCCCCTAATTCTTAAGTTCATCCAAACGGTAGGTGATCAGTTGGTCAAATCGCACAAGTAGAAAGGGTCGTCAGTTGGTCATATCTTACCATTCCTGTCTTAGTCTGCTCACCTAGGGTCAGTTGGTCATATTTCCTAGGCAATTGGCCTCTATTTCCATTTAAAACTACCGAAACAAGGGTAGCTACCAATAAACTATGCATGCATAAACATAGAAATAATTATGCGGAAGTAATGTAAACACAGACAAAACAATTAAGGAATCATAACTAGGCCATCACCAAGAGGTGCTTAGCCGCTCATATTAACCATACAAATCAATTCAATATTCAAAGTTACGAAATACATGAAGCGAAAGTAAAGAAAAGATAAAATGCTAATGCTTATCGTAGGGGAGTGATTTCTCCCTTGGAGACAGCTCCGTATGCTCCTCTAGACCTCCCCTTGGCTTCTTCCCACGTTCTTTTGTTGTGGTGTGTGGAATGGGATGCCCTGAAATGCTGGAAATCGTGGGGTATTTATAGGCCAGATCTGGGTTACGGCGTAACTAATATAGGAGTTACGCCGTAACCTTCAATTCCTTCGTATTTTGCACTAGATCTACTGGTTACGGCGTAACCTTATGAGTGGTTACGCCGTAGTCTTCAATATTACTTGGTTACGTCGTAGTTGATGAAATAGTTACGGCGTAGTTATCAGCGGCGTGAAACCTCATTTGACCTAATATAGTTACGTCGTAGCCTTTGGGGAGAGTTACGTCGTAACCTTCTGATGAGTTGGTTTTCTGAGTCACGTTTTAGTTATGGCGTAATGTGAGAGATGAGTTACGCCGTAACTTCTTTAAAGTCAGCATACTATGATAAATCTTTTGATATTTCTCCAATTCCGCGTCTCTTTAGCTCCAATGCTCGTAATTTACCTGAAAGTGGAAAACAATGGAAAACAAGCGTAAATCCATATAAATGATATAAATTACAATCATTATTGGGGGAAATTGACACTTAATATTCAGGACTATTTGATGTTATCAAATATTCTCCCACTTGAACTCTACTTGGCCTCAAGTAGACCTTATTAGAAAGATTCCTAAAAAGATATCTCCTATAACCTGGAAAATATAAGTTTACAAATCCCTTATGCTAGAATAAAACAAAGCCGAATACCTCACGAAATGGGAACGAAACACTCAAATCTCTCAACTATTCTAAGTGTCAATTTTGGGGTGATGACTCAATCGCACAGTCATAGCATGTATTATATCATAAGCTTGGCGGTTACACAAATCTCCACCACTAGAGTTAAGGGCAAAACAATTCTCGAAGGAAATATGGGTAGACTCGACAAATGTTAAGAGGGGACTCGTCATTACTAACATGTCACGGCGAAGTGGACAAAATCAATGATACATGACCAAATCCATGGCCAAGACACCAAAGATTGCTCGCTGCATCACCTAGATACGCTTCATTACTAAAGGGTAGGATAAGACATGGGATATATAAATGGTGTAAAATAAAAATCAAGCAGGTAGTCTAAATCTATAACCAAGTCATCACCACTTACCGTCCGCCCAAAGTTCAAGATTTGAAGTCAAGAAACCGCATCATGAAATACTAGGTAGATGTGTCATTAGAGGACGTCGTGATGGGCACACTACCTTTTCTCCAACTGTTGGCATATTTACCAACTCCAATCTTCAAATGTGACTGAGGTGGCCTCCTCGATACTAAATCTATAAAGCTCATAACATAGTGCTTATAACATCGCACTTTCCAATAACTAAATAACATAACAACTATTTTTTTTTCGAATCACTTTTTTTTTCAACATAACAATAACAACTGAACATAATATCCCCCCACTTGAGATGAACAATGGGATTACGGGGGGTCTTTAATGATCTTCAAGAATATGTCGTCGACGAAAGCATGATTTCCAAACCTTTTCCACTTGAACCTTGAACTTAGGCAAATGATGACTTCCCAATCACAAATAAATACTATAGGGCAGGCTAAGGTGTATAGGTATATCGAAACAATATATTGGGTTAATAAAATGAAAGGAATGGCTCAGATTGGTGTATCTAGGGGTATCTTGCACTAAAGGTGAGTCCAACAAAAGAGTTTCACATGGGGGTCGAGAATTCGAGGTGACTAATCGATAGACACACAATGGTAGGCTATTTGGGTGATAATTCTATAATATTGCCTTCTAAAACTGAAAAGTCCAAATACATCGAGCTAACTTAACATACCTCGTCTATGGTCTCGAAATGATGCAAAGGCCAAGTTCTAAAGTTTACAAGCTACCGGCACACTAATAATTTGGTGGATTTGGGGTAAAATATTAGAAACAGATAAGGCTAATCTCACCATATAATATCAAGGGTTGTATGTGCTCGGCTAAGGTCTAATCTAGTTAGGTTAAGAAAAACATGTCAAAATTTTAAAAATGGCATAATTTTTCAAAATAAACTAGAAAAACGAGGGCAAAATAATGTTCAAGAGATAATTCTACTCTCGTCCCCCCACTTGAATTGTACAAAGTCCCTTTTGTACTAAGCGTTAAATAAAGGTGAAGAGAAAAGTAGAATTAGAGCGATAACTTCCATTAAATTTTCTCCAAAAAGAAAGAAGGCCCACAAAAAAGAGACGTGCCTTCGTATAAGCATCCATGAGCAAACTGCAATCCCTGACATCACACTACCGACAGACATAATTCTTAAAAAGAAAAATAAAAATGAAAAACAAACCTAACTCACTTTCGTAGGAATCACGGTTGCATTTAGCATATGCAACAAGCCTATTAAACCACCTGGTGTCCCAAGTGGACGAGTGAAGTCTCTTGAGGGTTTACAGGGAACATACCCCCAAAGTTCATTTAAAATACTAATACAAGGTTATTGTGTTTTAGAATGAAAGAATTAAAGCAGAGGAAGGTTACGTCGTAACTCTTTGAGGGAGTTACGCCATAACTGGCAAAACTTGACATAAGCTGCAAAGCGAGTCGTTACGGCGTAACCACTGAGATGGTATTACGTCGTAATTGGTAATACGCCTAAAATTCTGCTGCAAAAGGTTGGTTACGACGTAATCACAAAGATGAGTTACTTCGTAACTATGGTCAGATCAGCAAACTGCAGCAGCAATTACTTCCTCGCTTCCTGCAAAAATGATTAGAAAACACAAAACTCTATAGAAATGGAAATAAAACAAAATAAAGGGATAATTCGTGTTGTCTCCCAAAAGAGCACTTTTCTTTATTTACGAGTCTTTAAGTTAGACTCAGAGCCGCAGGGCTTCTATGGGGGCCTTTGGACTTGCCCGACTTTCTCAATGTCTTTCATCAAGTTATGCCTCACCTAGACGACACTCGTGGCAGTGCGGAGGTATTCATTAGTTTCGATCTTCTGAATTTTTCAAAATTTTTCCTCCGGTCCCAAGTGGTAGCGAGTGAACTCATATTTTTTGACAACAATTGATGGCGGCCACTTGTATGGAATCCCAAGGAGTTTGCACCTCCTTTGCTCATATGCTTCGTCATCAGGGTCAGTAAATTCCTCATTCCCTTGTAACTCAAGGTAATCTAAAATCCCCTCAATGTCATCGTCGTAAGATTCGGTACCTTTAAACCATTCTTCATCGAGCAGATTCTCCACTAGCACATGCTTGCATTCTTCATTATCATTTCTTACCAACTCCTCGTCATCCTCAACTGTTATTTCACTCGGGTTGTTAAGACTCTCGTTGTTTGAATTTTCATTACTCATGTATTCTTTCCAAATTTTTTTCTTTTGTTAATGCATCAACATGTCCATACTTGATCTTCACCCAACTGTCAAATCCCAAATTTTCCAACCAAGGTAAACTTGTCCTTTCCTTATCATTGGCTGAGGTCCAAAAGAATTCGTCTTCTCCCATTCTCCTTAAGCTGCTTCCCCCATTACATTTATCGTCATAAGGGTTGCATGATGCCCAGAAAACATCCCCAGGAGATTTTATCCTTTCACACCAGTGACTTCGTATTTCCTTATTATCAGTTTCACTTAAATGATCTTCCATGCAGTAGATGTCGTTATTAGCCACTTCTTTTTTCTAAATATGATCCTCGTAGTCAATCTTGAGCTTTTTGAAAAGATTCGGGTTAATCTTAGCATTCCTGAATTGTATTGCGTACCAATCATCAAATGTAAAATCTTCGAATTTTATATTATGTCTTTCGAGCTCGTGAGGGTACGTCCATTCTTCTTCTTTTTCACTATCCCCACTGTTGCAATATTCGCGGAAAGGGTCGCACGTAGGCCATGCTCGTGTGGCTTCATCGTCAGTTATGATTATTGGAGTGCACCAATGAGTGATAGGCGCCTCCTCTTCTTCCTTAAAGGAGAGTTTTTCTAATCTTTCTTCATCAGTATATGCAGCCCACATAAATTTGTTATTCTTGATTCTATCCATAACGGCTCCCCCGTCGCAAGTTTTTTTAGGGTCGCATGAAGCCCATAGATCATATGAGTCCCCCTTAGTTATGGGTATTGCCTTGCACCAGTGATATTTCTTTTTAGATGGGGACAGAGGGCATAGATTAATGTCATAGGACCGTCCGTCAATTACCTGTGTTCCTGATTCATCTACTTTGAGAAAGCTGTCTGCCCATGTATCCCAGTTATGCCGTAACTATGATGTATGGTTACGGCGTAACTCGCTTGAGTCATCCTTATCAATATCAGTCATAACTCCTTGATCGTTGTCAAAGACATAGTTACGTTGTAACTCTTTACACAGGTTACGGCGTAACTCTAGACTGTCGACGGAATTTTCACCATTATTCGCATCTTCAATATGAGAATTACCCTTTATCTTTGAGTTATTATCAGCAAAAATCACTTTACATTCCATAGTGGGTTTTGATCCTTCTGGTTTTTTATTCATCCTTACTTTCTCACTAAGCTTTTCCACCATAGATTCAAGGTTTTTTTAGGGTTGTATCGTGATTGGAAAGGCTTTTGTTAGTGTTTTCCTGGAATTCCTTTAACCACTCATCTTGCTCCTTTTGTCTTTGGGCTGAACTTTCCAGGAATTTGTTAATTGTTTCTTTAAGACTGGGCTTTCTTTCTCCATAAGGCCCACGGTTTTAATTTCCATGGTATCCGTTATTATTTCGATTATCTCCGTAAAATGGTCGATTTTCTCCATATTTTGCTTCCTCAATTATATTTTCTTCGTCAACGTGAGGAAAATTTTTAGTCAAATGTCCCCCCCCCCCACAGCTTTCACAACCTACTTGGATGGCATGAATGGTTTCTCTAACTTTCAGCATATCTCGACTTAGATTTTCAATTTTACTAGCGATTGTTGCAATTCCGTCAAAACTTCTGCTTTGGATTCTTTTGCTTCCTCCGTCGTGCCATTTTTGAGAATGATCAACCATTTTTTGAATGGCTTCAATGGCAAGGGTAGGCGTCATGTTCGGAATAGGTCCTTGATAATCCAGCATTTGTCTTGTAGTTACATTGATTCCCTTGTAGAAGATGTTGACCTTTTGCTGTTTGTTCAGATCATGTGTAGGACATTTGTAAAGGAGATCGTTGTATCTATCCCAAGCTTGATACAATGTTTCATCGCCTTCTTGTTAAAAATTATGGATCTCCAAAAGCTGGTTAGAAATCTTCAATGGCGGACAATATCTCTGAATAAAGTGCTTCTTAAGTAGAGCCCAAGTATTAATTGCCCAGACGAGCAATCTTTTGATCCATCTTCTGGCAGCTCCAGTAAGAGTCATGGGGAATACCCTTAACATAATAACATCATGAGACACGCCCGGAATGTTGAAAAGACTAGCGATGTATAAGACATTTTCAACGTGCTCATATGCATCCTCGTCCCTGTTTCCTGAAAAAGGGTTAGCACGATGCTCCCTCATAAATTGGTCTTTAATTTCGAAACAGACATCCGCTCCAATTAATGGTCTAACGAGACCCGGCCCTTGTTCTGCTCTTGTCAACGCCAAATATTCCTCAAGAGTGAGGTCATTGATGTTAACAACTTTCATGGTACCTGAAAACTCGAATAGAAAAGTTCAAAACAAAACAAAAATGAAAGACTTAATAGAAATCCTAATATAACTCCCCGGTAGCAACGCCAAAAACTTGATGCATGTTTTACTGACCAAGTTTTAATATTTATAAAGTCTCGTTATACCTATGGTCTACCCTAATGCACTAACGGGCAGTGTACCCCGTCGTGTGTAGTGTAGTATTCGGTAAAACCGAGGTCGTCCCAAGAGCTATGTGTGTTGGATTATTACTAAGTCTAGTTGTCACAGATTTTAATATGATTTCTGTCACAATTCTCAATTTCCGGTCATTTCTCAAACTCAATATTCATCATATTAGTTCATGCATGGTTTTGCATTTCACGTTAAACGTATAACTTTTATTAAATAAACGTTATCGCGTAAATTATTTATTTTGAACAATTGATCCATTACTTCCAAAAATTATTTCAATATATTTTTATACTCATATTAAGTTTATAAAAATAATATTATGAGTTTACCCAGTGTTTTAAATTTATTTTGTATATAAATGGTTATATTTATATAATTACGACGATTTTATTAAATATTACTCGTACACGATTATTATTATATCACTCAAATTTTGCAAGAAATGTATTTTTATAATTTTTATGACCTAAATATATTTTATCTTGACTCGTGAAAAATTTATTTTTAACTAACGCTACCCTATATACTCAAATGTAACTACAACTTATCATTTAACTTCAATTAATTTACTAAACATTATACTTATACAATAATAAAAAAAAAAAAAAATGTATTTGCTTATGTACCTAGACCCTTGTCGACAAAACAAGGTGACTCATTTAAACCTTACAAAATATCTTACATTAATATAGTATTATACTCATACACATTACACATACAAGTTAATACTCCAAAGTGTAAAGCAAAAATATTTCTCTCATCTCTTCTTTGCTACAACCGGCCATACCAAGGAGACCAAGGAATCATCACAATAATTTTCTAGACAAAGTTATTTAACAATCTAGTATCACTCTTTGTTAAGGTTTTGCAATAAAAACCTAAGGTGATTAGGAAAAACCCATTGTCCTTAAACCTCATCATATCACTAGTAAGCATTCATATTCATATTTTTATTTCACATTCATTTTTATGGTCATATCATTTTATTTGAGAAACATGCAAGTCTCATGATGTTTATACCATTTTTAAGGTTTTTAAGGTTTTTATATGTTAACTATATATAATCCATCCTATAATTACTCCTTGTTATATTTTAGTTTTGGTGATGTCTAGGAACCCATGAAACCCTAAGAAGGTGTATGGTAGGATTAGAATAGCTTCGGAGTTGTTTTGAATGGGTTAGAATAGGTTTGGCGCGAGAAAAACTCATTTCGACAAGTTTTGAAAAGGGTCTGTCCTTATTTTGAAATTCTGGAAAATCCGACAGTATGTAAAAATATTTGGCCTAGATATTTAGAAAATATAATTTAAAACGAAACCGTGGCCGCTTGAACGGATTAAAACGGAGTTATAACGAAGAAGATATGAATTTTTCAAGTTAGACGTCGAAAACTAATAATTTCTGGAAATTCAGCATAAAAATGTCACTCTTTACGAGTCAAAAATGAGTCTTAAGCTTTATAAATTGTGTCGACTTATCAAAAATATATTAGTATACTTTGACACGAAGCTAAGGGTATAGAAAACGTAGAAAACGGACTTGTAACGAGTAAATTACACGCGATAAACAAAGTTGCCGTAACTTTATTCTATTAGCAACATTAATATATTTTCTATTAAACATATACTACGGCAACTAGGGGCCATGTTGAGGGTCGTTTTTAACATTGATAGGATACTCTTTATAAAAAGATGTCTTCTAGTAAAATCAAGTTCGCCAACCATATTTTCCAAAATATCCAACCGTTCGTCAAGCGGAGTTGTAATGAATAAAATATAGTCGCTCAAAGTTTACCGAAAACCACTCTTAAACACACAAGTACCATACTTAACCTATATTTTTCCTTATGTTCGAGACCTCTAGGATGGAAATGTAAATGCTAAAACTTTGAGATAATGATACAAGCTTCCCAAAACCTTTGAGTTTGTTTCCTAACGCTCGACGTGCACCATTTTACGACTAGCTTTTAGAGGCCGTTTTAGTCACTTTCATGGAAATTTCAATGACATTATTTTACGACGAAAAGTTATAATTTCACAATTAATCACTAAATGATTATCGTCGGATATCATTTCAATGTAAATACATGTGAAGTAATTTAAAAATGGTCAAGACGTTAAAAGATTATATTTTCGACGAGAAGTATTGTTTTCAAAAATACATAAGTGGTATAAATATCATCCGAATTGCGTGCATAACATTACATCATGACTTATTGCATATCATTCATAATAGGTCAGTTTCGAGATTCACGCTACATTTCGGTGTAACCACTTTTGTCATCGCATCTATTCATCAAGTGAGTAATCACATCCCCTTTTTACCGTTTTACTATATTTTGGGGCTGAATGCATGAACTATACTTGAATTAAATTGATTCTTACTTTTGTGAACTCTTTTGACTAGAACTTGTGAACTCGAATCAAATCCTTGAACTTAATTACGAATTTATGACTTGTTGGAATTTATTGAACCGTACATGTTATGACCTTGACCTAAAGTCTCCTATGTTCGGAGCATCACTATAAAGTCTCCTATGTTCGGAGCATCACTATAAAGTCTCCTATGTTCGGAGTATATCTTTGGGAAGAGGCACCCAGTATATCTTTGGGAAGAGGCACCCAGTATATCTTTGGGAAGAGGCACCCAGTATAACTTTGGGTAGTGGCACCCAGCATAATTTGGTTTCATCAGAAGCATCAGTACAAAGTCTCCCTTGTTGGAGCAGTGCAAAGTCTCCCATGTTTGGAGCATCCCTGAATTATTATATACGTGGTACTATATTGTGAACTATTATGACCACTTATACTTGACTACTTCATACGCTATATTTTGTGCAATGGGTTGTGAACACACAGGTTGCAAGTTTTGTATGGGCGGAACTTAGAACTAAGTGGATTTACAATGCCTTTGCTTTGTGGACTATTTCCGATAACCGAAACCTTGGACTCTTTCATACGAGTTTTCTTATTTTACTAAACATGTTTACTCACCAACTATTTTCATAGTTGACCCGTTTTTCTCTCATGCATTTCAGGTGATCGTTAGTAAGCTTTTTCTACCAGGTCTTGCATAATGAAGTTTTCACTTGTCACTACAAATCGTTATGTAATAGAACGAAATATTTTGGAATCTAAACTTTGTAATATATTTGCCGATGACAGCTAAACTGGTATTGTAATGGTGTACTCGTTCTTTTAAATATTAACATTGGTATGTTCTATTATCTTGTGCTTATGTTCCCTTCCGTTACACCTCGTGTTTCCGCCTCCGGCGAGGGTGTGACAATTTCGATAAGGAATTAATTATTAAACTACTAAAGCAGATAAAAGCAATTAAAGGCAAAGGATTAATCAATAGAGGAGAGTGGTGCTAAACTAGTTATTCCTCCTAGCTAGTAATGTCTACGTGTACTTACTTCCAATTACTTCAGGTGGGGTCAAAGTCGAGAGGACAACATTTGGTCAATTCGTCCTAACCTATCAGCAAAGATGCCACCACAGGAGAAATCAGGTGTCCCCTCATAAATCGTGTTGTTCCTGGTCCCCTAAGCCAAGTCATTAAGTACCTCTACATGCTAGATTTATAATAGTAAATGCCCGGGCGTTAGCAACTTAAACACTCACCCCCTAATTCTTAAGTTCATCCAAACGGTAGGTGATCAGTTGGTCAAATCGCACAAGTAGAAAGGGTTGTCAGTTGGTCATATCTTACCCTTCCCATCTCAGTCCGCTCACCTAGGGTCAGTTGGTCATATCTCCTAGGCAATTGTCCTCTACCGCAATTCAAAACTACCGAAACAAGGGTAGCTACCAATAAACTATGCATGCATACACTTAGAAATAATTATGCGGAAGTAATGTAAACACAGACAAAACAAATAAGGAATCATAACTAGGCCAGCACCAAGAGGTACTTAGCCGCTCATATTAACCATACAAATCAATTCAATATTTAAAGATACGAAATACATGAATCGAAAGTAAAGAAAACATAAAATGCTAATGCTTATCGTAGGGGAGTGATTTCTCCATTGGAGACAGCTTCGTATGCTCCTCTAGACCTGCCCTTGACTTCTTCCCACATTCTTTGGTTATGGTGTGTGGAATGGGATGCCCTGAAATGCTGAAAATTGTGGGGTATTTATAGGCCAGATCTGAGTTACGGCGTAACTAATATAGGAGTTACGCCGTAACCTTCAATTCCTTCGTATTTTGCACTAGATATGTTGGTTACGGCATAACCTTATGAGTGGTTACGCCATAGTCTTCAATATTACTTGGTTATGCCGTAGTTGATGAAATAGTTACGGCGTAGTTATCAGCGGCGTGGAACCTCATTAGACCTAATATAGTTACGTCGTAGCCTTTGGGGAGAGTTAAGCCGTAACCTTCTGATGAGTTGGTTTTCTGAGTCACGTTTTAGTTACGGCATAATGTGAGAGATGAGTTACGCCGTAACTTCTTCAAAGTCAGCATACTATGATAAATCTTTTGATATTTCTCCAATTTCGCGTCTCTTTAGCTCCAATGCTCATAATTTACCTGAAAGTGGAAAATAATGGAAAACAAGCGTAAATCCATATAAATGATATAAATTACAAGCATTATTGGGGGAAACTGACACTTAATATTCAGGACTATTTAATGTTATCAACAGCTTCACCCCAGAACCCTTGACTCAGTCCTGAATAGAACAACATGGAATTAACCATCTCCTTCAGCACCCTGTTTTTCCTTTCAGGAATACCATTTTGCTGAGGAGTATGAGGAGCGGTCGTTTAATGGATTATACCAATAGACTGAAAATACAGAGTATCCATGTACTCACCTCCCCTATCAGTCCTTAATCTTTTGATAAGGTACCCAAGTTGCAATTCAACTTCAGTTTAAAACACTTTGAATTTATCTAATGCTTCATCCTTAGTATCTAACATATAGACATAACAAAACCTAGAAGCATCATCAATAAAGTAACAAAGTACTTCTTATTCCCCAAAGAGGTAGTGGCATGCTAATCACACAGGTCACTGTGTATTAGCTCCAAGAGCTTAGTCTCACGACTAACACCCTGAAAAGGTTTCTTGATAATTTTGGTCAACATGAAAGTTTTACACTTTTCAGTGTCCATGTCAAATGTTGGGATAAACCATCCTTAGACATATCTTGCATCCTTTTATAGTGTACATGGCCAAGTCTAGCATGCCAAAGGGTAGAATTAGTCAGGTCAGTGGTGGTCACAAAGGCTGAATTAACACTATCAGTGGTAATATTAAGCCTGAACATTTGGTTACATAAATAGCCAAAACCAATAAAAACACCGTTCTTAGAAAGAACAAATTTATCAGATTCAATAACTTTTTTATATCCATGATTATTCAAAATACTACTTAAAACCAAGTTCTTCCTAATATTAGGAACATGAATAACATTAAACAAAGTTACAATCTTTCCAGAACTAAATTTAAGATCTACACAACCACGACCATGCACCAAGGCTTTTGACTCATTTCCCAAGTGAAGAATAGAACCATCATTCAGTGACTCATAAGTCTTGAACCAGCTTCTATCTTTGCACACATGAACTGTTGCACCAGATTCAACCCACTCCGCAACATCATCATCCTGCACATAATGAGATTCAGATACATATGTAACATAATAAATCTGAAAAGACTTATTAAACATATTCTGACCTTTCAGTGAGTTGGAAGAACCACCACTCCCTGAACCATTAGTGCATGATCCATTGGCTTTACCACCAACCTTAACACCTTTGTAATCCCTTTTAATGTGACCAGTTACAAGTTGATTTCAGTACTAGCAGTACTTTCATAACACTAGCAGTACTTACATAGCACTAGCAGTGGAAATACTGCCTATCCACACTAACTTATCACTAGCAATGGAAACACTGCCTATCCGCACTAACTTAGCACTAGCAATGGAAACATTGCCTATCCGTACTAACATTGCACTATCAGTATTAACACTGGCTATCAGTACTAACTTAGCACTACCAGTACAAACCACTATTTGAGTCAGGGTGTTCAGGGACCTTATGGGTATACACTCCGTACCTCCTGACCCATTACCAGGTGTGAACTAATCCCACAAGTGCACTAAATTCTTCAACAATATTTTTTCAAGAACATGAACATGAGATTAACGATAATTGAAATTAATATATTTGTGTGTTTGTTAGAGTCAAATTCTTGTATCGAGTAATAATGGATGTTTTACAGAAATTTTTCCAGGTTTTAATGAGGTAATTTTTTCCAGAATTTTTTCAAAAAAATGCAGCAGACCACTTTTTGTCAGGACAACCTAAAGGCTTCAGGATTAACAACTGACGACGTCCGGCTATGTAGAAACAGAATGTTTAGTTTTCATTTTCTGTGTCACTTGTAATTTTTGGAAATTCCCAAGTCTTAATTTTCCAGAAAAAAAACTGCAAACATCCATTCCACAAGCATTATATTTTACTTGCTTTCTAGTGTAGTTGTGTGTCATATATAGTTTTACTGCCGATTTTACACGAAGGTTTTGTTTGTTTTCTTATAATTGTACAGGTTATATTAGACAAGAAGAAGAAACGCATCTTTGAAGAAGCTTATTACTTATTCATTCTTCTTAGAGGAGGACTTAACCGCAACTTCACACATATCCTACCGAGTTAATCAGGGGAGTATTAGTTTCTTTCTCTTTGAACTTACGTTCCAATATCATATCTTTGATACTTTTGGGGAACATTGGAGACAATGTTCAGTTTAAGTGTAGGGAGGGAGAATAAAACGGGAACTTAGAAACTATTCACTCATTTGATTTTTGTCTTGTCCTTGGTAAACTGTGTAATAAACCATAAGAAATATTTTTTAGGGCAGTTTTTGCATCAAATTTTAACTTTTTTATGACATTTAAGAGTTAAACTTTAGTCTTAATAAAGCATCTCATGGATAGGAATTATATGACTAGCACAAAAACCGTTTACCACTCAAATTCCACCCTAAAAATGTAAGGTTCGCCCCTAAATCTTTAGGAATAAAAGCATTCATCTTTAATACTTAGTGAGTGTACCAGTAGTATAATAGATTCTAGAACTTGTTTTGTGATGCATTTCGAGATCGCTAGTGAGACTACACTTGTGTAGTTAGGATTAACTAAATGATAAGAGGCATTAAGATAACCCTTGTTTTAAACCTGTAATTTAATTACCTCTTCCACATCGGTTGAGTAATTTTCCCCACACCCTTGCGATGTACTCATCTTTAGTACACGATACTCCTAGTTAACCCCTCAGAGCCTATCCTTTTCGCGGTTCTCGTGATGTTTTGGTTTTTTGAAATATCAATGAAGAGCACTGTTTACAATCCACCCCCAAATGTTACACCCAAATCGCCTTAGCCTACCTTGTATGCACTCATCTTTAGTGCATTATTGTTATCATTATTAAACCCTTAGTTCAATTATCTAGTTACTTGCATGGCTGCTAAGTCGAGTCATATCATTTGTATATAATTTTGGGACGATTGGGACTCATGGGATAAAGTAATATATTATGGAGTACCGGGAAAGAAGGATGAATTCAAATTCCCTTTCTCTACGTAATTAAATACTCCAAGTGTTTTGATCTTTTCAAATCGGGTCAATAGTGTTAGTTAAATAAAAACTCAAGTGTAGGGATGCTCCTATAAATCCTTTTATTTTGATTTTATCGTAAATGATGGTAGAGTAAAAAGGTATGAAAAAAAATTGAAAAAAAAAGAGAAAAAAAAGAGAAAAAGAGTTGTTAAAAAAATAAATAAAAATAAATAAATAAATGGAAAAATGAGAAAAACATACGGGCTACTATAACAACCCGTAAATTTTCCTACTGATTTTTCGCGGGTAGATTTTTCTTTCTTTCTTTTCGATCTATAATCGTGACCAGTTACAGTTAAAATATAAAACATAAACTAGCATGTGACACACGGTAAACTTTCACTCATTTTTAAATAATAAATGGTAATTTATTATTACTAAACCTAGTCATTAAGTATGCATAAGCTTTGCCTGATCATTTGAGTAGATAACTCGCATACAGTATCCTATTGCATCACTTTTGCATTCATTTCATTATATGAATACTGTGTTATTGTCTTATGATTAAAATTGTAAGACGAGAGGTTATCGCGTTTTCCCCAGTGACCGACACTGCACGCGTACCGACACTATGATAAAGGCAAATAAAACAAATGATAAACTTCCGTAATGGAAAATATTACCAAAAATAATAATAATTCCGAAGCACATCTATAAGATACGACATCATAAAAATCATCGAACTTTAATAATTTAGTCACGGTCTTAATCCGCGAGACACAAACATATTTAACACAACCTTAACTTTTAATTTACAACACTTATTAAATAAAAGTATACAACAAAAATAAAACTTTTACAAACTAAATAAAATACAAACACATCTACCCACATCAAATAAAACCCACCTTCTCTTAGGGGTGATCTAATATTGCACCCCATGAAATCCTTCCTTTGCACCCCAATAGACTAATCATTGGTCCCAATCATTGGGCCAATGATTAGATTCTTTTTTTTTTTATTATTATTTTTTTTATTTTATGTTTTTTTGTTTTTCTTTATATATTGTTTTTTTATTTAATTGTGTAATGTTTAGGGTATATGCATAGTGTATTTATTTGTGTAGTGTTTTTATATGTATAGTGTATTTAATTGTGTAGTGTTTTTATATGATATTTATTTTATAACCTTTTTTTATAAACTTTTTATAAACTTTTTTTTATAAACCTTTTTTATAAATTTTTTATAAACTTTTTTTTATAAACTTTTTTTATAAACTTTTTTTAAACTTTTTTTATAAACTTTTTTTTATAAACCTTTTTTATAAATTTTTTATAAACTTTTTTTTATAGACTTTTTTTATAAACTTTTTTTAAACTTTTTTTATAAACTTTTTATAAACTTTTTTTATAAATTTTTTATAAACTTTTTTTTATAAACTTTTTTTATAAACTTTTTATAAAAAATTTTTATAAATTTTTTATAAAATTTTTTATAAAAAAAGTTTATAAAAAGTAACGTAAAATAAATACCATATAAAAACACTACACAAATAAATACACTATACATATAAAAACACTACACAAATTAAATATAGCACACAAATAAATACTACACAATTAAAAATAATAATAATAATAATAAAAATAAATAAATAAAAAATAGCCGCGGGATAAAACATAGCCTAATAAAACAAAAAACTAAAAGGGACAAAAAAAAAGTAGCAGCAGCCCTATGTGGAGAGAGAAACAATACTGCGCATGATGGGCCCCATCCCTAAGGGGTGCAACCATAGTAGGACCCTAATAGCCTAATAAAACAAAAAACTAAAAGGGACAAAAAAAAAAGTAGCAGCAGCCCTATGTGGAGAGAGAAACAATACTGCGCATGGTAGGCCCATCCCTAAGGGGTGCAACCATAGTAGGACCCTTCTCTTATTCTTCCCTATTTTGTCGCCACTTGTTTGGCTGCTTTCCCAGCTCCCATTTCTCTCTCTCTAAAAGAGATAACAGTCTTCCAAGTACTACCCTATCCTCCTGCTCCCTACCCCTCCGTCCAGGTCAACGCATAACCACAAGGATGGTGGCTAAAAATGGAGTTCGGAAAAGTACCTTTCATCATGCTCTCTTCAACCTTAACACTTTGGTGAATGTTTTTGTTGAGTCTTCACCAACACACGCGTCGTCAAGAAGAGAAATCAAGGGCAGCCATAAGAGCTTCAGAAGTCATTTTCATCTCTCTATCCTTCCGATAAGAAATCGACTTGTGGGGAGATAGGTGTGAGAGAGAACAAGACTTAGCTTGATATGGTATCACACCAAGTTCCAAGAGAAAAAGAGATGTCAAAAACCTCCTACAAGGTCTTCTATTTCAAAGATTAGAGCTTGGAGAATCACACTCATTCACCCTTCTTACTTCTCACTCAAACTACTTCTTTCCTTGTGGAGATAAGCACTCGTCCCTGTTGGGAAACGTAACAAGAAGGTTTGGTGTTGGGTTGATTTCGATCTTGAGTTAGCTTTCATCTTCATCACGTTCGTTTCACCTTGATAAGGTCCATCTTTTAATTTCCTTCCTTTTTGGAAAACTTGTTGTACAATAGACTTCAATGATAAGATGTTAAATGGTGGTACCTTGTTTGGATATAAGTGTGTAGCTAAGCATTATAGAGATTGTATACTCTTGTGTTTTGATAAATGAATTTGACACTGAAAACTTAAATTGGTCATTAGCTTTGTTAAAATGTTTTTTGTCGAGTAGCATGGACCACGAAAACTAGAAGGGTTATGTGTTCTGGATATTGATAATCCTTGTGTTTTGATAGATGATCTTGGTCTCATTAAAAATTTAAGTTGCCATTGACATCTTGTTTGTTTGGTTCCTTTTATGTCGAAAGTAAAGAATGTGAGCCGTGACACTTTCAAATAGTACTAGAGGTGTAGTGTAAAACTTGGTATCTTGAAAAATCAATTTGAACCCATGACCTTCAGTTGCAAAGTGTTATCTTGGTGAGCATCGAGTTGTTGACCGACTCGGCTATGAGCCCTTGATGCTCACACCAGGTGCCTTGCAAAAAGTGGTTTGTCCGCCGACTAACCCCTCATCAAAGAAAACCTTCCCTTCTTGATTCTTATTAGCAACAATTCGAGGCTAGGATTTGTATAAAAAGAAAATGAGTTAAATGTGGTTATCACAAGATCAAGTCATGACTCGTTAGTATGCATATTAAAGTCGAGATGGAACCTGGTTGAGTAGTACTCAACTATTGTACGATCTCTTTTCCAGCCGAGAGATATGGATCACACGAAATAGGCATGCCCGGGTCGAGTTGTGTCTCTAGTCAAAACCAGTTATGTTAAACTCCTACTTCTAGAACACATACACTAGTATTAAAATTTAGAAGAGAAGTGTGATAAAACCAAACTTTTCAAATCTGCTCTAGCATTTCGTTAGTTATAGCTTGTCCTCCAAAAACTTGCAAAGAATTTACTTGTGAAATTATATACATGTTAAATGTGTACAAAAACCTTCCTGTATTACTTGAGCCACAGCCCAGTTTAACTCCCCAACAAAAATTTCTTACACCATCATTTGGCCAAAATCCATTTCTCTCATGTAATTCACTTCGGGCCTAGGCCCAATCCGGCTTTCCTATCACTTGTAACATCGGGCCACAGCCCATGACTGTTGCGGGGTATTTGTTTGAGGGATTAAACGGGTTCACAAAATATAACGTATACATTTGTCCAACGAGAAATGAACTTAATCACGTGGACATAAAATAGGCTACCTAGTTATATTTAAGCATACACGAGTTGACATGTAAACAAGAACAATGTTTATATTTTATTTATGAGACAACAAATACTTTAAAACATGATTTACATAATATTGTCCACATCAATGTTTAACGCCAATATGTAAACAAATGCATGTCAAGAAAAATTCTCGTCTAGAACTATATATATTAGGAACAAGTTTTGTTAAACAAGTAGAGACCACCCTATTATTTTGTCATTCATTAAATTTGGAAGCCTTCGAATTTAACTCAAGTATTTTACTAAATACAATTAGAAAATAAATTAATTACTAGTATAATTTTGACAATACCATTTGTGTCAACTTAAATAAGTATATATACATTTATATACTTACTAGTGGAACCTTGTAATTATTTTTCAAATCAAACTTTGGATTTTAAAACCATATTAATGTCAACATGAAAAGTATATAAACACTCATATACTTACTAGTAAAACCACTCAATTGTTTTTACAAACTAAAGTTTAGTTTTGTTACGATTATAAAAACAATTGAACTATTTAAGTAAGTGATACTTAAAACAATGAACTAAACATCACCCTCCTTATCTAGGTCACGTGTCGGTGCCGCTTCACAACATTCACTAAATCCCACTTTTGGATTGCGCATTTGCTAAGGTGAGTTTATAGCCCCAATTTTATTCTTATTTACTTGCTTTATAAAACTTTGGGGTGAGAAACATGCAAAACTCTTTTCGGATCTGAAACTGAAAACACTATTATGCGAAACAACCTTGAATCCCACTATGCTACCGTCAATTCCATTTGGGGAAGCACAATTGTTATGAATAGATCTATTGGGGATGACACCCCCGTTCGAGTTTGACCGGATAGGCAAACGTCAAACGTATATCATATCAATTACAAGTGTACTGGAAATACACTTGTCGGGCCCTTATATATCATGCTTCTAGATGCATGCACACTATTGTAGTTTCGGTTGCATGAACTTGGTACTAGCGTAATAGCCTTTTGCATATAGTGTCATTCACGGAGATGCTATATGTACAACTGTGGTCCAACTTGATTTCCTAAACTTAAACCTATGAACTCACCAACCTTTGTGTTGACATTTTAGCATGTTTTTCTCAGGTTTACTTATTGGCGTGGGAAATGGCAATGGCATTCATTGAAGACTGACATCTGAAGTGTTTCCAAACATTCTAATACAAATTTTAATGGGACAACATATATTTTTATAGGTTTTACTTCCGCACTTTGAAAACAATGGTGTAAAGTTATTTCTTAAATTAAATCTATATTTTGAAAATGGAATTAAATTTTCATTCTTTATTACCTTGTGTTGTGTATATTGATTTAGTAGCACCCCATGAACCAAACGCTTCCGCTGTGAAATTTTGGGGGTGATACAGCTACCATCCTACATCTATCTTTATATTTTTGTTTTTTAAGTTTATGTTTATGTTTTGTTTCAAATTATCTAGTGTTAGTGAGTCGAGTCTTGGCTTAGCAACGCCACTTTTACATGCTTGTAACATAAGATTTTTGACTTGTCACTGTTAGGTCACCATATTGTAACACAAGCATCAATGTATAAGAAATGAGATAAGAAGTGATCGGATGAACACACACAAACAATACACACGAATGAATAAGAAATGTTATGCGTAGGATATTGAATGAAGTAAACAACCAACCTTCAAATGAAGGTTTACAACATTATTTATAGGGAAGGAACTAGGGCAACACACAAGTTCCCTTCCTTTCCTTATTGGGCTTGGGTCAAGGCTTATGGGCTTTCTACCTAACCATTGCCATTAATACTAACATAAAAGCCTAATTAAGCAACCTATTACATATTGATTACAAACACTTGAAATATAGTTTAGGAGTGATTCCAACAATCTCCCCCTAAGTGTTGGTAATTAATGACTTAAGTAATCTTGAAACATTGTAGGTGCTGATGTAATAGTTGCTTTGACGTCTTCTGACATTCTTCTTTCTTGTGAGAAGAATTGCCATGATTCTAACAATCTCCCCAGTGTGAGGATCTTGTTTTCTTTGAAGTTTTCAGCTTTGACGTCTTCATTTATCTTTGTTCTTTGTTCTGGTGTGGATATGGTGATGTTATCTTGTGGTAATCTGCATCAGGTCCGCTTCGTTGCTCCAGTGTCTCCACGTCCTTCTCCAACATGCTCACACACTCTTTGACGTTGGATATCAGGATAGATGTAGTTCTCTTAGTCTTTATACTTTGTAGATTCTTTGGCTTTGAGGAAGAATCGTTCTGACTTTTGTGTTGCCTTTTGAGAGAACTTCAATATATGTTGTTGCTGTTGTGAGCATGTGGAGAATATGCACGATCATCTCCCAGGAGCATCCATAAGAAGAAAACATAAGAATGGGTTAGTGATAAACACCAATCAATCATTGTGGTCGTTTCTTAAAGAACTGACCACTGCGATTGTTCTTCCGATGAATGTCTTGATTCCATTCACCTTGGTCGGGCGTATCATTCGTCCGAATCCCATAAGGGACAGTTGGCATTACATTGAACAAGTTCAAGTAATGACCCACATCTTCAGGACTCGATTCTTGAAAGGAATCTCCTTAGCGGGATTTCCAGCACTTACAAGTTCGAACTTCGAGCGTGTTAACAGCATATTGTGAAAACACATCTCTAATTCTAGCAAAGACTGTTACTGAACTGGAGTCTCTCAAGTAGGATAACAAGATGTACCGAAGTACACCTACAGTTTAGGTGAGTCGCTCAGGTACACCGAAGCATCACCCCACAATTGTAGACCATTTGAGACAACACTAAGCGTAACCCACAAGGAGTTACCAAAGTGACCTGCTGTCAGGGCTGTCTGATGTTGACCCTGGCAGGAGTTTACATTCAATCACTGAGGATCACAGTTGTAAACCCCTCATAAATGTTCTCGAAATGTCGAGTGTTCCTAAGAGATCTTTTGATGAATCTCGTAGCTCTAGACTCAATAGTGCGCTTTGGTTTTTCCTGAGCGGAGACTAGGGAGAGGGTCTCCTTCTTCAATAGCAGCAATCTCTAAGAGAAAGCCAATAGTTTACGTAGGGTTCCCTGTGAGAATGAAACAAGTTTCTGTTGAGAGAAACTTGAGTGGCTAAGAAGGTTTAGTGCATGCGTCACTGGGTCCATGACAACTTTAATTTTCAATACCGGTGTCATCTAGTGACAACCTGGAGCATATGAGTTGAACCCGGTGTCTTCCCTAAGTTGAATAATCTGGAGGGGATGTTTCTTTTCACCATTTTCATTACGTTTCTTTTTAATTCTTCAACTCCTTCTTTCTCCGATTCTCATTTTTTCCTTTTTATAATCATACCCAAGGACTTCTAATTTCTAACTATTGGTGGTGTCCTTGGGTAGATCCCTCCGGCTCTGGCGGATCATAGGACGGTTATCCCTAACCTTAGTCACCTTATAACTCCCTGACTAACCTATGTTGCCATAAAACCATTTTCTTGAAAATCTCTCAAAGTGTTTGTTAGTAAATACATTTTGTACCACTGTGAGAGTTTTTATATTTTGCAGAAATACTCCCCCTCAACACATGCTTAAGTGTATTGACAGAAATCTGCACGGTGAGAGAAGAGCACGCACTTTTGAATTGATCGACTCAAGATAGATAATTCCCTGCGAGACACGGTTATGTTGTATAGTTAAAGAGTTACATTGTCAGCTTTTAGGTGACAACTAGCTCTAATAACTACCTTGAAGGTGTGGACACACCTCGAAAGGTTGTCAAACCCGTCAAAGTTCATGTCTATCAAGAGTTTCTCGAATAGGTACAATCTACTCGGATAAGTCTTTGAGGACATATCTTTTCAATGTATGACAGTTCAAAACTCGTCAATTCATGGGTTAAGTCTTTAGCACGAAGATTCAATCACAATTTTCACAACATATTAGTATCACACAATTTTTCAAAAAATGGCATAAAATGGTTTTTTGACGAAATTTTGATATCGAACATGTCCATTTCTAGTTTTGTGGGAAGATTTCCATGAAGAATCATTTGAGAACGAAGTTTTAAGCAAATATTCCCCCTTAACAAGTGATATTAACTTTTGAGGTTTTGAAAATCATAAGGGGAAGTACTTGTTCTTTTGAGCAAAACTTTTAAAAAATGAAAGTTTTGATAAGTTTTACTCAAAAGTAAGAAGCTTTCCTCCTTTTATAGGATTATGGCACTGATGCGTACCACAGGGTCCTTTCATTACAAGTACGGGTTGTACACTATTATGTGTGCACAAGCCATTTAGGGAAAAAGATGTAATAAGTATGAAACGAATTAACCTCTCCCCAATTGACGATGTTTCTAGATCAGCTCCCCCTCAAACTGACAACCGTTTTCAGCAGATTCGAAACTTTGATGTAGTAGACATTTCTTCTAACTTTTTGAAGTTTTCAGTATGCAGCGGAATTTGTAGAAGATCAGAAAACCACACAAGGTCAATCTGACTAATTGCGGAAAATCCGTTCGAGGGTAACATGCCAGAAATCAACAAGATCTTCTCACGTATGTAGAAGCATCACACCAAACAAACCACGAAAGAAGAAATGAAACGAATTTCCCCTGAATGTTGTGATCTTTCGGAATACTAATCACCTGTGAATGTGCAATAACTCGATACCAAGACAGTGAGTGAGGCATCATAACATCATATTTGGGTAACTTCACACAAGATCACGCGTGAAATCGAGACGATAACACCAAAGTGAGACTTTTGAGCCACAGATCGTCTTATTTCTTCCCCCTAATTGAAGAAATTCAAGAAGGCATTGGGTTTTCGCAAAGAAGCATGTGGAAAAACAAGGAAGCAATGACCACCTACACTCTCTCCCCCTCGATGTTTTCAACGAATCAGAATCATACACCACGTATGTTGATGATGAATTGAAGACAGCGAAACCATGTATGTCCAATTAATCGAACAGGTGTGAAGTACCATAAATATCTCGTAAGAATCAATTGCTGATAAAACTTCTCAACTCATTCATTATGTTGATCATCAGTTGTGTCATTGTTGTTGGAAACAGTTTGATCTTCTGTTATCGGAGATTGATAAGGTTTTAAAAGGTACCATTTTGAGGGGTCGTTTAAGTCCTTATTTGATCACTTTTGTATCCGTTATTGCTTAATATCGTTCCTTTTCACTTTTTAGGTCTCTTGAAGGCAAAATGCTGGAATGGCACTTATTTGGAAGAAAAGGCGCGAATATATGAAGAAAATGGCCAAAGTCAAAATCGAGACACTCACAGTTGCTGAAATTAGAAGGCGACGGCATCAGGTGCTAATGGCGACGCCGTCCCAAAATTATTGTGACGGTCCAGAACCCAAAACTCGTATTTTCAAGCGACGTCGTCCAGTTGTAAAAGAGTAGGCCGTCGCTACTCAGACGGCCTAGATGCAATCCAGACGACGTCAGAAGCTGAAGAGGACGGCGTCACGGACATAAGGTGACGCCATCGCAAGGTTAACGTAGCCAAGACGAAACCCTAATGACGGCGACACGACGGCGTCACGAAACATAAGGTGACGCCGTCGCATATGTAATCTTATATATAGAATCCGAATTTTTCAGTCTTTTGTGGAGAGTCTTTGGAGTAAAAACCTAAAACCGAACCTAAGGTGTCTTGTACAGTATTTTAGGGTTTTAAACCCTATCTTACATCAAGATAAGTCTTTACTTCATTAATTCAATTATGTCTTTGATTATTTGTGTGTATGCTTGCATGTTTTCCATGTCCGGCTAATTTATTTGTGTGTTTGCTTAGGAAGTATGAAACTTAATTATTGAATATTGATTGGTTGTTTCTTATCTTAGTTGATTAATGATCTAGTAATACGATAGGTCATTCGTTGTGTACTTAATGCTTGATTCATCTTTGTGAACCTTAGAATATAATTACCTGAGTAGTTGTAGGCTAAACCATCCAAAGAGCGCCTCAGAGTAGGAGTTTATCATCCCTAGTGGGTTTGTAGACGAGACCCTTTGGTAAGTTCAAAGAGTTAGGGAGAAACGCATACCCTACAACCTTAGACACACAACGCTACTAAGAATAAGACGTGACAACTCAACCATCAATAGGAGATAATTAAGGAGTAGTACAACCTAAGTAAACACATCTTTAAACTATCATACGAGCACACATTAATTAGACATAGACTCCCACAACCTTAGTTTAGATAATTAGATAATAGTAGAAGTAATCGGTAGAAATACCAACCCCCCAATCCAATACCCGAGATTCATACCTTTCCATTTTATAAAACATAAAAAGATAAAAAATAATCTTCCTCAACCTTAACCTTAGCGTAGTAACTCCTTACTAGCATTCCTATTCCCCTAGAGAACGATATCAATACCCGTGGCTTACCCTAATTACTACACTACAACGATTAGGTTCACTGCCTAGGGTGTTATAAAACTTGCTCGAAGAAAAGGAAGTTTCCTTGACCCCGAACGACGCGTGTAGCGTTATCAAGTTTTTGGCGCCGTTGCCGGGGAATAGAATAGCTAGTTAGTAGTCCACCTCGTTTAGGTTCTTTGCTTGATTCCTATCAAGTAAATTTTTTCTCATTTTTAGCTTTCTCTTAGTCTATCCCCCTTCTTCGTGACCTTTGTTCGTAACCTCATCACTTTTCATCATGGAAGGTGATAACCAACCACCACTAGATAACCAACATCCAAACAACGCTTCACCACCAAACAAATACCCACTGCTTGACCCAGCCTCTGCTAACCAACTTCGAGCCCATATCATGAGTGAGATTGGAGAGCTTAGGAAATTAAATATGATAATTGAGAATACACTCGAGGAACCCCTTAAGGAATCTGATCAACCTCTAGATAGTGATTCGACTACAAGTGATTCGGATGATGATCTAGAAGAAGGAGATTATAAGATGTTAGAAATTATAGAGGGTAGTAAGGAGAAGGGAGAACTTATGAAGTACTTTGATTCATACCCTAAAAGGAAACAAACCGCTTATCACCATAATGTGGTTAATTTTCCAAGACCACCTTTCGAGCCTCGTATAAGGAGGGGAAACCCTAAAAACATCAAAATACCGTGTATGATTGGATACTTATACAGGGATCACACCTACGTTGATTATAAGGCACCCATGAATATAATGTCTAGGCTCTATTACAATTGGATCATGAGCAAAAAGCTAGAGCCTATGAGGGACCCCTTTCGCCCTAGGAAAGCAAGTAACTATGTGGGGAGGGTTAAGGGATTTCACGTGTTCATAGGTAACTTCACATATAGGTGTGATTTCATGATTCTGGAAAATGTCAAAGGAATCATTGATGGGTTTTTAGGAGACGTGATACTTGGGAAACCATTCATAGAAGAGTCTAAGATGGTTTATGATAAAGAGAAAGGGATAATCGAGTTCTCAAATGAAACCGAGAATGTTAAATATATAATGCCCCACAAAAATAAGAATTTTGAGGGCATGGATAATTTAGATGTAGATAACATTCCGGCATTCGAAGTAGACTGGAAGAACAAAGTTTACTACACTGCTTGTCTTGAACTAGGGCCTGAATATATTCGTGATGAAAGAAGAGTTAAGGAGATCGAGTGGGCCTCTAAGATTAGGGCAACGTAGGAGCACGACTATGAGTCTAGCTACAAGACTCTTAAATAAAGAAAAGCGCTTCGTGGGAGGCAACTCATATTTAATTGTTTGCTTGTTAGTGTCGTATATCTTTTATTAATTGTTTATCCTCATGTTTAAATTTGTAAAAATGCTTTATTTTATTTTTAACCTCGTCTTAATTGCATGTAAAGGTATTTTACATAAGGGATAAGTGTAGGGAGGACTACACACGTTTTCAAAAGAAACGTAAACATGAGAATAACAATTAACTAAAAGATATTTATGTTTGTTTGTTCGAGTCAAATGCTTGTATCGAGTCATAATGGATGTTTTGCAGAAATTTTTCCAGATTCTAAAGATGTAAATTTTCTAGAATTTTTTCCAGAAAATCGCAGACCAGTTTTTGTCAGGATAACCTGACGGCGTCAGGATTACAACCTGACGGCGTCAGGAAGGAGTAAAAACATCAGATTACTTTTTTCTCGTTTTCTGAGCTACTTATAAATTTTTGGAATTTTCCAGGTCTTAATTTTCTTAGAAATTCTGTAAACATCCATTCCACAAGCATTATATCCTAGTTTAAATCGAGTCTTATATATATTATTACCGCCGATTTTACGCGAAGGTTTCGTTTGTTTTCTTCAAGTGTGCAGGTTTAGTTTGTCAAGAAGAAATTACATAAGATTGGAAGGAGCTTTTCACGCAATAATTCTTCTTGAAAAGGATTTAACCACCACTTTACACGGATTCTACCGAGCTAATCAGGGGAGTATTAGTTTCTTTCGTTTTTAATTACCTTCTTTTATCATAACTTTGATACTTTCGGGGAACATTGGGGACAATGTTCAGTTTAAGTGTAGGGAGGGAAAATAAAACGGGAACTTTGAAACTATGCTTATCCTTGACTATTTGCTTTGTCCAATTGTGATTGTGTAATAAACCATGAGAAAATGTCGGTTAGGGTAATTTTGGCACCAAATTTAAAATTTTTTATGACATATAGGAGTGGGCCATTAGTCTTAACAAAAGCGTCTCATAGATAGGAAGTTGCATGACTAGCACAAAAAACCCTTTACCACCCAAATTCCACCAAAATGTGAGGATCGCCCTTAGATTAGTAGGAATTAAAGCATTCATCTTTAATGCTTAGAGTGTGAACCGGTAGTATATTAGATTCTAGAACTTGTTTTGTGATGCACTCCGAGATCGCAAGTGAGGCTACACTTGTGTAGTTAGGAATAACTAAATGATAAGAGGCATTAGGATAACCCTTGTTTGATACCCGTAATATAATTACTTCTTCCACATTGGTTGAGTAATTCCCCCACACCCTTTGCGTTGTACTCATCTTTAGTACACGATACCCCTAGTTAACCCCTCAGAGCCTATCCTTTTCGCGGTTCTCGTGATGTTTCGGTTTTTCCGGAATATCAATGAAGAGCATTGTTTACACCCCACCCCCAAATATACACCCAAATCGCCTTAGCCTACCCCTTATGCACTCACTTTTAGTGCAAATATTTGTTATCACCCCAACCCCTTAGTTCAATTATCTAGTTGCTTGCATAAGTTGCTAAGTCGAGTCATATCCTTTGTATACAGTTTTGGGATGATTGGGATTCATGAGAAAAGTTAAAGTTTATGAAATGACGGGAAGGGAACGTTAAATATTCAAATTCCCTTTGTTTGCGTAATAATGTACCCCAAGTGTTTTGATCTTTTCAAATCGGGTCAAATTAGTGTTAGAGTAATAAAAACTCAAGTGTAGGGATGTGCCTATAAATCCCTATTATTTTGATGTTATCGTAGAGGATGGTAGAGTAAAAGTGTATGAAAAAAAAAAAAAAAAAAAAAAAAAAAAAAAAAAAAAAAAAAATCTTGGCTTAGCAACGCCATTCTTCGTATGCATTTAACATAGAGATTTTTGACTTACCACCACTAAATAGCCCATCCCACCAAACCCTTGTTTCCCTACCGTAAGCCTAACATTACAACCCTTTAAAAGACCTCTTTGATAGTCTTTCCTAGGTGTTTACGCCAAAGCGATGAAGGTTTGATATATTCTCAAGCCTATGGTAATCTATGTACTAGGACCGGTTAATGAGTGTTTATCTTCCATTTCCTATTTGTTATATTTCATATATACAACCGAGAGAGATGTGAGTATCCAAACACCCCATGTGAGGTGCTAGTATGTAATTTCCGTGCTTGTTATGACTTTTGCGGGGCTTATATGTGTTGTGGACCATTTTGAATTAATGCTTCATCACCCCTAACTTATAAATTAATTGGCTAAAAGCACATTTGCTTGAGGACAAGCAAATAACAAGTGTAGGGATATTTGATAAGGATTTAAAAGGTACCATTTTGAGGGGTCGTTTAAGTCCTTATTTGATCACTTTTGTATCCGTTATTGCTTAATATCGTTCCTTTTCACTTTTTAGGTCTCTTGAAGGCAAAACGCTGGAATGGCACTTATTTGGACGAAAAGGCGCGAATATATGAAGAAAATGGCAAAAGTCAAAATCGAGACACTCACAGTTGCTGAAATTAGAAGGCGACGGCGTCAGGTGCTAATGGCGACGCCATCCCAAAATTATTGTGACGGTCCAGAACCCAAAACTCGTATTTTCAAGCGACGACGTCCAGTTGTAAAAGAGTAGGCCGTCGCTACTCAGACGGCCTAGATGCAATCCAGACGACGTCAGAAGCTGAAGAGGATGGCGTCACGGACATAAGGTGACGCCGTCGCAAGGTTAACGTGGCCAAGACGAAACCCTAATGATGGCGACACGACGGCGTCACGAAACATAAGGTGACGCCGTCGCATATGTAATCTTATATATAGAATCCGAATTTTTTAGTCTTTTGTGGAGAGTCTTTGGAGTAAAAACCTAAAAACGAACCTAAGGTGTCTTGTACATTATTTTAGGGTTTTAAACCCTATCTTACATCAAGATAAGTCTTTACTTCATTAATTCAATTATGTCTTTGATTATTTGTGTGTATGCTTGCATGTTTTCCATGTCCGGCTAATTTATTTGTGTGTTTGCTTAGGAAGTATGAAACTTAATTATTGAATATTGATTGGTTGTTTCTTATCTTAGTTGATTAATGATCTAGTAATGCGATAGGTCATTCGTTGTGTACTTAATGCTTGATTCATCTTTGTGAACCTTAGAATATAATTACCTGAGTAGTTGTAGGCTAAACCATCCAAAGAGCGCCTTAGAGTAGGAGTTTATCATCCCTAATGGGTTTGTAGACGAGACCCTTTGGTAAGTTCAAAGAGTTAGGGAGAAACGCATACCCTACAACCTTAGACACACAACGCTACTAAGAATAAGACGTGACAACTCAACCATCAATAGGAGATAATTAAGGAGTAGTACAACCTAAGTAAACACATCTTTAAACTATCATACGAGCACACATTAATTAGACATAGACTCCCACAACCTTAGTTTAGATAATTAGATAATAGTAGAAGTAATCGGTAGAAATACCAACCCCCCAATCCAATACCCGAGATTCGTACCTTTCCGTTTTATAAAACATAAAAAGATAAAAAAATAATCTTCCTCAACCTTAACCTTAGCGTAGTAACTCCTTACTATCATTCCTATTCCCCTAGAGAACGATATCAATACCCGTGGATTACCCTAATTACTACACTACAACGATTAGGTTCACTGCCTAGGGTGTTATAAAACTTGCTCGAAGAAAAGGAAGTTTCCTTGACCCTGAACGACGCGTGTAGCGTTATCGGAGATTCGATTGGAGGTGCAACTACACCAACGGTTGTTGTTGTAGATTCAGGGTGTATCAAGAATTTGACTATGATCAACTTGTGCAGCGAAAACATTTGATACATCTAAAGCACGACTTTATAAAGAATCTCCAAACAGAGGAGCAAACAAAGGTTCCAATTCTTGACGATTGAGTACAATGGTGATGCATCTGATAGATCATTATATTTTAGATTGTGAGAAACGGGTCCTAAGCAGTTGTACTTAGAAACCATAGCTGTTGTACCTGTATAGAAAGAAGAAGGGGCAAGATAGAAGAAAACATGGACCCCCAAGTGTGACTGGGTTCCAGATGTTAGAAGCATAAAGTTGTAGTGTCAATTATCTTCTTGACACCTGAATACACTATTTTTATGATTTCCTTTCTTGCCTCAGGGATAGATGTTTTGGTGCAACTACTTAATATCTTGCCAGTAGGAATCCACCTAAGACCAACAGTTTTGAAAACTATACCCGTGGGTAACCATTTAATGTTAGATCTAAGGGATGTTGAAACTTCTTTTGGAAAGAGTCTTTGTCCTATATTGATCAAACTATTAGGTTTCTAAAAATTTTCAACGGTTTTATTTCTAACTGTTTGTTGAGTACACTTAGGTTTTGGATTGCCACTACTAGCATTTTTCTGTAACACACTAGAAGGTATCACACGAGGTCGTGAACCCAAGATTCCATCCTTTTGGAGTAGTGCCCTTTTCCTAGCCTTTTCTAGATCATAGTTCTTGTACGTGTCATTTGAATCATATGAATTTTTAATTTTAATGCTCGGTTTAGACACAATGTTTGAACTAATCCTAGATGGGCCAGGTGCAACTAAATGTTGAGGTTTAACAGAAATAGGTTTAACAGGAACAGAAGAATTTTTCTTAGGCCAGGAATGTGGAGTTACTGGTTTTGTCAAATTATTATTCTCAACAACTTGGGAGGCAAACCGTGGTTTTGAAGATTTTGATCGTTCAAATATAAAAGCAGTTGGTTGTCTAACTACTGATTGGTTTCTGAAATGTTGTAGAGACGATTTCCCCAAGGTTGTTGGTTTTGCAAACTTAGTATCCACACTCATGCCAGTTAATCTTCTCAATTTGTTTTGTAAAGCAACATGTGCAAGCCCCTTTGCTTGAATTTGAGCCTTTAAATGCTCATTTTCTTTTACTAATGTATCCACACGATTACTTTGTTCATTCAAAGATTTACGATTTGGCTCAGAATTTAAAAAATTATTTTGCATTTTGAGTTCAAGAGAGATGCTATGAGCCTCTAGTTTTAAAAAATCTTTTTGAAACTGAGCAATGGTCTTTTTGAGAATTATGTTTTCAAATTCAAGAGTTTGGTTTGATTTTTCAGTTGAATTGTTTACAAGTAAGGGCTCAGACATGAGACTGTTGTCTGGACTTTGTGCAACACATTGGTCAACCTCTCCTTCATTTCTGAATTCAGGTTGCTCAGTTTGTTGTTTTGCATTTGTAGGCATAATATGATCAACAATAGATTGTACCTCAACCATCTGTTCTTTGTCAAAGATCGGCTCTGTATCATAGGTGGGAACGATATCCTCCTCAACCATTTGTTCTTCATTAAAGTTCGGCTCTGTTTCATAGATGGGTATGATGTCTGCACAGTTAACATCAATATCGTCCCCTGATCTGCTGTTGTCATCCTGCTTTTTTGATTCTGTCCCACTGCTTATCATGACACCCGAATTAGCATCCAATACTTTAGCCATATTAACTTCCTCTTCTTGAATCTGCAACTTCTGTTCATTTACTCTTTTGGCATGCACTTTTCTGTGAAGAACTCTTTCAGCGATTGTTTTCTCAATAGCTTCCATGTGTTGGAGCAATATATCTTTGATCTTGAGTCTGCATTTGAGTGAACGCTAAGAAATGCTTAGTTGTCATTTCAGTGTCATAGAATCGCGAATCGATGTACTGCTGAAACTGTTCCTTGAGGACTCTAAAAGCGGTTGTGGATTCATTCTCGTTAATTTCTTCTCTGTTGAGTTGGTATTCAACTTGATTTACGTTGTGAAACATTGTATCAGTGAAGATATCAAAGTCTATTCCAAAGAGTGATGGAAAGGCTCGTTTAAATCCATACTCGGGACGAGTTCCTGCTAATTCTTTGTTTGAGAGGACCTTAAGGTGTGAATAAAGTGATCGAAACTGTTCCATGCATCGATTCATCAAATGTGTCTCAATCTCATTCATCAGCGACCTTAATTGATACATTCTCTCTCCCCCTTGATTGTTGTGAAGAAGTCGAAAGAATCAAAAAGAAAAGGTGCGAAGTCGATATAGCACAGAGAAGGCCGATATAGTGATTTTCAAAATTTCCCTCCAAAAATAATGTTGAAAAATTTTCTCTCCCAAAATTTGAAATTCACTATAAAATGCAATATTAAGGTTGTAGGAAAATTTGAGTTTTGACAAATTTGACCGAAAAAATTCGAATTTGGGCCCAAAAATTTGAATTTTTGACCAAAATTTTCACAGTTAAACCAAAATTTTAATTTCGCGTAAAAATGGAACGTTAAATCTCCCCCAGAAATTCTTTTTTTTTTAAAGTTGTGTTGTTGATGGATCTTTGTAGTCGAATGAAACTTGTTGTTTGTTGAAGAAGTGCTTAGGCGTAGAAAACCAGCTTATGCGTAGACAAGTAGCTTACGCGTAGACAAGAAAGTAACAGCTTACGCGTAGACTTGAGGAAAACTTAGCTTAGGCGTAAACCAAAGACTTAGTAGTAGAATCCTTATGCGTAATATTTGCTTAGGCGTAAGACAGGCTTAGGCGTAAGAAAAGCTTAGGCAAAGAAAGATTCTACGCGTAAGTTTTTAAGCTTAGGTGTAAAACTAAGGTTTTTGCCAAAAAAATCCTTTACACTTATACCAGTGTAAAAGATATCCAAAGTCGAAGTGTTTTCAGGCTTATCCAAGCAAGAAAACACTGAGTAAACCAGCAGCACTGAAGATCAAATGAAGAAAATCTTATGCGTAACAGATGCTTAGGCGTAGACTTTGTGCTTACGAGTAAGATTAGGGTTTTACTACGCGTAGAAAATACCAAACTTGACCAAAACTGATTTTTCTGCCCAAAAGTTTAGAAACCTGATTTTTTTGGATGAAAAAGTTGCAATATCACCAAAATAACAAGAAATTTGAAAACTTGATGATCCAAACTAATTTTTACCCTTATGCGTAGAACAGACTACACGAACAAAACCAAGCTCTAAAGTGATTCTACACATGTAAAGTTTGGAACTTGATGCTAAAAACTTAAACTTTAACACTAAATGAACCTTAAACCACAAAAATCTTGAGTTTTTAAGTGTAAAAATTTGAGCTTTTATCCGTATGAAAGTTTAATACCCGAAACCCACGCGTATAGAGTAAAAAACTTCAAAAACAAAAGTGTTTCACCCAACTAGATGGCGAATGATACCACTGTTAGGTCACCATATTGTAACACAAGCATCAATGTATAAGAAATGAGATAAGAAGTGATCGGATGAACATACACGAATGAATAAGAAATGTTATGCGTAGGATATTGAATGAAGTGAACAACCAACCTTCAAATGAAGGTTTACAACATTATTTATAAGGAAGGAACTAGGGCAACACACAAGTTCCCTCCCTTTCCTTATTGGGATTGGGTCAAGGCTTATGGGCTTTCTACATAAGCCTTGCCATTAATACTAACATAAAAGCCTAATTAAGCAACCTATTACATATTGATTACAAACACTTGAAATATAGTTTAGGAGTGATTCCAACAGTCACCACTAAATATCCCCAATCCAACAAAACCCTTTACTTCCCTACCCTAAGCCTAACGTTACAACCCTTTGTAAAGACCTCTTAGATAGTTATTCCTAGGTGCTTACGCCAAAGCGGTGGAGGTTTGATATATTCTCAAGCTTATGGTAATCTATATACTATGCCAGGTAATGAGTGTTTATCTTTTATTTCCATTAATATTATATTTCATATAAACCCGAGAGATGAGAGAATCCAAACACCAATTGTGAGGTGCTAGTATATAACTTTCGTGCTTGGTATGACTATTGTGGAGCTTGTACTTGTTGTAAATTATCTTAAACCAATGCTTCATGACCCCTAACTTATAAATTGATTGGCCAAAAGCACATTTGCTTGAGGACAAGCAAATACCAAATGTAGGGATATTTGATATGGATTTAAAAATTACTTTTTTAGAGGGTCATTTAAGCCCTAAATCGACACATTTTATATCTGTTACTACTTAAAATCGTTCCTTTTCACATTTTAGGTCTTTTGGAAGCAAAATGTTGGAATGAAGCATATTTGGACGAAAAGGAGTGAAAACATGAAGAAAATGGCAAAGTCAAGATCAAAGGCACTCCAGCACACCTGACGGCGTCCCAACCAAAGGGCAACGACGTCCCTCTATACAAGTTTTGATCAAAAGTGCACGCGACGGCTCAGCAGAATTCTGGTCCTAAAGCCTGACGGCGTCACGCCTAAACACGGAAAAGCATCACTCACAAATTCTACGCAAGACGCCCAAGAACCAAGACTCAGACGACGTCCTGCATGAAGACTGACGACGTCACACTTACTACCTGACGCCGTCCCAACGATGACTTGTGATAAGGCTTTAAAAGGCACACTTTTGAGGGGTCATTTAAGCCCTTAATCGACCACTTTTATAACCGTTACTGCTTAATTTCGTTCCTTTTCACTTTTTAGATCTCTTGAAGGAAAATTGCTGGAATGACACTTATTCGGAAGAAAAGGCATGAATATATGAAGAAAATGGCCAAATTTAAGATCAAGACACTCAAGCTGCTAGAATTGAAGGTGACGGCGTCACAGTCAGAGGGCGACGCTGTCGCAACGTGCTCCAAATTTGTGACGGCTCAGTAGCGAATTTGCTACTTTGTACTTGACGGCATCTGGCTTTAAAGAGTAGGGCATCACAACTCAGACAGCCTAGATTCAGATCCCGACGGCGTCAGAAGATGAAGCCGATGACGTCATAACCATAAAGTGACGCCGTCACAAGGTTGACGTGGTCAAGACGAAACCCTAATGGCGGCGATTCGATGGCGTCACATTTAAAGAGTGACGCCGTCGCAAGTTGTAACTCTATATATAGAATTCGAATTTTCAGACTTTGAGAGAGGTAGTTTTGTGGAGTAAAATCTAATAACGATTTTTGGCTGCCTTGGGCAGTATCTTAGGGTTCTCATACCCTATTTTACAACAAGATATGTAATTTACTTCATTGATTCAATTATGTCTTCAATTGTATGTGTGTATGCTTGCATGTTTTCCATGTCTGGCTAATTTACTTATGTGTTTTCTTAGATCTATGAAACCTAGGTATTGAATATTGATTGGTTGTCTCTTATCTTAATTGTAATTGACCTAGGATTGCGATAGGTCATTCGTTGTGTTTTTAATGCTTAAGTAATCTTTGTGAGCATTAGCTTATAATCGCCTAAAGTTATTGTAGGCTAAAAATCCAAAGATAACCTTAGAGTTAGTTTATGAATCCTAGAGATTTTATAGGCAATAACCTTAAGGTAGTCTCAAAGAGTTAGGGAAGAAAGCATACCTGATAACATCAAATAGTCCTGATTATTAAGTGTCAATTTCCCCCGATAATGCTTGAAATTTATATCATTTATATGGATTTATGCTTGTTTTCCATTGTTTTCCACTTTTAGGTAAATTACGAGCATTGGAGCTAAAGAGATGCGGAATTGGAAAAATACCAAAATATTTATCATAGTATACTGATTTTGAAGAAGTTACGGCATAACTCATCTCTCACATTACGCCGTAACTAAAGCATGACTCAGAAACCAACTCATCAGAAGGTTACGGCGTAACTCTCCCCAAGGGCTACAACGTAACTATATTAGGTAAAATGAGGATCCGCGCCGCTGATAACTACGCCGTAACTATTCCATCAACTACGGCGTAACCAAGTATATTGAAGACTATGGCGTAACCACTAATAATGTTACACCGTAACCAGCAGATCTAGTGCAAAATACGAAGAAATTGAAGGTTACGGCGTAACTCTTATATTAGTTACACCGTAACCCAGATCTGGCCTATAAATACCCCACAAATTCTAGCATTTCTAATCATCCCATTCCACACACAACAATCAGAGAACGTGGGAAAAAGCTAAAGGAAGGTCCAGAGGAGCATACGGAGCTGTCTCCAAGGGAGAAATCACTCCCCTACGATAAGCATTAGCATTTTATCTTTCTTTACTTTCGATTCATGTATTTCGTACCTTTGAATATTGAATTGATTTGTATGGTTGATATGAGCGGCTAAGCACCTCTTGGTGCTGGCCTAGTTATGATTCCTCACTTGTTTTGTATGTGTTTACATTACTTCCGCATAATTATTTCTAAGTGTATGCATGCATAGTTTATTGGTAGCTACCCTTGTTTCGGTAGTTTTGAATGGCGATAGAAGCCAATTGCCTAGGAGATATGACCAACTGACCCTAGGTGAGCGGACTGAGACGGGAAGGGTAAGATGTGACCAACTGATGACCCTTTCTACTTGTGCGATTTAACCAACTGATCACCAACCATTTGGATGAACTTAAGAATTAGGGGGTGAGTGTTTAATTTGCTAACGCTCGGGCACTCACTATTATAAATCTAGCATGTAGCGGTACTTAATGACTTGGCTTAGGGGACCAGGAACAACAGGACTTATGAGGGGACACCTGACTTCTCCTGTGGTGGCATCTTTGCTGATAGGTTAGGGCGAATTGACCAAATGCTGTCCTATCGACTTTGACCCCACCTGAAGTAATTGGAAGTAAGTAGACGTAGACATAACTAGCTAGGAGGATTAACTAGGTTAGCACCACTCTCCTCTATTGATTTATCCCTTACCTTTTATTTGCTTTTATCTGCTTTAGTAGTTTAATAATTAATTCCTTATCATAATCATATTAAAATCTGTAACACCTAGACTTAGTAATAATCCAAAACACATAGCTCTTGGGACGACCTCGGTTTTACCGAATACTACACTACACACGACCGGGTACACTGCCCGTTAGTGCATTAGGGTAGACCATAGGTATAACGAGACTATATAAATATTAAAACCTTGTTAGTAAAACCTGCATCAAGTTTTTGGCGCCGCTGCCGGGAAGCTATTTTAGGATTTCACATTAAATCTATTTTTAATTCTCTTTCTTCTCTTAAATGTCAGGATACAAGACTCGTAGCTTGAGGCCTTTTTTGGCCACCCCATTCGATGATCCGGAGAAGCAATTTCAGACAAAGAAAGTTTACTCTCCGGTTCCTATTTACAACATCTTCTCATTTTACGAATCAGACCAGTCTGACGCAGAACTGGAGGTCATCAATGAAAATAATATCGATGACCTTACTATGGAGCAATATTTGGAGCGACCAAATGAGAACTGCCAACGAAGCTTCGCACAGGATTCTAGTACTGAAAAATACTCTATTCCAAGTCATATTATTCGAGAGTTACATGAACTTAAGTTTTCTGGAGATGAAGATGAAGACGTTCAGAATCACGTAGAAGAAGTACTCTACTTATTCTCTCTTTTCAACGTCAGAGGTACCCCGAGCTATTCGGTCACCGCAAGGATTTTTCCTATGACTCTTACTGGAACTGCGAAAAGATGGTATAACAAACTCCCTAACGAATGTAAAGAATCATGGGGTAAACTAAGAAAAGAATTCGTCCAGCAATTTTGCCCTCCTTAAAAAATGGCCAAACTTCTTAGTAAAATCTATCAGTTCATTCAAGTTGGAGAAGAAACGCTTTACTAGGCATGGGAAAGATTTAATGAGCTGCTTTATCGATGTCCCACCCATGATTTGAACAAACATCAGATCGTCTACGACTTCTACCGGGGAATTAATGCGCTAACACGAGAACTACTCGATTCCCCAAGACCTATTCCTAGCATGACTCCTGACCAAGCCTTGGAATGTATTCAACGAATTTTTGAACATTGCTGCAAATGGAATATGGATACATGGTACGGACCAAGAGACAATTTTAATCATAAGGTAATAGAAAAGCAAGATTATAATTATGGGGAAATTTTTGAAAAATGAAGGTTAGAAAGAGAAGCTGAGGCATCTAGGGTTGAGAGGTTTAATAGTGTATTTGAGACCAAAACCATGAGCAATCTTGAAAAGAATATTCTTGACCACATCAAGGAATCAAAGGAACAAGATGATAGGGTTGAAAAAATGATGAAGACATTCGTGAATAATACAGTTTCTTCTCTCAAAATTCAAGAAGATGGGATTAAAAGATTGGAAAAGAGTGTTAGCTCATGTTCGCAAGACGTCACTGATTACCTAGCAGCCCAGGAAGAGGAAGTTGTCAACACGGTGGAAACTATCCTTGAAGAACCGGCGACCTTTTGAGAAAAAGTTAAGCGACGAATCAGCATGGAAAGACAATTACTTTTGGACCAAGCTTTTCCGATAAACTCCCCTATCAATAATTCCATTAAAACTAATCATGATGATATTCAGCAAGAATTAAGCATTGATGTGATAGTTCAACTCAATGAAAGATGTTCATCGGTTTTAAGAAACGAGCTGCCTCAAAAGGAAAAAGATCTAGGATGTTTCACTCTCCCTTGCTTGATCAGGAGTCTTGACATGTGTAACGCCCTTGCGGATCTTGGAGCGAGCATAAGCATAATGCCTCATTCAATGTTCCTTCGTATGTGAATAGGAGACCTTAAGCCGGCCAAGTTGAAAATTGAGATGGCCGATCGATCCATGCAGTCACCGTTAGGCATCGTTGAAAATGTGTTGGTAAAAATAAAGAAATTCCTTTTCCCGGTAGATTTTATAATTCTCGACATTCCGGAAGATAATAGAATACCTGTCATTTTAGGTAGACCAATGCTTGCTACTGCCCATACAAAGGTTGACGTCTTTGCTGGGAAAATGACTCTTGAAGCTAATGGTGAGACAGCTACGTTTAGGCCAAATGAACTTGTGTCTATTTCTTAGAAGGTTTGTGTTGTTGACCCTGTTGGAGATTTCGGTGACACTCTGGAAAAATTTCTTAGTGACCCCCCAGATTCGGGCGAGATAGATTCGGGGAAAGATTTTGATGTTTTTTTCAACTTTGAAGAAGAAAATAACTTGGGAATTAGTTCCGATGATTTCTCAAGTGACATCGAAATGACTCATTGGCAAGATAACTCTGAAAAAACATTTTTGCAATCCGACCAACCACAGTTTTATGAGATTGGGGCACGAATCCATCATAGTAATCCCTATTATCTGAAGATTTCATGCAAGATTGGGATCATTGATTTCCACCCATTTATCGACACAAATTCTCCAGTTAACATTATCTCTAAGGAATGCTACAACCAGGTATGGAAAAAGAGCCTGAATATAAAGGAAACAACTTCCTCGAGATTGCAACAAACATCCGTGTTTTTGTGGGAACTCACTCGTTTCTATTCGACTTTGTGGTTTTGGATGATGTAAGCGAGTTCGTGGCAGATGGGCTAACTGGGGTGATTTTCAGAAAACCCTTTTAAGAAATATCTGGGCTAGATAAAAACGATAAGGAAGGAATGGTTTGGTTAGAGATTGGCGATGATAAAACTGTGTTCAAAATGCCAAGGACTGTCAAGAATTTTAAAAATTGGACTAAAAAACAGTTAAGCTATGTGCGGCCGCTGCTTGGTATTAGTGACGAAGATAAGGCCAAAGGTTTTGATCACCCCTACCAAAAGATCAAAAAAATTTACTTAGGGTGTTTAGAACTTGGAAAAGGATACAAACGCGATGAGAATCTGATTAACTGGCTTCAACGTGGAGATTGCCATATCCACGAGATGACGAACAAGCATTTCTAGCCCCGCGGCTCTGAGTCTAACTCAAAGACTCGTAAATAAAGAAAAGTACTCTTTCGAGAGACAACCCGAATTATCCCTTTCTTTTGTTTTATTTCCATTTCTGTTGGGTTTTGTGTTTTAACCATTTTTTGCAGGAAACGAGGAAGAAATTGTTGCTGCTGTTTGTTGATATGATCCTAGTTACGGCGTAACTCACCTTTGTGATTACGCCGTAACCAACCTTTTGTAGCAGAATTATTAGACGCATTACCAATTACGGCATAATACCATCTCAGTGGTTTATGTCAGGTTTTGCCAAGTTACGGCGTAACTCCCTCAAAGAGTTACGACGTAACCTTCCTCTGCTTTAATTCTTTCATTTTAAAACGCAATAACCTTGTATTAGTATTTTAAATGAACTTTGTGGGTATGTTCCCTGTAAACCCTCACGAGACTTCACTCGTCCACTTGGGACACCAAGTGGTTTAAAAGGCTTGTTGCATATGCTAAATGTAACCGTGATTCCTACAAAAGTGAGTTAGGTTTGTTTTTCATTTTTCATTTTTTCTTTTTATAATTATGCTTGTCGGTAGTGTTATTTCAGGGATTGAAGTTTGTTCATGATGCTTATATGAAGGCACGTCTCTTTTTCGTGGGCCTTCTTTCTTTTTGGAGCAAATTTCAGGGAAGTTCTCGCTCTAATTCTACTTTTCTCTTCACCTTTATTTAATGCTTAGTACAAAAGGGACTTTTTATAATTCAAGTGGGGGGACGGGAGTAGAATTATCTCTTGAACATTATTTTGCCCTCGTTTTTCTAGTTTATTTTGAAAAATTATGCCATTTTTAAAATTTTGACATATTTTTCTTAACCTAACTAGATTAGACCTTAGCCGAGCACATACAACCCTTGATATTATATGGTGAGATTAGCCTTATCCGTTTCCAATATTTTACCCCAAATCCACCAAATTATGAGTGTGTCGGTAGCTTGTAAACTTTAGAACTTGGCCTTTGCATCATTTCGAGACCATAGACGAGGTATGTTGAGTTAGCTCGATGTATTTGGACTTTTCAGTTTTAGAAGGCAATATTATACGATTATCACCCAAATAGCCTACCATTGTGTGTCTATCGATTAGTCACCTCGACTTCTCGACCCCCATGTGAAACCCTTTTGTTGCACTCACCTTTAGTGCAAGAGACCCCTAAATACACCCATCTGAGCCATTCCTTTCATTTTGTTAAACCCAATATATTGCTTCATTACACCTATACACCTTAGCCTACCCTGTAGTCTTTATTTGTGATTGGGAAGTCATCATTTGCCTAAGTTCTAGGTTCAAGTGGAAAGGCTCGGAAATCATGCTTTCATCGACGACATATTCCTGAAGATCATTGAAGACCCCCCGAATTCCCATTGTTCATCTCAAGTGGGGGGATATTATGTTATTATTGTTATGTTGAACAAAAAATAATAATTGTTATGTTATTGTAAAGTGCAATGTTATAAGCACTATGTTATGAGCTTTATAGATTTAGTATCGAGGAGGCCACCTCGGTCACATTTGAAGATTGGAGTTGGTAATTATGCCAACAGTTGGAGAAAAGGTGGTGTGCCCATCATGACGTCCTCTAATGACACATCCACCTGGTATTTCATGATCCGGTTTCTTGACTTCAAAACTTGAATTTTGGGTGGACGGTAAGTGGTGATGACTTGGTTATAGATTTAGACTACCTGTTTGATTTTTATATTACACCATTTATATATCCCATGTCTTATCCTACCCTTTAGTCATGAAGCGTTTCTAGGTGATGCAGCGAGCAATCTTTGGTGTCTTGACCATGGATTTGGTCATGTATCATTGATTTTGTCCACTTCGCCGTGACATGTTAGTAATGACGAGTCACCCCTAAACCTTTGTCGTGTCTACCCATATTGCCTTCGAGAATTTTTTAGCCCTTAACTCTAGTGGTGGAGATTTGTGTAACCGCCAAGCTTATGATAGAATACATGCTATGACTGTGCGATTGAGTGATCACCGCGAAATTGACACTTAGAATAGTTGAGAGATTTGAGTATTTTGTTCCCATTTCGTGAGGTGTTCGGCTTTGTTTTATTCTAGCATAAGGGATTTGTAAACTTATATTTTCCAGGTTATGGGAGATATCTTTTTAGGAATCTTTCTAATAAGGTCTACTTTAGGGCAAGTAGAGTTCAAGTGGGGGGATATTTGATAACATCAAATAGTCCTGATTATTAAGTGTCAATTTCCCTCGATAATGCTTGAAATTTGTATCATTTATATGGATTTACGCTTCTTTTCCATTGTTTTCCACTTTCAGGTAAATTACGAGCATTTGAGCTAAAAAGACGCGGAATTGGAGAAATACCAAAAAGATTTATCATGGTATGCTGATTTTGAAGAAGTTACGGCGTAACTCATCTCTCAAATTACGCCGTAACTAAAGCGTGACTCAGAAAACCAACTCATCAGAAGGTTACGGCGTAACTCTCCCCAAGAGCTACGACGTAACTATATTAGGTCAAATGAGGATCCGCATCGCTGATAATTACGCCGTAACTATTCCATTAACTACGGCGTAACCAAGTATATTGAAGACTACGGCGTAACCACTAATAAGGTTACGCCGTAACCAGCAGATCTAGTGCAAAATATAAAGAAATTAAACGTTACGGTGTAACTCTTATATTAGTTACGCCGTAACCCAGATCTGGCCTATAAATACCCCACAAATTCCAGCATTTCTAATCATCCCATTCCATACACAACAATTAGAGAACGTGGGAAAAAGCTAAAGGAAGGTACAGAGGAGCATACGGAGCTGTCTCCAAGGGAGAAATCAATCCCCTACGATAAGCATTAGCATTTTATCTTTCTTTACTTTCGATTCATGTATTTCGTACCTTTGAATATTGAATTGATTTGTATGGTTGATATGAGCGGCTAAGCACCTCTTGGTGCTAGCCTAATTATGATTCCTCACTTGTTTTGTATGTGTTTACATTACTTCCGTATAATTATTTCTAAGTGTATGCATGCATAGTTTATTGGTAGCTACCCTTGTTTCGGTAGTTTTGAATGGCGATAGAAGCCAATTGCCTAGGAGATATGACCAACTGACCCTAGGTGAGCGGACTGAGACGGGAAGGGTAAGATGTGACCAACTGATGACCCTTTCTACTTGTGCGATTTAACCAACTGATCACAAACCATTTGGATGAACTTAAGAATTAGGGGGTGAGTGTTTAATTTGCTAACGCTCGGGCACTCACTATTATAAATCTAGCATGTAGCGGTACTTAATGACTTGGCTTAGGGGACCAGGAACAACAGGACTTATGAGGGGACACCTGACTTCTCCTGTGGTGGCATCTTTGCTGATAGGTTAGGGCGAATTGACCAAATGTTGTCCTATCGACTTTGACCCCACCTGAAGTAATTGGAAGTAAGTAGACGTAGACATAACTAGCTAGGAGGATTAACTAGGTTAGCACCACTCTCCTCTATTGATTTATCCCTTACCTTTTATTTGCTTTTATCTGCTTTAGTAGTTTAATAATTAATTCTTTATCATAATCATATTTAAATCTGTGACACCTAGACTTAGTAATAATCCAACACACATAGCTCTTGGGACGACCTCGGTTTTACCGAATACTACACTACACACGACCGGGTACACTACCCGTTAGTGCATTAGGGTAGACCATAAATATAACGAGACTATATAAATATTAAAACCTGGTCAGTAAAACATGCATCAATACCCTACAACCTTAGAAGACACAACGCATTAAAAATAAGGATGTGACAATTCAACCATCAATAGGAGATAACTAGGGAGTAATAGCATCTAGGTAAAACATTTTTAATCATCATACGAGCACACATCAATTAGACATAGACTACCCCTTAGCTTAGTTAATTAGAATAGATAATAGTAGAGTAATCGGTAGAAATAGCAACTCCCCAAATCCAATACCCCGAGATTCGTACCTTTCAATTTTCTAAAAAATATAAAAAAAGATAAAAAATAATCTTCCTCAACCCCAACCTTAGCGTAGTAACTTCTCACTAGCATTCCTATTCCCCTAGAGAACGATATCAATCCCAAGGCTTACCCTAATACTACACTACATTTATTAGGTTCACTGCCTAGGTGGTTGAAAAACTTGCTCGAAGAAAAGGAAGTTTCCTTTGACCCCGAACACGCGTTGTACGCGTATCAACTTGGCCCAGATGAAACCCTAATGACGGCGACCTGACGGCGTCACTAGCAAAAGGTGATGTCGTCGCAGTTGTAACTCTATATATAGAATTCAATTTTTTTTTTGTTTTAAGAGAGGTAGAACTTTGGAGAGCAAACCCGAATACAGTTGTAGTCCAACTTGGACAGTAGTCTAGGGTCTCATACCCTATTTTACATCACAAGATAAGTTTATTTATCCAACTTATCATTATATCTACCCCATGTTTAATTGTATGTGTGTATGCTTGCTTGTTTAACATGAGTAGCTAAAATATTATTCTGTTTGCTTAGATCTATGAAACCTAGTTGTTAATTATTGTTTGGCTGTCTCTTGTCTTAACTGGTAGACGCTAGACTAAGGAAAACTGGCTTCTTCTTTCATTGTTGCGAGCTTGAACCTCTGATGTGCTATTTCATCTTGCTATTGACACTTATAAAACTGAGATAAACTAGGATAAACACATGCTAACGGGCAGAGAACCCGATCAGATGAAGTAAAGCCTTAGGTAAATCCGAGTGTCATCCCAAGAGAGCTGTGACCTTGAAAGAACTAAGATAATTAGAAGTAACATGATTTGATATTGATATGATAAAATAGATTTAATTATTCTAATCACACAAACATAAAAATTTAGGATAAAGAGATATAAAAGCGAAGCTTAATCAAGATTACAGATAAGATTTGATTCTCGATATAAAGGTTCAATATAGAGGTTAATTATCGCCAGACTCCTTTGGTCAATTCGTCATGGCCTATGGTTCTTAGATTCCTCACCAAGATGAACAGTTCACCTGGGATCATTCGGTAACCTAATAGCAGTCATTAGGAGCCAAATCTACTAGATCTAGTCTATGGAAACCCGGCCGTTAGAAAACTTGAATTAATAACATGAATTAATAACATGAATCCTGGCCGTTAGGAAACATAAATGCAAACTTGAATTAATAACATGAATCCATAATATAAACCCTAGAAAAATATAAAAGGAATCCAAACTCGAATACAAAGGAAATCGTAGATGAGAACTTCATTCTTCATGCTCCTAAGCCGTCATTCTTCTTCTGTGCTTGATCTCCTCAAACCCTAGAAAGGTTTGGGAAAGGAGAGATGCCTAAAACTGATGAAAACTTTGTCTATTTATAGGCATGGATACTAGTTATGGCGTAACACTTGTTAACTAGTTAGGCCATAGCGCTTCATAATCAGATACTTATCCGCGGTTACGGCGTAACCTGAGTTGGTGGTTACGCCGTAGTCTTTATAAATGTCCAAATACCGCTTCTTTATATGAAATAGCTCCTGAAATGAAATAAAAAGGAATAAGGATGTTTCTAATAGCATTTTAATCATAATGTGACGATAAAGGGGGAAATTAACACTTAGAATATCAAGATAATTTGATGTTATCAAATATCAAACCACTTGAACTCTACTTGCCCTCAAGTAGACTTTTTTAGATTGTAAAAGATACATCCCTAGAGTAGACGAAGGAATGTGCAGTTAAGAATTCCATACTAGAATAATTATAAGAGCCGAACACCTCACGAAATAAGGACAAAAACACTCTCACGCTCCTAATCTAAGTGTTTAATTTGGGGTGATCACTCAATTGCATAGACATAGCAAGTATTCTATCATAAGCTTGGCAATTACACACGTCTCCAATGCTAGAGCAAAGGTCAAGACAATCTTTAGAAGGCAATGTTGGGTTAATAGTGATTCAAAGGTTACGGGGGTAGTGTCATTACAAACGTGTCATGGCGAAGTGGACAAAACCAACGATACAAGACCAAATCCATGGTCAAGACATCAAGGATTGCTCGCTTCATCACCTAGACACGCTTCACAAGAAAAAGGGTAGGGTAAGGCATGGGATATTTTAATGGGTGTAAAGAAAAAGAAAACAAATAGTCTTAGCTTAAAACCAAGTTACCATCGCCCCACCGTTCATTCAAGATTCAACTTCAAGATACGGAAACTGGATCATTATGTGTCAGGAATGCACCATTTAGTGAATATATTTCCTTTATCATGAACTGCTGGTATTCTGACTATCTTCCAATCTTCGAATGCGATCGAGGTGGTTTCCTCGATATCATATAACCAAATATCATAGTTCTTACAACAATTTGCACTTTTATCAACGTACATTTTTTTTAACATAAATGCAATGATAACTTATCCCCCCACTTGAGATAAACATAAGGAGAATATTAGGGGATCTTCAACGATCTTCATAGGATGACTTCGATTTAGCGTGCTTTCTGAAATTTTCACTCAAACCTTGAACTAGGGCGAACAATGACTTCTAGATTGTAAGATAAGACTACACGATAGGTTAAGGTGTAAAGGTGTAACGAAATAAGTGCTAGAAAATGAAAGGATATGTTCAAATAGTTGTAACTAAGGGTATCTTACACTAATGGAGAGTGCAAAAAAAAAAGGGTTATCACGGAGGTCGAAAAGTCAATGCGACTAATCGATAAACGCACACAAGTGAACACACATGGGCTTTTTGGGTTTAATCCTAAAACATTTGTCTCTTCGAATTGCCTTTTCCAAATGAACCAAGATAACTTGATACAATACTCGTCTATGGTCTTGAAATGATGTAAGAGCCAAGTTCTAAAGTCTACAATACTATCGGCACACTTAATTTTTGGTAGATTTGGGTAAAATAGGGGAAACGGAAAGGCTAAATCTCACCAATGACATTAAGGGTTATAGTGTGCTCGGCTTTATGCAATTCTAGATTGGCTAAAAACATGACAAAAATTATTAAAAGAGCTTAAAATTTTTAAAACCAACTAGAAAATTAGGGCAAGTAGGCTAAGTAAACATACACTTCATTTCTATTCCTATCCCCCCCCCCCCACTTGAATGTACAAAGTCCCATTTGTACGAAAATAAAAAGGAAAAGAAAATAGAAATGAAAAAGAACTAAGAAAGAAATAAACTCTCCTCTCAAATGATTGCCCAAGATGTCTCACTAAGGGTTAGAAGGTTGCAATGGCGTATCTTATCCGGGTGACTATGCCTTAACTAAATTGGCCTCAAAATATTCTCTCTGAACAAGGGTTACGGCGTAAATTACCTATAAGGTTACTGATAAGGTTTTAAAAGGTACCATTTTGAGGGGTCGTTTAAGTCCTTATTTGATCACTTTTGTATCCGTTATTGCTTAATATCGTTCCTTTTCACTTTTTAGGTCTCTTGAAGGCAAAATGCTGGAATGGCACTTATTTGGACGAAAAGGCGCGAATATATGAATAAAATGGCCAAAGTCAAAATCGAGACACTCACAGTTGCTGAAAATAGAAGGCGACGGCGTCAGGTGCTAATAGCGACGCCGTCCCAAAATTATTGTGACGGTCCAGAACCCAAAACTCGTATTTTCAAGCGACGACGTCTAGTTGTGAAAGAGTAGGCCGTCGCTACTCAGACGGCCTAGATGCAATCCAGACGACGTCAGAAGCTGAAGAGGACAGCGTCACGGACATAAGGTGACGCCGTCGCAAGATTAACGTGGCCAAGACGAAACCCTAATGACGGCGACACGACGGCGTCACAAAACATAAGGTGACGCCGTCGCATATGTAATCTTATATATAGAATCCGAATTTTTCAGTCTTTTGTGGAGAGTCTTTGGAGTAAAAACCTAAAACCGAACCTAAGGTGTCTTGTACAGTATTTTAGGGTTTTAAACCCTATCTTACATCAAGATAAGTCTTTACTTCATTAATTCAATTATGTCTTTGATTATTTGTGTGTATGCTTGCATGTTCTCCATGTCCGGCTAATTTACTTGTGTGTTTGCTTAGAAAGTATGAAACTTAATTATTGAATATTGATTGGTTGTTTCTTATCTTAGTTGATTAATGATCTAGTAATGCGATAGGTCATTTGTTGTGTACTTAATGCTTGATTCATCTTTGTGAACCTTAGAATATAATTACCTGAGTAGTTGTAGGCTAAACCATCCAAAGAGCGCCTTAGAGTAGGAGTTTATCATCCCTAGTGGGTTTGTAGACGAGACCCTTTCGTAAGTTCAAAGAGTTAGGGAGAAATGCATACCCTACAACTTTAGACACACAACGCAATTAAGAATAAGACGTGACACTCAACCAACAATAGGAGATAATTAAGGAGTAATACAACCTAAGTAAACACATCTTTAAACTATCATACGAGCACACATTAATTAGACATAGACTCCCACAACCTTAGATTAGATAATTAGACAAGTAGAGTAATCGGTAGAAATACCAACCCCCCCCCCCCAAATCCAATACCCGAGATTCGTACCTTTCCATTTCATAAAATATAAAAATACAAAAATAATCTTCCTCAACCTTAACCTTAGCGTAGTAACTTCTTACTAGCATTCCTATTCCCCTAGAGAACGATATCAATACCCGTGGCTTACCCTAATTACTACACTACAACGATTAGGTTCACTGCCTAGGGTGTTATAAAACTTGCTCGAAGAAAAGGAAGTTTCCTTGACCCCGAACGACGCGTGTAGCGTTATCAAGTTTTTGGCGCCGCTGCCGGGGAATAGAATAGCTAGTTAGTAGTCCACCTCGTTTAGGTTTCTTTGCTTGATTCCTATCAAGTAAACCTTTTTCTCATTTTTAGCTTCCTCGTAGTCTATCCCCCTTCTTCGTGACCTTTGTTCGTAACCATTTTCATTGACTATTCCGTTAGCCGTTATGGAGAACGCGAATCTGCCAAAACTTTCACCCAATCAGCGAAATCTACTACATAATTTACCCCTTCCACTCCAAAATGAGATCTTGAGGTTCCAGCAATATCATGATGAATCCTTTCCTGAGGCGTGGACTCGAATTAAATATTTATTACAAAAAGTCCTTTATCATGGTATTGATTTACTGTTTCCACTACAATTCTTTTACACTCGTATCGCCCACGAAACCCAAAGGAGACTTGACTATGTAGTGGATGGGGATAGTTGGGGACGTGGTGTTCGAAATGCATGGGAAACCTTTGAGATTCACGCCCAATTTAGAAGTGGAATATGGGACCCAAAAAACGAATCTTTAGACCTATTTTCAATTTGGAAACTTCGGTCGGAAAGGTTGTTTAGGAAGGAGATGATTAGAGTTGAGGTACCAAGGTGCATGTCATGGTTAGGCGCTACCACAGTACAAAATGAATACATAGGTGATCTTGATAAGATGGAGGATAGAGTAGAAAATCCAATCCCATCGGATAACCCACAAGTCCTACCATCACTTGAGGAACACATATCGCCTATAACTTACCCGGAAGAAGTAGAAGAGACTATAGGAACCCCGATTGTAGAACCTTTGGACCAAACGCCACTAGGGAATATAGGTTTAGATGCTTGTTGTCATGACCTCTCTCTTAGTCCTAGGAAAGTTCCTAATTTTGATGAACCGGAGCCTCAACAAAAAACCTTACCCAATTTTCCATCTTTAGATGTGAATCTTGGAATTGAATTAGGCCCCAATCCACCCATCAAAATAAATAATCCGGGTAGTTGCTTGATAAAGGTGGTAGACTCTAAGCCATGTAGAGTGGAAGCTAATATAGGAGTAACCCATGACCTTACATATCACCCATTCATGATTGATAACAAGAAACACTATGGGTTTAAACTGGGTTTATTAAGTCAAGATGGATCCTTAACTAAGAATCTTTTGAAGTTGATAGAAGATGATCCATTTTTAGGAGAGAGATTTGATTCACCCGCTACACCAATAGACTTAGGTAAGGTTATAATGAATGGAGCACACTCCTTTGAGCATATAAATCACCCATCACCCTCTCCTCCCGTAGCAAATTTCCACCCTAAGGGTGTGTATCGCTACTATCACCCGCACTTAAACTTAAGTGTAGGGAAAAATTCTCCTTTATCTGTTAAATAAGGGTAGAGTCAGGCTCGTGACTCGAACAAAAACAAGCGCTTCTTGGGAGGCAACCCATGTGTATTTGATTTTTATTTTCATTTGTGTGTCGTATATCTTTTATTAATTGTTTATTCTCATGTTTGAATTTGTAAAAATGCTTTATTTTGTTTTTAACCTCTTCTTAATTACATATAAAGGTATTTTACATAAGGGATAAGTGTAGGGAGGATTACACACGTTTTCAAAAGAAACGTAAACATGAGAATAACAATTAACTAAAAGATATTTATGTTTGTTTGTTCGAGTCAAATGCTTGTATCGAGTCATAATGGATGTTTTGCAAAATTTTTCCAGATTCTAAAGATGTAAATTTTCCAGAATTTTTTCCAGAAAATCGCAGACCAGTTTTTGTCAGGATAACCTGACGGCGTCAGGATTGCAACCTGACGGCGTCAGGAAGGAGTAAAAACATCAGATTACTTTTTTCTCGTTTTCTGAGCTACTTATAAATTTTTGAAATTTTCCAGGTCTTAATTTTCTTAGAAATTCTGTAAACATCCATTCCACAAGCATTATATCTTAGTTTATATCGAGTCTTATATATATTATTACCGCCGATTTTACGCGAAGGTTTCGTTTGTTTTCTTCAAGTGTGCAGGTTTAGTTTGTCAAGAAGAAGTTACATAAGATTGGAAGGAGCTTGTCACGCAATAATTCTTCTTGAAAAGGATTTAACCACCACTTTACACGGATCCTACCGAGCTAATCAGGGGAGTATTAGTTTCTTTCATTTTTTGATTACCTTCTTTTATCATAACTTTGATACTTTCGGGGAACATTGGGGACAATGTTCAGTTTAAGTGTAGGGAGGGAAAATAAAACGGGAACTTTGAAACTATGCTTATCCTTGACTATTTGCTTTGTCCAATTGTGATTGTGTAATAAACCATGAGAAAATGTCGGTTAGAGTAATTTTGGCACCAAATTTAAAATTTTTTATGACATACAGGAGTGGGCCATTAGTCTTAACAAAAGCGTCTCATGGATAGGAAGTTGCATGACTAGCAAAAAAACCCTTTACCACCCAAATTCCACCAAAATGTGAGGATCGCCCTTAGATTAGTAGGAATTAAAGCATTCATCTTCAATGCTTAGAGTGTGAACCGGTAGTATATTAGATTCTAGAACTTGTTTTGTGATGCATTCCGAGATCGCAAGTGAGGCTACACTTGTGTAGTTAGGAATAACTAAATGATAAGAGGCATTAGGATAACCCTTGTTTGATACCCGTAATATAATTACTTCTTCCACATCGGTTGAGTAATTCCCCCACACCCTTTGCGTTGTACTCATCTTTAGTACACGATACCCTTAGTTAACCCCTCAGAGCCTATCCTTTTCGCGGTTCTCGTGATGTTTCGGTTTTTCCGGAATATCAATGAAGAGCATTGTTTACACCTCACCCCCAAATATACACCCAAATCGCCTTAGCCTACCCCTTATGCACTCACTTTTAGTGCAAATGTTTGTTATCACCCTAAACCCTTAGTTCAATTATCTAGTTGCTTGCATAAGTTGCTAAGTCAAGTCATATCCTTTGTATACAGTTTTGGGACGATTGGGATTCATGGGAAAAGTTAAAGTTTATGAAATGACGGGAAGGGAACGTTAAAAATTCAAATTCCCTTTGTTTGCGTAATAATGTACCCCAAGTGTTTTGATCTTTTCAAATCGGGTCAAATTAGTGTTAGAGTAATAAAAAAACTCAAGTGTAGGGATATGCCTATAAATCCCTAGTATTTTGATGTTATCTTAGAGGATGGTAGAGTAAAAGTGTATGAAAAAAAAAAAAAAAAAAAAAAAAAAAAAAAAAAAAAAAACATACGGGCTACCATCCTACATCTATCTTTTAAATTTATGTTTGTTTATTTCAGTTATCTAGAGTTTAGAGTGTCGAGTCTTGGCTTAGCAACGTCATTCTTCATATGCATGTAACATAGAGATTTTTGACTTACCACCACTAAATAGCCTATCCCACCAAACCCTTGTTTCCCTACCGTAAGCCTAACATTACAACCCTTTAAAAGACCTCTTTGATAGTCTTTCCTAGGTGCTTACGCCAAAGTGATGGAGGTTTGATCTATTCTCAAGCCTATGGTAATCTATGTACTAGGACCGGTTAATGAGTGTTTATCTTCCATTTCCTATTTGTTATATTTCATATATACACCCGAGAGAGATGTGAGTATCCAAACACCCCATGTGAGGTGCTAGTATGTAATTTCCGTACTTGTTATGACTTTTGTGGGGCTTATATGTGTTGTGGACCGTTTTGAATTAATGCTTCATGAACCCTAACTTATAAATTAATTGGCTAAAAGCACATTTGCTTGAGGACAAGCAAATAACAAGTGTAGGGATATTTGATAAGGTTTTAAAAGGTACCATTTTGAGGGGTCGTTTAAGTCCTTATTTGATCACTTTTGTATCCATTATTGCTTAATATCGTTCCTTTTCACTTTTTAGGTCTCTTGAAGGCAAAATGATGGAATGGCACTTATTTGGACGAAAAGGCGCGAATATATGAAGAAAATGGCCAAAGTCAAAATCGAGACACTCACAGTTGCTGAAAATAGAAGGCGACGGCATCAGGTGCTAATAGCGACGCCGTCCCAAAATTATTGTGACGGTCCAGAACCCAAAACTCGTATTTTCAAGCGACGACGTCTAGTTGTGAAAGAGTAGGTCGTCGCTACTCAGACGGCCTAGATGCAATCCAGACGACGTCAGAAGCTGAAGAGGACGGCGTCACGGACATAAGGTGACGCCGTCGCAAGATTAACGTGGCCAAGACGAAACCCTAATGACGGCGACACGACGGCGTCACAAAACATAAGGTGACGCCGTCGCATATGTAATCTTATATATAGAATCCGAATTTTTCAGTCTTTTGTGGAGAGTCTTTGGAGTAAAAACCTAAAACCGAACCTAAGGTGTCTTGTACAGTATTTTAGGGTTTTAAACCCTATCTTACATCAAGATAAGTCTTTACTTCATTAATTCAATTATGTCTTTGATTATTTGTGTGTATGCTTGCATGTTCTCCATGTCCGGCTAATTTACTTGTGTGTTTGCTTAGAAAGTATGAAACTTAATTATTGAATATTGATTGGTTGTTTCTTATCTTAGTTGATTAATGATCTAGTAATGCGATAGGTCATTCGTTGTGTACTTAATGCTTGATTCATCTTTGTGAACCTTAGAATATAATTACCTGAGTAGTTGTAGGCTAAACCATCCAAAGAGCGCCTTAGAGTAGGAGTTTATCATCCCTAGTGGATTTGTAGACGAGACCCTTTGGTAAGTTCAAAGTGTTAGGGAAAAACGCATACCCTACAACTTTAGACACACAACGCAATTAAGAATAAGACGTGACACTCAACCAACAATAGGAGATAATTAAGGAGTAATACAACCTAAGTAAACACATCTTTAAACTATCATACGAGCACACATTAATTAGACATAGACTCCCACAACCTTAGATTAGATAATTAGACAAGTAGAGTAATCGGTAGAAATACCAAACCCCCCCCCCCCAAATCCAATACCCGAGATTCGTACCTTTCCATTTCATAAAATATAAAAATACAAAAATAATCTTCCTCAACCTTAACCTTAGCGTAGTAACTTCTTACTAGCATTCCTATTCCCCTAGAGAACGATATCAATACCCGTGGCTTACCCTAATTACTACACTACAACGATTAGGTTCACTGCCTAGGGTGTTATAAAACTTGCTCGAAGAAAAGGAAGTTTCCTTGACCCCGAACGACGCGTGTAGCGTTATCAGTTACGCCATAACTGTATCACAGTTCCACAACCTGCACAAAAACACTTAGGAAAATTCGTACCTATTGGTACTGGCGATTAAAGGCAACACAAATATCCAAGTAGTAACGTTATTACAGACATAGATAAATTGTTTTTAAAAGTGTCTTAAAGATTGTTCAAATCACAAAGGAATCACTCATCCATGTCATGATCATGCTCCATTAACTGGTAATGTGTCGGGTCAAATGGAGTGCTGGTGGTGCTTCTAAGAGTCGGCTGTCCATGCATAAAGGCCACTCCTTGTTGGATGCTAATGTCCGGGATATCTGGCTGGTACACGTAGGGGGTCCATGCCAACGGGGATGACTCAAGTTCATCTCTTGGAGCATTTGACTTGTTTTGTCTGTGCTCCAGCTGAAGAAATCCTATTGAAGCTGCTGCACTTGATCACGAGTACCTGAAAAACCTTTAAATTTATTACTAAGTCTATACAAGCCTACAGTTAGGCTATCAATTTCCTCATTGAAGTGGCTTTCTATGTCGTAAAACCTCCCGTCAATCATATCCAACCTGTCTCCAATGTTTAAATTTGCCCTACGTCGGCTTGCTCCTCAGCCTCCAGCTCCACTACTCCCAGCATCACCTGCATCTCCTTCTCTCATTGGGGCTACCGGAATTAACTCAGGTTTACCTAGCACATTAAGGCTACAAATCCCGAATTCGACCAGTTTATTTTTCCCAATCAAACGGGTCTCCCTACTACAGGTCACCCAAGCTAATGCCTCATCAGACATCAATCCGTAGCTCCTTTGCTAACCTACCAATGAAGTGAGCCCCCTGAATTGGAATTTTTGCGGAGAAACCCTTGGCTCCATTAGCCATAAACCTAGCCAAGAAATGAGGGGCATCAATGTGATTCCCCCCGTCCATACCATAAAGGAGATAAAGGTCATCCATGGTCATCTTCTCCTTCGCCGAATGCCTTGCTTTGAGAGAGCACGCAATCAATCTATGAACAAGCCGTCGAATCGGGCTCCTCACAAGGGTGTATGAAGGGGGTGCCTTGAGTTGTACCCCTCTACTGCAGATATGTTGTTGAAATAGGTGGTGGGGTCGTAAGACTCGGGCCTGTACCTCCAACAAGTGTTATAAAACTCCTCAAACAAATCACTGTTCAGCTCCCATTCCGTGTACAATCCCATTCTAACCATGAACTGATTCAAAGTCAACTCTCTTTTAACCCCTCTAAGCTGAAACCATAACGCGACCTCATCATCATTGTTAATCTGATGTTTGAACTCGACAGATGCTAGAAATTCCCTAACATACATGGGGATCACTAGCTCATTGATCTTGACGAGTCTCAGCCATGCATTGCAGGTAAACGAATGACTACGCACCGTGTACTTGATCTTGCAAAACTTCCTTAACTTCCTGCTAGCAAACCCTTCATTTACTTCATCAAATGCATCGAAGTCAAGGGATTTTGGGGTATCGATCTCTTTTCTTGATAGCATTACGTAGTTTTCCCTGCACAATTGCCTTATTTCTTCATCGTCATAGGCCAAGAATCTGACCCATTTGGAGGGATTGTTGTTTTTTACTGAAAGGAAAAGAAACTTAAATCATTATTCTTGCAGACTGATGACAAGTTACGGCGTAACCAACACTACAGGTTGCGCCGTAATTACATTACAGACATGGTTAAGGCGTAATATCACACACTGGTTACGTCGTAACTCTCCCCAAAAACTCAGCACAACATATGATTACGACCAGCAATAGATTACGCCGTAACCATTAATTTTATCCCAAGGGTAAAAAGAATTATAAGTTTTTAACCTATTAAGTGTTGAGGGACCGCGCCTAAACCATTAGGTTCATGTTTGACCAAAACCCACTTTAAAATTGATCAAAACAACCCAAATAACCAATAATGATGTGACACGAATCAATAGAACATGGGGAATCATTATTAATCATAAATTAATTAGGTCAATAGCGATAATAATCGTGAAGGAAGCAAGATCCCAAATAATGAACACATAAACCCTAATTGAATAATAATTGGAAAAGAATCAAAAAGAGTAGTGATAGATCTTACCAGCCATAGATTGATTGAAAGAATGAGAAAATCTTCACGAAAATTTTTGGGAATTTTTTTACTGTAGCTAGGGGCGGTGAAAAGATTGTGTGTTGGTAAAAACCTAATTTTCAGCCGTAGCTGGGGTTTTATACCGCCCAGAGTTACGGCGTAATAGGAAAGATAAGGTTACGCCGTAACTAATTTTTAATTATAAAAAAAATTATTATCATTTAATGGTTACGTCGTAATTCTTAATAGAGGTTACGCCGTAACTAATAGCTTCAAAGAGAAAATGTGGAAATTTGCAATATGAGAGATTTGAGATACGTACCTTATACAGTATTGAAAGTATTCACGTCTCTTAACTTAGGTCAATATTATAGTTCATACCTTAGATCTTTCATTAACTGCTCCCCGGCAGCAGCGCCAAAAAGCTGATATGCTATTTCATCCTGCTTTTAATATTTATAAAACTGACATAAACTAGGATAAACACATGCTAACGGGCAGAGAACCCGGTCAGATGAAGTAAAGCCTTAGGTAACTCCAAGTGTCGTCCCAAGAGAGCTGTAACCTTGAAAGAACTAAGATGATTAGAAGTAACATGATTTAATATTGATATGATAAAATAAATTTAATTAATCTAATCACACAGACATAAGAATTTAGGATAAAGAGATAGAAAAGTGAAGCTTAATCAAGATTACAGATAAGAATTGATTCTCGATATAAGGTTCAATATAGTGGTTAATTGTCGCCAGACTCCTTTGGTCAATTTGTCATGGCCTATGGTTCTTAGATTCCTCACCGAGATGAACAGGTCACTCTGGATCATTCGGTAACCTAATAGCAGTCATTAAGAGCCAAATCTACTAGATCTAGTCTATGGAAACCCGGCCGTTAGGAACTTAGATTTCCCCTAACTTCTTAAATACCTCCACTTGATAGGTGATCATTTGGTCAGTTCGCACACGAAGAACGGTTGTACTATGGCCAATTCCTTCCATACTTCGCAACCTATTAGGCTGAGGTCAGTTGGTCAATTCTTCCAACTCTCTAGATACTAACAAGCTTATAATATTACCAAGACTAGCGATCTAAGACAAGACTAAGCAGATGTCTATAAAAAAATAAAGAGAAGACCAATAACATAAATGCAGACTTGAACTAGTAACATGAATCGATAATATAAACCCTAGAAAAATATAAAAGGAATCCAAATTCGAATACAAAGGAACTCGTAGACGAGAAATTCGTTCTTCATGCTCCTAAGCCGTCATTCTTCTTCTATGCTTGATCTCCCCAAACCCTAGAAAGGTTTCAGAAAGGAGAGATGCCTAAAGCTGATGAAAACTTCGTCTATTTATAGGTCTGGATACTAGTTACGGCGTAACACTTGTTAACTAGTTACACCGTAGAGCTTCATAATCAGATACTTATCCATGGTTACGGCGTAACCTGAGTTGGTGGTTTCGCCATAGTCTTTGTAAAGTTGATGTTTATCCGTGGTTACGGCGTAACCTAAGCTGAGGGTTACGCCGTAGTCTTTGTAAAGTTGATGCCTCAAAATCTATAATCCTGTTACGACGTAACTTCACTCCTTTGTTACGCCGTATTCTTCGTAATTAGATTTGTAGTCTTGTTACGGCGTACTTCACCATATTGTTACGCCGTATTTCCTCATGCACAAGATTACGGTGTAACTTGATCACTTAGTTACGTCGTGGTCTTCAGTAAATGTGAGAGAAAACCATCCTTGAGCTTAGAAATATCCAAATAGCGCATCTTTATATAAAATAGCCCCTGAAATGAAATAAGAATGAATAAGGATGTTTCTAATAGCATTTTAATCATAATGTGACGATAAAGGGGGAAATTAACACTTAGAATATCAGAATAATTTGATGTTATCAACGTCCTAAATAGCAAAAAGCCTTTGAGTGCACATTAGGCCATTCGTTGTGTTTATTGCGTGAATTATAGCTTTAGGATAGTAGAGTATTCGAGGGAGATACCATTGTACTTTCCGATCCCGAGTAGTCTAAAGGAGAGTTGCAATTCATAGAACTAGGGAATTAGGCACCGCCCTACGACCACATGGAATACAACGCATCAATTAAGATAAAATAAGTGACAATTCAACCGACCAATAAGAGATAACTAGGGAGTAATAGCATCTAAGTGAGAACATCTTTAATCATCATACGATCACACCTACAGTTAGCATAATTTATCCTTAGGTTAATTAGATAATTAGATAATTATTAAAAGTAGTAAAATTGGTAGAAGTACCACCCCCAAATCTTATACCCCGAGATATTTACCCTTGCTTTCATAAAAACATAAAAGACTAAAAAGAATCTCCCTCAACCTCACCTTCTCGTTACATATCTCTTTCTAGCATTCCTATTCTCCTAGAGAACGATCAACCCCCTGGGCTTACCCCATACTACACTACAACGATTAGGTTCACTGCCTAGAGGGTTGTAAAACTTGCTCTTAGAAAAGGAAGTCTTTTCGACCCCGAACCCTCCCATCACCAATTCACCCTGAACCCGATAGACCATAACTTCTACTCGTGATAGCCATCCAACCCACAACCAGTCCAACTCCCTCTGTCCTAGACACTCCTGACACTAACAATTCTTTATCTTCAATGCCCCATACACTGTTTCTACTCCACCATCCAACCTTACTGAACAGACAGACCACAACTTACTCATGTTAGCCATCCAACCCAAGACCAACCAAAGGTTTATGTTTGACTTTTTAAGAACATTTATGGACTTGCATGATGACATGAATAACACAAATCATAATCCTACTTAATTAACAAATAACACAAATCATACACAATCATAATCCTACTTAACAAACAAATAACACAAATCAAATTAGATAATTAAATAAACTTGAACCATTGTTGTCATACCATAATGTACATAAACTACATTACCAACCATCAACATAAAACATTATTCATATACTCCTAACATAAACATCATCAACTACCAGAAACCCAAAAAACCAACCCACATTGACCAAACCCAAACGGACAAATTTGCAGGTAAACATAAGAAGCAAAGAAAACCCAACTGATGATAAGGTATCTCCTCAACTTGTTAGCCCGCTACTCCTCCATTTTTTCCCGAAGCTCCTGCTGGTTTTCCCGGCTTCCTCCTCGTTTGCCCAGTGCTCCTCCCAGTCAGCCCTCTCTTGCTCTAACGCGAGAACATCTTCCAAAGAATCCCTGGTCCTAAGTACACCAGGGATGATGTCTAAAGACCGTCTAAAGATCGGTCGCACATCGGCGGATCCACCCAACCGATGAAGGGAAAACTCGAGTTCTATAAAATGAAAGAAATGTAAATAAAATGAAGAAAACAGAGGCAACTTGTAAAATGTAACATTATTATTGTTTTCATCAACAGTCAAACTTACGTATGTCGGGCATGAGTAGAAATGCCGACCAGGATTCCTGTTCGTCCAGGATGTTCTTACGACAGCTTGAAGACCATCGGCGCAAAGAACCATTTTTAGAGTGAATAAGATGATGAGCAGTAACAGTAGGTTCAAGGTTGTGCAATAATGGCCGCTTAATCATGTTATGTAAAGATGAAAAAAGGAAAACTTTGCTGCAAAAAATGTCCCTCAACACAAAGGTAGTTGTGTTAGTGGGCATGTCAGGTAGATATGATGGCGGGAATAGTGAAGTGACGAAAATACCCTCACGTGTAACGCACGTGAGGGCTAACTAACGGGAAAAAAGAATTAGTGGTAGATAAAAAGTCAAGGTAACTTGTGTGGAGGCAGTACGGTTTCCTCCGGAATCCTGTGACCCTCATCGGCTCCAGCGTGGGCCCGGTTAAGACAACATAGTCTGGACTGGTGAGGTAGGGACTACGTTGCCATGTGGCGCGTAGTTGGGTTGAGTCTAAGTAGAAATTCGCCTTTCAAAAAAAAAAAAAAAAAAAGATAATGGATTTGAGCCCGCAACTTTGAAAATGTGAAGCAAACCGGTTAGATAATTAGTTGTTACAACATGGGCTGCAGAAGATTGTGTTTGGTAAATCCTGATCTAATTAAAAGTTAAATGTAAAATGACCCATAAGTGATCAAATAATCAAAGTCACTTTTATGTAATTTTAAACTGATGATTTGGCCCTACATAATCAGAACGAGTTTTACATTACCCAAACACATTGCTAATGAGATAATAACTTTCAAATACATTGCTAAACGCTGTAAAACATGTGTACTTTGAACTTTTAAGATATATCAAACCCTTATTTCATATTTAGTTAAGCTTGGAGAAGATTGCCGTCTTTGATGATATGTGAATTTTGCCAAATATATGCTGGTGCAACTATTTGGCAAGTTTCAATCTTCAATAGTATGTTATTTTTGTGAGGTTCAGATTTCAGACATATATGGATATGCTTCACGCAGATTAAATAATCGGCTTTGTGACATTGCCATTAACTGGTCTGGTGGATTACACCATGCCAAAAAGCGCGAGGCATCTGGAACGAAACATTTTCTTAGATTTCATGAGTAGGTTAATGTCATACTATATGCATATATACCTTACAAGGATGTTTATGTATACTCTTTCGATTCTGTTCCAAACATATTTTAATTTTCTGTGCTAACCAAGTGCCATTTTGACACTTATTCCTAAGTTAAATAGATAGTGTATATTAGTTATCAAGTAAATAACATGTTCGTGTTGCATATCAGGTATGAACTGATCTAAAAGTTGAAGCTTTATGTAAACAAGAATACGTTCAATGTCTAAAAGTGAAGCTTTTATATGGATTTGAGCCCCACCGCAACGCGCGGGCTCTATAGTCCTAGTTTATGAAACAAATATTACTAGGCGTACAATATCTTGTTATAACCTCTCTATAATGCTTTAATTTAGAGCTATAAGAAAAGTAAATTAACACAAGTTTACTAGCTAGCCTGTTACATTTACAAATGATCTTTTCCAAACCGATAATTAACCAGATTCTTGAAGTGGATCTTGATTTAAGAACATCTCGGATATGAACACAGGCTAAGCAAGCATCTTAGAAGCACGAAAACCTGTCATGATAGGATAAGTATCCAGGACCAACAAAAGCAACAAACTTAATACATAGCAGTAGCAATCAGTAATATTATTAGCCATTACAAAAGAATAAAAGATAGTGAATCAACTAGTGGAAACAATTAAATTATATGTTCCTGGCATAACCGGTAGCTGAATACAAGGTTCTCGGAGTTTTTCTAGATATGAGCCCGGGCAGTAGCTAAGCTCGTATCGGCAGCTAAGACACAGCCAATATTCAAATAGTTTGAACCAAAGAAAAAAAATGTTTACATGTATTATTGGATCCAGTGTCCTAACATAAGTATGAGAGGAGATTTTCAATTTTGACCATGCAATAAATAAATTCTCAGTAACTGAAATTTTGACCTTTCAACCAAACAAACCATGACTTTTTCAGCATATCTGTAATGAAAGTAAGACATTTCATTGAAGAACAATTAAAAAAATATCAGTTTGTTGACAAATAAATATAATTTGTCGAACAAACCAAAGTTTTACATTTCGAAACCAAAGGCAAATAAATTAACAAATATCCTTACGCCGTCCGTAATAAGGTACCATAGCACGCGTCTTCGTCCTTTCTGGAAAAATAGCATGCGTCTTTGCTTACTACACTAACCCACCTTCGACGCGTTAAAGCTAGACCAAAGAAGCGAAGACTTTGTCATGCAGACGAGCGAGTTGTGGGAGGGATTGAAGATGTACATGTGTATAACTAGAAGCCTTGTATTATGAGTTTGGTATCAACTCAATATAATCACTTTTATACATAAATTCTTTAGCATACTGAAAGTTAACACACACACACGCATCCCTTTCTTCATCTCAATGTATAACCAGAAGCCTTGTATTATGAGTTTGGTATCAACTCAATATAATCACGTTTATACATAGATTCTTTAGCATACTAAAAGTTAACACAACACACATGCATCCTTTTGTTCATCTCATTGTTGATCAATTACAAGAATTTATTTACAGATTCGTTTTGCTCATCTAATTGATTAGAATTTGGTCCTTAGATTATTGTGTGTCGTTGGTGATTGAACACAAGAAAATCGTTCATGGCTGATCCCTTTACTTCAGCCCTTGTGAGTGATGTGGTAGAGAGATTAACTTCTAAAGCTATCCAAGAGTATGGTTTGCTTAGGGGACTTAAAAATGATCTTTCAGCTCTCGAGAATACTTTTAAACAGATTCAAGGTGTACTTTATGATGCTGAGATGAAGCAAACGACGCAAAAAGATGTGGAAGAATGGCTCAGGAATCTCAAATCTTCCTCTTTGGAGGCGGAAAACGTACTCGACGAGGCCAAAACTGAAGCTATGATACAAAGTGTGCACAGTAGTATCAAACATAAGGTAAGAACCTTCTTTTCCCCCCACCATAATCCGCTTATGGTCAAAACTAGAATTGCTCATAAAGTTAAGAACATGAGAAAAAAATTGGAAGACATTGATGCTAATAAATCCAAGTTTAAACTGACTCCCAATACCACAAGTGAAAATGGCGCGGGAATTGGAGGTGATATTTCAAACAGGGAAACTAGCTCACTTGTAAACTTGTCCAAGATCTATGGAAGGGATGAAGAGAAAAAGATGATAGTCGATAAGATTTGTAACCAAGAAATAGGCATCAGACATGACGTTGATGACGTTCGGGTTTATGCTATATGGGGCATGGGTGGCATTGGAAAAACCACACTAGCTCAATATGTTTACAACCATGAAAAGGTGAAGAAACATTTCAAATTAAAATTTTGGGTGTATGTCTCTGCTGCGTTTGACATCAAACGTATAATAAAGTCAATATGTGGCTCAGAAGATTCAGAGTTAGATAAGATGCAAGCATGTCTTCAAGACAAGTTACGACGTAAGAAATTTTTTATTGTCATTGATGACGTATGGTTCGAAAACAAAGACATGGAAAAGTGGGAAGAGTTATGTAAAGCATTAAGTTGCGGAGCAAAAGGCAGCACCGTTATGGTAACGACACAGAAGGAAGATACTGCGCAACTTATGGCTAAGATTCCTGAGTTGCGGCATAATGTGGCAGTTTTATCAAAAGAGGAGTCATGGTCACTATTCAAGGTGCTTGCGTTCCCAAGCGGAGGAGAAGGGAAAAATGTAAGGGAGCTGGAGCTTGTAGGAAGGGAGATAGTTGAGAAATGCAAAGGTTTACCTCTAGCAGTGAAGACTTTGGGTGGCTTAATGTCGACAAAAAAAAAGGTGAATGAGTGGCAGCTTGTAAACGACAAGTTCTTGTCGGAGATGCAAGACAATGGCATCTTAACTGCTTTGAGGTTAAGCTACGATGATTTGCTTCCACATTTGAAACGATGTTTCGCTTATTGTTGTCTATTTTCAAAAGGGAAGCAAATGAGTAAGGATTTATTGATAGAGTTGTGGATGGCGAATGAATTTATTCCATCTCAAGGAGATGTGAGCTTGTATGTGCTTGGTGAGGAAATTTTTACTTGTTTGGTCCGGAGGTCATTTTTCCAAGATGTCGTTGAGGAGGATATATACACAGGTGAGAAATGCAAAATGCATGATTTAATGCACGACCTTGCGCAATATGTAATGAGACATGATTGTGCAGTCATAGAGCCTGGTAAGGAGTTGATAACCTCGGATGAGGTGCTTCATCTCAGTATATCATGTCAAGATTTTGAGTTTTCAAAACAGGATTTGAAAAAGCTAAGATCAGTACGATCTATATTAATAACCCTGGATGAGGACACCTTTTATACAGGTTATTCAAGTAACATTAGACAAATCTCCAACCATGTCTATCTTAGGGTGTTGTACTTGAGAGGAATTAAAAGCTCGACGTTGCCCGAATCAATTTGCAAGCTAATACATTTGAGATACTTGAAAATATCACGGTCACAAATAGAAGTTTTACCAGAGTCGATTATTTATCTCCAAAACTTGCAAACATTAATTCTAGAAGTGTGTCCACGGATACGTGAGTTGCCCAAAGGTTTGAGGTACATGAGGAATCTTCAACGTCTAGATACCAGTTATTTCTGCCCAAAACTCCAGCATATGCCTGTTGGAATAAAAGAACTAACTAATCTTCAACGTCTAAAATTTGTTGTAGGAAAAGATGATGGGGCCCGAATAGGGGAATTGGGAAATCTAAAACGTCTTGGGTGGGATTTGGCGTTAACAAAACTTGAAAATGTTGGAGGTTTAAGAGATGCCAAAAGTGTCATTTTGAAAGACAAAACAAATCTAAAGTCTTTGAGATTAGAGTGGTCGGCGTTTGATAGATCAGAAACATTTGATGACGAGGTTCTTGAGGGATTGGAACCAAATTCGGGTCTTCAGGTGTTGTGTATATCAGGTTACGAAGGAAAGGCTATTTCTCCGAGTTGGATGGTCAAATTAGTCAATTTGACTAGTATTCAATTTTATCATCTTGAAAAGTGTGAACATATTCCACCACTTGGGAAATTACCCAGCCTCAAGAGAATTGATTTGTCATATATGTATTCTTTAAAGTGTTTCCATGATGATGACAACGCTACATCAAAGGACGAGATTCTCTTTCCTAATTTAGAACGATTACACATATATCATTGTTGGTCTTTGGTTTCTTTGCCTAATAACTTAACAAAACTATTGTCATTGAAAATAGAATACTGCAACAAATTACGTTCTCTACCAGATGAGATGCAAAGTTTTAAGGATCTCAATCAAATTACAATTAAATCTTGTGAAATTCTAAGAAGAAGGTGTCAAAAGGAGATTGGAGAGGATTGGCCTAAAATTTCTCACATTCCACATCTCGACGTTGAAACTCCACGGTAATACAATTTTTATTTTAAGTGTGATTGTTTATCTATAAATAAAACTATAATAGAAAATAGTATTTAATTGTTTCTTTACGAGTTGAAAATGAATATAAGTGTAGAAAATGTACTTTTTTCAACTATGAAATGCTTTTTATGATATCCACCATCACAATAAGTTTTCAAAAGATTATGCCAAATCCAATATTATAATTGTTATTCAGTATTTCTTAATAACAAAAATAATTTGTTCAACAGTTATTCTAGTATCATTTGTTTGATTTATTTGCTTTAATTTTATCTAATATTTAAATTGGAGTTTGTTAGAGGCTAATGTTCATAACATTTTGGTTTGAAACACATGGATGATATGTGAAGATGGTATGAATTGTGAAGATGATAGCGTGAACTACATGGATGAGGACTAGAATCGAAGCTTGGTATGATATGTGAAGATGGTGTTGCCTTATGGTCTTAAGTCTTGTTTATGTTTGGTGAATTTTGTGGGTATATTCACTGTAAACCCCCACGAGATAACACTCTTCCACTAGGGATCATCTAGGGGTTCAAAGGTTTGTTGTTATGCTAAATGCAACCGCAATTCTTGTGAAAGTGAGTTAGGATCATATGCCATTCATTTATTCATTCTTTTCAGCTTGTGTATCAATGACTTTTCTTTTCTTTTTTTTCAATACGTGTACGTATGCACAATATGTAGTTCCTATATGTAATGTGTTTTGTTGTATAAGCCCACGTTTTATTGAGCCATCGAGTTACAATCAAGTATGGTTAATTTGTGCAAATATGAGATTTGTCATATCACCATGTATGTAGTATGAATATATCATAGGAAAATTAGTTATAAGGTTTTCTTAATTAGAGTTATAGGATATTGACCTTTTGGTAGAATATGGAAAGTAAGTGGGGATTAGTGAGTGTGTGCATTTTAAATATTTATGGTTAACAGTTGGCGCGTTTAAAGTCTGATCTTTATAAGATGTTGGTAATCAAAAGACAAAAAAACAAACGAACTTGATAAACTAAGCGAAAACTTTATTCAATTATTAAACCAAATACAAAAACAGATTCAAATGTACCAACCACAAAATTCTAATTAAGTACAAAGAGAAGTAATGTCATTGGCCTTGATTTATAAGCAACCAATGACCTAAAACAACCAAATCCTAAACCAACTCAAATTAGGAAATATACCAAAAACTAATATCTATCCAAAACAAATTTACTAAACAAACCCTAGAGTTTAAGTCACTTTTTAACAATCTCCAACGTGACTTGAACTCCTCCACATGTTCCAAACCAAATTCAAAATTCCAATTCCCAAACGCTAGAGATACTAGCCTAATTCAAAGTGAACGATCGATTCACAAAAGCAATCTGAAACAAAATCGATCCAAAGCAAATGTCGATGACTTCAAAATGAACAATCAAACGTTAATCGGTAAATTCAAACACGGTCAACCAAACAAACAAATCGGTACAAACGATCTTCAACAAAGACAATCAAATTCAGACACCAGTTTCAAAAGCCCGAAAAAATCCCAAACAGTCGATCAAAATCCAAACGACTATAATCAAGTCTTCAAACACTAAATCGATCCACAAATTCCAAATATTAAATTCAAATTATAATGACACACTTATTTGATAAGTATTACGGTCAAACTTCAAACTTATTATCCAAGTATCAAATAAATTCAAGTTAATTAATAACTTGACGAACGGACTCTAATAATTCAAACGTCTAAAATATTGATACAGATAATACTTCTAACAACCCACTTATATAATAAGGATTATGGTCCAAATTCAAAATAAACATATTCAAACAAAATCAAATACTAAAACAACCTTATCGTAGGTTAGTCTTCAAATAAACGATCACTACAAAACCCAAACAAATCGACCAACACAAAATATAATTCAAACGACACACTTATAATTATGTCTTTAAACAAACTATCTATCCAAAATCAAGCTTCCATACTTTCACGTTAACTTTGAACAAATCAAACAAGACTAACATAATTGAATATGTCAAACAAAATGAATACTCAAGTAAGCAAACTAAAAGAAGTACCTTCGATCGAAACCCATTATTCACCATACATCAATGTTCAATCTCTCACGCACCAAATTTAAATAATAACCCCACCAACCCACTAATTATTTCATCCAGTCAAATGACAAAGTCTTCCATTAAACATTCGGCCACAAGAATAATGAAACAAACACCTTTTCTTTTTCTTCTTTTTAGTCGGCGGAGGTTCAAAAACCAAAAAGAACTTTTAAACGAAAAACCATAGTTCTGATACCACTTGTTAACAATCAAAAGACAAAACAAACAAACAAACTCGACAAACAAAGCGGAAGCTTCATTAAAATTATCAAACCAAATAGAAAACTAGATTCAAAGGTACCAACCCATAAAATTCTAATTAAAAGGTAAAAATAAAACTAATGTCTTTGGTCTCTATCTTTAAGCAACCAATGACTTAAAACAACCAAATCTTAAACCGACTCAAATTAGGAAATATACCAAAAACTAATATCTATCCAAAACAAAGATTTATGTAACAAACCCTAGAGTTTAAGTCACTTTCTAACATAAGACATCTCAAATCTTGTTGATTATATGGATGGTATTTGCATAGCTATGGGTAATTTCAATGCATTTAAGTCTTGATCCGAAAGAGCAGGATCCCAATTCGATGCAAATGAAGCCATGTCTTTCAATAGTTGCATTGAAAATGTGGGGTTTAATGACTTTAACATGGTTGGGCGAAGTAATACTTATTTTAATCGAAGTGGATCAAAGATGAAAAATGAGCAAGCTAAACCGGTTACTTGTTAAAGTAAGTTTTTTTTTCACTGAAGCAACACTTTTGTTACAGTATTTGAGTGTGTTATCTTGGACAATTGTCGGATTGTGTTATCTCGGACCATTGTCCCAACCTTTTGTCCAATGCTTGTGTCGATTTTGAACCTAAGCCTTTTAGGGTGTGTTGGAAGAAAGGACCATACAAGTTGGGTTAAAACAACTTGGTCATGGTGTTAAAATAATAAGCCATGGAGTACACGTTGATGAACGTGATTGGTTTGAGGTGGAAATGCAGGGAGCTCAAGGCAATCCTAAAGCCGAGGCTTTTCAGGTTAGTAGTGATGATGCTACAGTGGCTGAAAGACGGTTGAAGGACAAACAACTTGAAGAAAAGATAAACACGGATTGCTTCATAAAAGAGCAGGAAAAGGTACACTTTGGTATAAAGGAAGGGGCAGACATTATAGTAACCGAAGTACCTGGTAAAGAGGGTGTAGAGGGTAATGTTGCTGAAAAGAATAAAGTGAAGGAGTATAAGAAAACTAATATAGGGTAATTACTGAAGTACAATGCTTGGTTGACAAGGTGGTCCCCTAATGTCCACCTTAGTTGTAATAGTCAGCCTTCTCCGATACACAACAGCTTCAACCAGTGTTGGAACCTCGGACTGAGGACCTTCTTCGTCAAGGCACTAGTAGCAATACTTGTTACTAACCTTAGCTCTAATCCTGACTCTACAGAAAGTCCATTTAGCCATGTATCCTACTTCAATTCTCCAGTAAGTGTCATATACTCCGCTTCAGTTGTTAACAAAATTATCATGTGCTGCAATAGAGCTTCCCATCTCACCGCACATTCATGTATCATAAACCCGTACATTGTGATTGATTTACCCATGACAATGATCAATCTACCCATGGTGTAGCCAGAATCCACAAAAACATGTACGCCCGTATATAATCCACAATCAAACCCATCCAACGTAACGACACCTACAGGTGCCATGTTAGGTCTCATGCAGACTACTTGATAATCTTGACTTCTAACTACATATATACATGACCCCTCCCTCTTCTTTTATTCATCACTATTCCCTAATACACAACCCTCTAACAGTGTAGAGTATCCCCCCCCCCCCGACAATATCTGAACTGACATCCCGTTGGAAAACCTGAATCGTGACCCTCAGAGAATTACCACTTTGAGTCCTAAAGATCTCCATACCAAGTATATCTTCCTTTGATTTATCCATCAAAGCCCATATCTCAGCCTTGCTTTCGCAAGTAAGCCTCATATAATCTATATAGAGGAATATATATATGAGCATACCTGGTGCATACTCCAAGTAGTAGTATATGTTATTGTCGTCACTACTTCGCCTAAAATCAAAATTGAGCATACACATACTAGACCGAGTATCCATATTTTCTTTCATTACAGCCATCCACTTGGAAATTACCTCACAAGCAACTGCATCGTTTAAAGTCAATGAATCATGTGCATATTCTTCAATCACTACAGCAACTCCTAAAGCAACCATATTACACCCTTTGAGAGTATCGATATACACGACCATTCTCAAAGTAAACCATGTTCCCAAACATGACGATGTCAAACTTTATCGTTAGCATCCTGTAAACCCTTATAAAATTGATTGAACTTAGTGAAAAACCTCACCCGAAATCCACCAACAAGTACTGTGTTTGCAACCCTTCAAAGTATTTATTTTCTTCACTCTTCAATCGACTCAACCCTTGTATAATACCCTAACAAAAAATTGACTAACCTGAGGGCTATCAAAAAACCCTTTGAAGTAAATCTTTTTTCGATCAAACCCTAGCAAACCTGAAACTTGAAACCAAAGTAACATACTAGTCGACAAAACCCTTGATGATAGAAGAACCCTAACCAAATAACCTTGAACAAAATCGATCAAAGAAAAACCTTTACCCTTTCTCAAATCGATCAAACTTCACCACCAAGTAACCTTCTTTAAGCTGAAACCTTGAATTAAAACTCTTGCAAAACCTTGTCACTTTTGAAGCTCAAAACCAAAACTCCAAGAACCTTGTGACAAAAGAAAACGATTTCCTATAACACAAGGAGAATTGATCCACCTCCTTGCAAGAAAACTTCAAAAACCTTGTTGCCCAAGTAATCTTGATATGTAAACCTAGAAACCTTTAACCTTGTAATCTACACAATGATAACAAAACAATAATCGAAAACGACAAAGAACACAACCACCAGATCAGAAATTTTGACTGGATATGACTCTTTCCTAGAAGCTCTGATGAAGATCCCTCTAGTGAGATCTTAAATCTATATATCTTCAACCTACAGTTAGAATTTCATAGAAATCCAACGGTTAACGAACCCGCAACGCCAATTCTCCCACAACTGCATAATAACCGACAAACCAAACCCAGTTCACTCGTTTATCTTGTTTTGGCTTTTCTCCATGTTGTGTGATTTATTTTTTTCAAACAAGGCTCTGATACCAAATTTTAGAAGAAATCCAACAAGCCGGTTTCTAAAGCGGAACCACGAATCAAGAACTACTCCAACAATACCTCGACAAAGGGTTATAATCCCTTAATGTCGAGTGGCACCAACGCACACACGAGATATTTTACACTAAAACATTTATTAAACGTGAGCAAAAAAAGAAAGTACAAATAAACCTCGCCACCTCATCTCTATTAATAGATCATGAGGGGGTAATAACCTCATCTTTAGTGAACAAGGAATCTACAATTAAATAGGTTAGAAGATTTTCTAATACATGACTAACCTCCTTAAGTTTGAGCTAAACTACAAATAACCCCCTAAAATTATATCCTAACTATTACACACTAATATTCTAACAAGGTGTTCGACTCATGGCTCAGTAATGAGGAATTCTGCACTTTGGTTAGTAGATCATGGAATTCTTGGAAAAGTGGTGGTGTGGCTGATGTTCGTGCAGTGCTTGGTATGTGGTGATATAAAAATAGAGAGATTAGACTTATTGAAAATTGGTATGTAGAATAAATAGGTTGATAGGGGTCTGCTATCTCAAAATGAGATTAAATCCCATAGGGTAGCACTTCCTCAATATCATAGATTGGAACATATTAGCACTAGTAAGATTCCTCAAAAATGTTGTGTAAAAAGGGCAGTTGAGCGGGGCGAAAACACTCACTATCCTCATGCTTCTTTAAAACAAAAATAAAAGGAAGAATAAATTATAGGTATTGTCTCAAATGGTTTTTGGATTACAGATCCATCTCAGCTCAAATGTATCATGTATGACCATTTTTTGGATAGGTTCATAGAGCCTCGTGTATAAAGGCATGTTTTTCTAATGCTAGCTATTTCGTAATTTGGAACTAGCAGACTCGAACGTTTTGGATAATGAATTCACTATGGATGAAATTAAAAAAGTGGTGTAGGACTGTGCAGGTTCAAAAGCCCGAGGACCTGATGCTCTGAACTTTACTTTTGTTAAGAAATTCTGGGATCTTCTCAACAACGTTATTTTTTTATTTTGGTATAAAGTATATTGATTCGGCTGGCAGGCTTCCAAAAGGGTGTAACCCCTCATTCATATCTCTTGTTCTGAAAATTGTGTGCTTTAACTTTTCACTACTAGTTAATATGATGCACTTAAACAAGTTTAGAGATAGCTAAATAGTTGACCAATAAGATATGATGGTCTTGCTGGTTCATTTTTGTGTTTTTATATAGATAGAAAATATTGGAATATAGCATATTAGACAAGTAATATAACATGAGTACGCAACGGATTAAAGGATCAACTATAGCATAGAATTAATTAACATAACTAATTACCTTGTTTACCTTTTCTTGTTGTGTATCGAACGAGGAACGGATTCATGAACACAAGTACGAATATCCCATTAAACCATATGAAAACTATAGAGGTTTTAAAGTAAAAACCCTATGGGGTCTCACTCACAAAACGTTATTAGCAAAAAATTTAGAATTCTATTTCTTAAACACGATAACAAGCTAAACACTTTATTGCTTAACCTAAATCGAAAACCCTTGCCTTATTGGGGGGGGGTATTTGACCGGATTTCACAAAAGGGGAGAGAAGCGAATAAAATTAGCTTGCTAGGTTTTTCAAGATTAGTAAATAATGAATGCAAGAGGTCCATTATATAGCTAATCAAAACTTAGGAAACAAGTTAAGAAAACGCTTTCTTAAGAAAACACCCCCAAAGGGCCATCCATAGTAAGGAAGGGGAGGTTCTAGATCCTTCTCTTCCTATATTTTCAATTAAGTCCTTCTAGTTAATATTTAACGACCCTTAGTTTAACTACCATTAAGTAACGGGAGGTGATTTGCACACTAAAAAATGATTGGGACACTCAACTGTACAAGCAGATAAAGGACACTGTAAACATAATACAACTATGTAATGCAAAGAGTTGAGTGTCCCAATCATTTTCAAGAGTGTGCAAATCAATTCCCTTAAGTAACTATATTAGTTAACGATCGTTATATACTTATCGTGAAATATTAATTATATTAATTGTTTCTATGTGTTAAGGTGTGTGACCCCATAGGCTCACGTATTTTCCGGACATATATTCATTTGTGATATGAACATATCCCAATAGAAAAGACCCAAGATGATCACCTAGCCAACGACTTGCCAGCTAAACTAAATTGTGAGTTGCTCAATGTAACTCAATGTGCGACCTATGGGTGGCTATGGAACTACATTTTAGCCATGGATTTCGAGAAATATCCTTATCTGATCAAATGTTAACTCTATATTTAGTTCCTACAACCATGCCTATTTCACATATGGGGTAGCACTTGTTATACATGTGTATTTTCAATGCATACAGAAACAAACTCACATTCAAAACACCATCCAACTAAACACGATTCACTTTGTCAGCTAACTCAATTAGAGAATTTGAACTTGATTAGATGTAACTTTTTAACCTATCCATCCCAATCAAGTTGAAGTTAAGTATCGTAACAGATTTCATATGCTTTGCCGAAGCTAATGAAAGGCAGGCCAAATGGCAGTGAGATTCTAATAACCCTTATCTTTATATAATTCAGTTCGCTACCAATGATGTTGAAAGGTCAAACTGCAATTGTCCCAAAAGTGGCTACATCAAAATTCAGTTTATAGCTTTAACTCCTAAGTATTTAGCAAGATCAGCCAAATACTAAGATGTAATACACAGGCTACTGTCATGTGGAAATGCCTTCTGTTGTTAAGACATGGAAGAAGCCATGGGTGAAGATAGGTTCTAGCCTTTTCCTGCCCAGACCTTCTTCTTGCTCGGAAGAACCACTCATTAGCTGGCTGAACTAATGAGTGTACTACTACACTATAAAGGATGTTATCAGTATAATTTTCAACATAACGCGCAAGATGCATAAGATCCATTTTTATTGCTATTACAAATATCTTATATCCAACGTTAATTTTGATGCTCAGCATTCAGCAACATTCAGAAATTTTGAAGCATACTAAGATGACACACATTATCCTGAACTTTACAGAAAAGGACACTAAGTACTTTAAATTCAAAAATTCACTAGAATCTGTTTTATTTATTTTGGTTGTTGTTGCAGCACTAACCAAACACTTCTGCTGCAGCAGGAGTTTATTTGGTCAAAACGTGTGAAATGGGTGATTTGGTAGCTTAATTTTACACGGTTTGGCTCAAATGTGTGAAATGGCTGATTTTTTTACACCTTACTTATTAGTACACGTTTGGGCTAAAATAGATCAAAAAGACTAAAATGGGTCAAAACGGGTGAAATGGGTGTAACATAAACGACAAAGTTACTTATTATTACATGTTTGGGCTAAAATGGGTGAAATGGGTCAAAAGGTGTGAAATATGTGTAATGAGTCAAATAAACGACAAAGTTACTTATTAGTACATGTTTGGGCTAAAATGGGTGAAATGGGTCAAAACGGGTGATACATACATATGTACAGCAACTTCGCATACAGTCATGATACAAGTATGTACAGCAACTTCGCATACAGTCATGATACAAGTCACCATGTAACGTATATTATGTCTAAACCCGATCTATTTGTAAAGACAGTTATCTTATGTCCATTTGTATGATGGAACAAGTGCTCATTTGAGAAAGTTTTGACTATCAGCTATTGTAACGTGTTTTGAAATATAGGACCTGTTAAAAGATTGCTTTAAACATGAATCTTTTCTAACTATAGGGAAGGGCCTAGCAAAGCTAGAATCGTCGAAGAGTAAAATAAAGAACCTTTAAAAGCTTAAATAAAATCGAAATCTTCACATACTTTTTACAAATTATGAAAATCATTAGTTCGTTTTTATGTTATCAATGAAAGAAGCTTACTGTAAATAGTACTTTTCAGTTAGCTTTTAGCGTCTTTCTGCTGAAACAATTTTGGTCATCAAAAGATTTGACCACGTTGAAACTTGATCATTGAGTGCCATATGAGACTTGTAAGTGGATATTGAGACAAAACCTTAATGTGGAAGTGATTGAGATGAGATAAATGAAAACAATCGTTAGATGGATACCATTGTTTGAATCAGAACGAATGATATCAAAATGACAAGACATAGTGATCAATGTCCTTAAGGTTACAAGAACATTTCCTTAGTTTGTTTACAATCAACACAGCTGACCATTCGCATCCAGAATTCATGCAGTCACCAAGTCGGATTCATTTTAATAGCGATCAATTAATCAAGTACACTAGTGCAAAGCTTAATTGTTCATAATGATGAGCATTCTCGTACAACTTAGATGGTGTCATCAAGTTGAAAACAAGTGTTCAAATTCATTATACACTTGAATAAATATAACAAATACCTTGATTAGGTTCATCAACCTTGTTGGTTTTGTCACTGGAATCCTTAATTATAAACCTACTGCCATTACCACTATGCAGAGTTTTTTTTTGTCGCTTTCGTTTTCATTTTTTGTTAACTAGCTTGAATTAGTGACAATGAGATATATGGGTCTAACTCGTAAATTGGAAGATGACACGAACAAGATTTTCGACATGTTGTTTTACTTTTCTCAATCTTTTCTCACCTAGCTAGATTTTAAAACCGACTCCTTCCCAGCTCAGCTGAGATTCATGCCATGCCGTTGATCCATAGTCGGTTATCCTGCTTGCTCGTACAAGTAACTTTAGGGGAATTTAATCATTTATCTTAGCTAATTTAATGGGCTTATAAGCTTAAAGTTTGACAAGCAGCTAAGTTTTGCTTTTGTTTACCTGTAAAGTGTTAAGTTAGTTTGACATAACAATAATTACCTCCATCAAATAATTCTTGTCATAGCTATATATGCACTTTATTGTCAAACCCAGACAAACATAACAAAACTGAATTCATGAATCAAATACCCCAAACCCGAAAATACCGCGCCCTAACCCATAACCAAACCACCCGTGAACATGCCTGGCATAAGTGTTTTATGAAATGCCTCAATGAAAAATTCAGTAGTTGTCTGGATTGATTTGGTTTTTTGGTGAAATTAGTTAGGAGTTTTTAACAGATTTAATGCGGCCATTAGGTGATTCTGGCTGCGTAACGATTATAGAAATTTCTTGAGGTAGTACGATTGCTTTTTTGTAGTTGCTTTTTGGTTTATATGCATCAGTTCGTATCGTATCATATTATATGATTCTAGGCTAAATGTGCGGTTGTAAGGAACAAAGCTGGTTGAATATCGAAAGTACCCATGTATGACATAATAGAGCAATCTTGTAAACCAAATGCTGCAAGGTTCTGTTTCTATGCTGATATTTCTTGGGTGAACATGCCATGTCCTTAATTTCTAGCAGCACTATAATTTTTAATCTAATATCATATCCTAAATGTTGTCAGTACAACTAATGATCTATTTTTGACTGTTTAATTATACTTGATTCAGTTGATTGTCATTGTCTTGACATTTTCTGCTGATAATATATATAGGACACGTAATTGGGATAGATGGGTCAGATTTTAATTCATATTCTATCTTTGTTATAGCCTGAAGAAGAAAGATTTTGGGATCCTTAAAACGAGAGGAACTGGATGTTAGACAATGATAAAACCCGTGGGTATAACTTTATTAATAACCACTATATATAATAGTGAAACCCTAATACCCAAAACCCACAAACCGGGCTTGGGCCTAATTATCTACTAATACTGGAGAGCCATCTAAGGGAAAAAGATGCATCAAGGACAGCAAAGGTTTGGTTCAAACAAATTGACGGAGGATTATTATTATGTCTTTGTTTTATCAAATGGTGAGTTGCTACTTATCTATATAGTCGTAGTTGGGCGGATACAAACACTGGTAGAAATGAGAGATGTTAATAAACTCACTTTTAGTGTTATGGTCTGCAACATATTTATTATATTTTGTTTCTTCAGGCATTTCCTTACATCCTCTTCTAGCCACAAGCACTGCTTCCTTACAGCATCTACAAGCCGAAAGCACTAGAACCCTGTGCACGGGTGAGTACACCACATATTTTCAGTTCTTTTAATTGTCTCATATCTTCGTCCCTCTTTAGAGTTTCCCAACTTCTAAAGTTTTCCAGCTACAATAATTAATCACCAATGATATGTTTCAGAAGTGGTTGTAGCGCCGCACCATCTAGAGATATGAAGAAAGCTCTTAGTATTTACTATTTACAGGTTCGCATATATTCAGTTCTTTTAAATTGTCTCATATCTTAGTCCATCTTGTTAGAATGTGGTTACTATGCAAGGTCTAATAACACGAGTTCCATCTGTTGTTGACTGTTTAAACATCATCGTTGCGTAGACAGTTTTCCAAAGTTAGCAGTTGTATGTCGAGGAGAAGAAACCTGTTTTTTAAGGTAAGTATTTCATGTTTTTTTAACTTGTAACATACCAGCAGTAGCACTTACTTTCTTTTAAACCCTATTACAAAGATATGTTGAAAAACTGGACAAACAACAATCGAAGAAGATTCTAGGGTTGGACTTACAAAAGTTGTGCATTAGAACCACATCGCACAAGAATGGACCCTTGAAGGAGGGGCTCATGTGCTAGTTGATAAGTTTTATAGACGAATTCGACAAAATGAATGATTGAGATAAACAGACCTGTTAATAGGTAAATGAGACGTACTTGTTACCTCTAACTTGATACTTATTGTTGACCTTGCTTATGTCCTTACTGGTTTTTGCGGCATATGAAAATTTCAAGGATCTTCTAAAGAAGACATCGAAGGGGATGAAATCGGATGGTTCTCTTTATTTATTTATTGGGCCATAAACTTATGTGTACCACTTTCAGCCTTTGAGGTATGCTTAGGTCTGTATCCTAGTCTGGCTTTAAGATATCAGCATCTACTTCAAAACTTCACATGAATATACATATATTGCTTGGTCCTAATCATCCTATTGGTGATATTCAGTTCTTAAAATTTAGTAATTTGTCATTTTCTTCATATAACTAATCAAAAAATTTCTTACTAAATATTGAGTTAGCATATTCTATTTTCTCCAGATTTGGAGTTCTCTGTGTTGTAAAATTTCTTAATAAACTATCATTTTAGTTTTTTTCTAATGTTGTGTGTTGTAGACTTGTGAATAACATCGATGGAAAATGGTTTGATGCAGGTGTTGTGACCCGGTCATAGATTCTTGCAAAGATTGTGGTGGATAGTCATTTCAAGTCAATTTTAGATTTCTTTTATTTCAAAAATGTTTCTATCACAACCAAATCAAATCCATAACATGAACATACATCATATAGATATCTAGAAAACAAAAAATTTCACATTGTACAAAGAATATTTTGGGGATGCTCGTATGCAAAAGATTGAGACCACATTCACAATATGCACGGACATCATATCAGCATTTCATCTTCCAACTTAACATACAATAGAGAATTACATGCATATTTCCCCTTCAACACAACGTTCTAGCTAGACATTGCTGGTGCTCATATTACGGAATGTAGGTATCACCTGAAAGGTTTTAATGGATATTTAAATAATAGTATGTCCGGATTCGAACTCGAGACTTCGGGATTGCACACATTACGTATGAGAATTGATGTACATAATTAATATAAATAAAACGTTATTATTATTAATTATTAATCACTAAATAAAACATAACGATAGTTAAATAATTAACGAGGTTTGGTTAACGGTCGTTAAATATTAACTAGAAGGACTAGAGATGAAATTAGATGTCGGGAATGTTCTAGAATCCCTTTGGGATTGAATAGCCGATCGGTGGGGGTTTCCAAAACCCAATCCCACACAAACTTGGACACCAAGATATGTTACCTATAAATACAATTCATTGTATTCATTCATAACCTAATCTTGGATCACCAATAACCTTAATTTCTCTCCTTCTCCTCTCCTCTTTGTGTGGCCGGTCGAAACTCCCAACCCCAAGGGATTTCGATTTTGTCTAACTCAAAGACACAAGTGTTTGGTTTATTTTTGATTCAAGGAACTAGCTTCTCCACATCAAATCGCTATTAGTACGTGTGTACAAGAACGAAGAACAAGCACACTTGAGCTTGTAATCCTTGGTGGTCGATTTTTTGGGTTGGACGATTTGTATAAACCCTAGTTTAGGGTTTTGGGTTTTGTTACTTGATCACATAATCGTTTGATTACTTGAATTGCTAAAAGGTACGCACTTTCTTGTTTGGTTAATTAATTACATATATTATTCCTATAGTCTTCCGCTGCTTGCTTTGATGATGTATTTGTTTTATATATAATTGTTATGAGTATAAAATTCCAACAGTGGCATCACGAGCCGTTAATATGATGTAATTAATTACCGAAACACATAAAAATTGAATCTTTATGATTATATGCATGCTTTTTATGGTTTCTAGGGTTTTAAATTCGAAACCCTAATTTTTTATGTATGGGTCGATTACCCTTATATTTATTTAATTAGGTTTTAATTTTGTAAAACTTGTAGAAACCCTAGGATTGCATGCTAATTTTATGTGGTTAATTAATGAATAATTGTTATGTGCCATGTAATATGCGTATCTTGGGTGATAATTGTTATGCGGAATCCATGGTGGAACATGCATGTTTTGCCATGGAGTATTGTTTTTTGTATATTGATTAATTGTTAAGTGATACACACATGTTTTATTTATTTAATAATTATAAAATTGGGGAAGACCTCAATTATAACTAATAAAATTCGTTATGTGCTATTTGGTATACTATTAACTTCGGCTTACGCAATCGACTTGTCGATGTATGTGGCTCATCTACCTTGCGAGATGAAAGTCCTAGTTAATGTATGCATTTATTTACGCCTAGAATTGTTATTAGAGTTTATTGAAATAATTATGCATGTGGCTAATTGTTTTTACATATGTTAAATTGTTTAGTTATATGTTTATATTATTTGAGTGTGTTTAATTTTTATTAAAATGCTTTTTTGTTTATATATTGTTTTGACATGTTAGTAAGCAAAAAGGGTTTTTTATGAATAGAAAATTAAATGGACTAAATAATGGCGAAATTGATTTGTTATCTAAGAATTATTCTTGAACTTTTAATCGACTGATGCGACTGTACTAAATGGTTAGAACGGCTCACCCACTAGAACAAACTATAAAGGGGTATTTAAGAAGTGAGCATAGTCTCACTGAATGGATGTCTAAGGTTATGCTTCAGCGCTTACCTGGTCCTCTGCCCCCTGTGCGTTCGATTGGAGCTACCTAGTATAACCATTCTATGTACGAAGCATCTTAGTGCAAAGTTGTAAGTTTCTCAACGCATCGATTAAAACTTTGTAGAATTCAATCTTAGCAATTAAAATCTTTTAGTAAGTTTTTCGAAAATTTTATGTTATAAAGTTGTATGCATGCTTCTTTATACATAAGTTTTGATTACACATCAAAAATTGTACCCTTTAAATTTAAGTTTATGCCATCTAATGATATGAAACACTTGAAATTGTAATTTAGTTATGTGAGACCTTGATCTAGATTACAATAACGAGGTGAATTATTTTGTTGTGTGAGACCTCAGCTTTATGATTTGCAGTTTCTAAATTAGACAACTTAATTAAGTTAGTTAGTGAGACCTATAACTTAAGGCATAAGATGGGATGAAACATGCTTACGTTTTGCATTAATTGTTTTGGCAAAATAGTAAATCCCATAACTTTTGGAATTGAAAACTTGTTTGTCAATTATCGTTTTTCAACGATTACCTATTCTATACTTTCACCACTAGCAGATCAACTGATGTGGTGGAACTATGATAATGAGGATCCAATGTTCAAGGAAAATACTATGGTTAATATGAATATTGACCAAAGGGTATTTTATTTTCTTGAATGTTTACTTATCGAAAGTACTAACTTTTGAACTTTTATTTCTGTAGAAATGGCTCAAGCTGAATCTACTGCACTAGCCTCGTCGTTCAAATCTATGTTTGATCGAGAGAAATTGACTGGTAGCGCGAATTTCAATGATTGGTATCGGCAACTCAGAATTGTCTTGAGGGTTGCCAAAAGACTCAATTATTTGACTACGCCTTGTCCTCCTGAACCTGCAGCTGATGCTACTGCTGAAGCACGAGCTGCATGGCAATCTGAGTATGACAAGTATAATGAGGTCGCCTGCATTATGCTCGGGAGTATGAACTCAAGCTTGCAAAAGCAATTTGAGAGTTACTTCCCTAATCTCATGCTGGAAGAATTGCAAAAGTTGTTTGAAAAGCCTGTGACTGTAGAGCTGTATGACTTGATTGATGCTCTTCATAGTTGCAAGCAAGGAGATGGGAAACCTGTAAGCGCCCACTGTCTGGAAATGATGAGTTACATGGACCAGTTGGGGCGTTTGAACTATGTCTACCCTAATGACATACAAATTGGCCTGATCAACAGATCCATTAACAAGGAATTTGATGGTTTCGTGCGCAATTATAATATGCATTGCACGGGGAAGACAGTCAGTGAGGTACATGCAATGCTCATTGATTACGAAAAAGGTTTGCCCAAGAAGGCCTCTACACCTGCGGTTTTGACCATCCAGAAGGGTAGAATTTCTAAGCCTAATAAGCCGCTAGCGAACAAGAAAGGGAAAGGTAAGAGTAAAGCTGATAAGGGAAAACAAGTTATGACTTATCAGCAAGAACCCAAGAAGTACCCTCCCAAAAAAGCGTGAGAATCCGAAGAAGGATCAGGCTTGTCATCACTGCACCGAGGTTGGACACTGGAAGAGGAATTGTCCATTGTACCTTGATGAGTTGCGCAATAAGAGGTATAAAAATACTGGCACTGTGGCCAGTACTTCAGGTACTCTTTTGATGATAGAATTATTTGCTTTTCCTCATAAAATAAATTCCTGGGTATATGATACTGGATGTGGTATTCACATATGTAATACACTGCAGGGACTTAGAGGAGCAAGGAAGCTTGCCTATGGACAGCAATACCTGCACGTGGGTAATGGAGCACATGCAGTCGTTGAAGCTATAGGCACGTTTGATTTAGTTTTACCTTCGGGTTTAGTACTGTCATTAAACGATTGTCATTACGCACCTTCCATTGTTAGGGGTGTCGTTTCTGTTTCCTTGTTAAAAGATATTGGTTTCGTTCATACATTTACTGATTATGGAATTTCTGTTTCTTTAAATGATGTTTTTTACTTTAATGTTATTCCAGTAAATGGTGTGTTTGAAATTGATTTGCATGATAATGTGAATGATAAAAATAATTCTGTCTTTAGCATCAATAATAAAATAATCAAAAGTGATTTGGATTCTTCATTTCTTTGGCATTGTAGACTTGCTCATATAGGCAAGAAACGCATGCAACAGCTGCAACACGATGGGCTTTTGCAAGACATCAATGATGAATCATTTGATAAATGCGAATCTTGCATATCTGGGAAGATGACCAAGAAACCTTTTACAAATAGTTTAGAAAGGGCTTCTGATCTTCTTGGTGTGATGCATACTGACGTATGTGGACCACTAAGACATGTGTCAAGAAAGGGTGCTAGCTACTTCTTAACCTTTACTGATGATTTCAGTCGTTATGGTTATGTTTATTTACTTAAACATAAACATGAAGTCTTTGAAACATTTAAGGTTTTTAAGAGTGAAGTAGAACTGCAACTAGGAAAGAAGATTAAAGCTCTTCGATCTGATAGAGGTGGTGAATATTTAAGCCAAGAGTTTAAAGATTATCTAGCTGAGTGTGGTATTGTCCAGCAACTCACATCTCCTTATACTCCACAACAAAATGGTGTATCTGAGAGAAGGAATCGTACATTGCTGGACATGGTGCGATCAATGTTTAATCTTACGACTCTTCCCTTATCCTTTTGGGATTATGCTTTGGAAACTGCTGTTCGCATATTGAATATGGTTCCAACTAAGAAGGTTGATAAGACTCCTTATGAAGTGTGGTATGGGAAACCTCCCAACTTGTCTTACTTAAAGGTCTGGGGTTGTGAGGCGTTTGTTAAATGTGACTCTGCTGATAAGCTGCAACAAAGATCTGTTAAGTGTGTCTTCGTAGGATACCCAAAGGAAACGATGGGTTACTACTTCTACTTTCCTCCTGAAAACAAAGTAATTGTTGCTAGGTATGGAGACTTTCTTGAAAAGGATCTCATATCTCATGAATTCAGTGGGAGAGTATATGATCTGGAAGATGATCAAGAAGATACAACACCTTCTGAAAACACTAGCCAACCTCAAGTAGAACCTGAAAGTCTGGGCGTTCCACCTGAGATTGAAGTGATTCCCATTCGTAGATCCGCAAGGACTACGCTTGCACCTGAGCGTCTATGTCTCAACGTAGAAGCTGAGGAAAATATGTTAGGGGATCTTGGTGAACCTGCTAACTATAAAGCTGCCATGATGAGTTCTGAAAAGGAAAAATGGCGAGTTGCAATGAATGGGGAAATGCAATCCATGAAAGACAACGAAGTCTGGATAGAGGTTGACTTACCTCCAAATGCTAAGGTAGTTGGAAGTAAGTGGCTCTTTAAGATAAAGACTGACATGGATGGCAATGCACACACCTATAAAGCTCGTCTTGTAGCTCAAGGTTATACTCAAACCTATGGGGTAGACTACGAGGAGACATTTTCTCCTGTAGCAGACATTAGAGCTATTAGGATTCTTATAGCCATAGCTGCGTACTATGACTATGAGATATGGCAAATGGATGTCAAAACTGCCTTCTTAAACGGTCGCCTAGATGAGGACATCTATATGGCGCAGCCTGAAGGGTTTGTGAATCCAAAGTTTCCGAAGCGTGTATGCAAACTTCAAAGATCCATTTATGGGTTGAAGCAAGCATCAAGGCAATGGAACAAGAAGTTTGATGAAGAAATCAAGAAATTTGGTTTCACTCAAAATCTTGATGAGCCATGTGTGTATCACAAAGCTAGTGGGAGTAATGTTATTTTCCTTGTCTTATATGTCGATGACATATTGATCATGGGAAAAGACATTCCAAGTATGCAAGATGTAAAGTCTTATCTTGGAGAGTGCTTTTCTATGAAGGACTTAGGGGAAGCAGCATTTATTCTGGGAATCAAGATCTACAGAGATAGATCAAGGCGGTTAATTGGACTAAGCCAAAGTGCTTACATTGATAAAATACTGAAGAGATTTAGTATGCAAAATTCCAAGAAGGGATATTTTCCGATGCAAGTTGAACATGGCTTAAGTAATAAACTATGCGCGTCAACACCTGCTGAGGTGGAATACATGAGGAAAGTTCCTTATGTTTCGGCTGTAGGATCTATCATGTATGCTGTGAGATGTACAAGGCCTGATGTGGCGTTTGCACAGAACATTACCAGTCGGTATCAACAGAACCCAGGTGTGAAACACTGGCAAGCTGTTAAGAACATTCTTAAGTATCTAAGGGCTACTAAAGATATGTTTCTAGTGTATGGAGGAAATCCAGATGCAGAACTTGATGTTACAGGTTTTTGAGATGCGTCATTCCAAACTGATAAAGATGATACGAAGTCTCAGACGGGTTATGTCTTTGTCATTAATGGAGGAGCAGTTGACTGGAAGAGCAAGAAGCAAACAACGGTTGCGATGTCTATTACAGAAGCTGAGTACATAGCTGCTTCAGAAGCTGCGATGGAAGCTGTTTGGATTAGGAAATTCATTTCGGGACTCGGAGTAATGCCCTCAATCGAATTACCTTTAAATGTGTATTGTGACAACTCTGCTGCAATAACATTTGCCAATGAGCCTGGAGTCATGAAGGGCGCCAGACATTTTCCTCGTCGATATCACTATGTTCGAGAACAAGTCGACATAGGTGAAATCAATCTACTCAAAGTTCATACAGATGAAAATCTAGCTGATCCCTTTACGAAACCTTTGCCAAAAGATAAACTTACTGACCATGCTGATGGGATAGGACTTCGTTTAGCTAGTAGTTTCATGCAGATCTGTGATTAGTATTTGGATAAAGGATGTTATGAACAAATATTACTTTAATGAAATAAAATAGTTGTTTATGTTTATTTTTCATTTTCTTAATATTATATCCTATATTTGCATGTTTAATCCATGAGTAACTTATGTTATTTTAAATAGTCCGTTGCCGATCAATGATGTGGGAGTGTCATTGAATTAAGACAAATCTGAGTTTTGGTAGAATATACTTTTAAAGTATATTGATGCGTGGGACATACCAGATTCACATGATATTCAATGAATTGAATATAGGACTCATCCCAACTTTACATGATGATACTTTATGGGTCTTTGTCATTAAGTATATCATGAAGTGTTTATCCTCAGACTTGAGATACCAGATAACTGATATGAATGTAGTGCATTTGTGTAAGATAGTCTAACGCTATCCGTAACTGGTAGTTATAAGGGCTATTTTCGGAAGTGTTGCAAAATTCATGAGTTATGTTTGTAGTCAAGAGAATTTGTTCCTTTGAATTTGTTTCAAAGCATAATACTATATTTGGGCCCCTCGTAGGGTTGACAAGATGTTTGTATGGCCATACCCAAGATCTATCTGGAATACGTTCAGATAATTTGGTAATCTTGTTCAATCATATACAACGAGAAACAGAATATTAACTTATGAAATGACTTGATCCATATTCATAGTTAATGTAGTATTAGTAACAAAAGGATAAGTAAAAATGATGAATCATTAAATGGTTTTTTCCAGGAGACCATGCTCGATTTGATCTGGGGGCGTTGGCGTGTGAAAGCTAGACTAACCAATGTCATTACTATATTTAGTAATATCCAAGTGGGAGCTGAAAGGTTTTAATGGATATTTAAATAATAGTATGTCCGGATTCGAACTCGAGACTTCGGGATTGCGCACATTACGTATGAGAATTGATGTACATAATTAATATAAATAAAACGTTATTATTATTAATTATTAATCACTAAATAAAACATAACGATAGTTAAATAATTAACGAGGTTTGGTTAACGGTCGTTAAATATTAACTAGAAGGACTAGAGATGAAATTAGATGTCGGGAATGTTCTAGAATCCCTTTGGGATTGAATAGCCGATCGGTGGGGGTTTCCAAAACCCAATCCCACACAAACTTGGACACCAAGATATGTTACCTATAAATACAATTCATTGTATTCATTCATAACCTAATCTTGGATCACCAATAACCTTAATTTCTCTCCTTCTCCTCTCCTCTTTGTGTGGCCGGTCGAAACTCCCAACCCCAAGGGATTTCGATTTTGTCTAACTCAAAGACACAAGTGTTTGGTTTATTTTTGATTCAAGGAACTAGCTTCTCCACATCAAATCGCTATTAGTACGTGTGTACAAGAACGAAGAACAAGCACACTTGAGCTTGTAATCCTTGGTGGTCGATTTTTTGGGTTGGACGATTTGTATAAACCCTAGTTTAGGGTTTTGGGTTTTGTTACTTGATCACATAATCGTTTGATTACTTGAATTGCTAAAAGGTACGCACTTTCTTGTTTGGTTAATTAATTACATATATTATTCCTATAGTCTTCCGCTGCTTGCTTTGATGATGTATTTGTTTTATATATAATTGTTATGAGTATAAAATTCCAACATCACCCACCTGCAGCATGATTTGTCTTCGATGGTCGTTGTTTGCTTCTTCTTCTTCTTTTTCTTCTTTGTTATGTATAAGATCACTTTCTTAAAACTTAGCTTGCACTAATTTTGATATGTCAATGGTTATGGTTATGGTTCGACCTGATGTATTTTGTGGTTCAGCTATTGTCCATTTGTCCTTGATAGGGATGGCACTTAAATGTTATGAATGTGGTGACTTTATCCTAATGAATGCATCAAATGGAAGAAGAAAGCCAAGTAAAGAAGACTCAATTGCAGTCTATAATATTAGGGGGTGAATGTTAGACCTTAATGTTATAGAAAGCAAATATAAGGGTGGTCTAGTGTATTATGTATTATGTATCTGTAAGTTTCGGTATAATCCGAAGTTAGTTTGGACTGGGTTCAAAAAAAGAAACGGTTATATGTTAGGGTTACAACGGTTAGAAAGGTTGTAACGTTTAGTTTATGAGAATCGGTATAACTATATCAAAAGCACCGATTCATGTAGTATATAATAGGTAGGATTCTGTAAAAATTAAATCAGTTGTAATCAATACAATCGATCAATATTAATATATTTCTGTTAAAACTTTCTGTCCCAATATCCTTGTTCAATTCATCAATTCTTGTTAATTTTGTGTGTTTGATAATATACGATCCTGGAAGTGCAAGACCTGTACAACATGTTATGTATAAGATCACTTTCTTAAACTTAGCTTGCACTAATTTTGATATGTCAATGGTTATGGTTATGGTTCGACCTGATGTATTTTGTGGTTCAGCTATTGTCCTTGATAGGGATGACACTCATGGGCAATGGGTACGGGTACCTCTAACTCGTCACTGGCACCCGTGATTTTTCTCTTGCTCGTCACCTGCCCGCCACCCGTCTGCGGGTACAATTTTTTGCCCATGCTCATGCCCGCGGGTAAACTGTGGGTTTGTGAAACGTAACATTTACACACATGTTTCCGAATGTTTTAAAAATCAAACTTAATTAGAAGGTGCATAGTTACGACATATTGATAAATATGCACAAAATTAGTCAACTATCCACTAATTGTATATTACTAATAACATTAATACATACACAAATTCTACTTTTGTGATGCATGAATTATTGACTAAGACTAGTGGTTACTTGCGCATTGAAATCACAAGACCAGTACAGACGAACTTGTCTTGAGAATTGAAATATTAAGTAAACATTTGATACTTTGATGATTCATATTCTTCTTATAGTCTTGGATCTCAAAAGAGACATTCAGTATGATTTGTTTTTTGATAGGTTTTGTTGACTATTAAGGGTGCGCTTGGTTCAAAATGAGGAATGGAAAAGGGAAAAGCAAAAGGAATGCAAATGAATGAAATGGAGATTATCATTATCTTTGATAGTGCTTACTTTAAAAAAAACACATTAACCTCCAAAGTGGTGGTGGCTCGTGGTGGTGGTGGTGGTGTGGTGGTGGCTGGTGGTGGTGGTGGCTGATGCTAGTGGTGGTGGTGGTGGCTGGTAATAGTAGTGGTGGTTGTGGATGCTTTTGGTGGGTGCTGGTGGTGGTGGTGGTGGCGGCTGGTGGTGGGTGGGTGCTGGTGGTGGTTGTAGCTGCTGGTGAAGTGGAGGCGGAAAAAAGGGAGGTGGGTAACGGTTTCTCATTCCTCCCAATTTTGTAGGTAATTGACTATCAAAGTAGGATCAAATGAGAAGTATAATTAATATGAGAAAAATGAGAATAAACCACAACCATAAATATTATATGCACTCATAAAAACTAGTTGGATACCCGCGCACAGCGGCGACGATAAATATAGTTATATAATAAATATAGTAAATGAATTGCTAACCCAACTCTCCTCGCAATTCCCTACCCACTTAGTGAATTCATTTCACAACACTCCAAATGTATTTGTGTTAGTTGTATGTGTTTGTTTGGGTTTTCCGTAAATTTCTCGTGACATCATTATTCCCGCATATAAAAAGACATTCACAATCTCTTACCCGTCAAACACTTTCTCAAAAGTAAATGATTTTGATAAATAAAGTTTGTATTAATTGAAATAAAGGTTAAAGTTATAAAAATTTGAATCAAAATAAAATAAACCTACTAAAAATGTAAAAACTAAAAACTCATAAAAATATATCAAAATGGATGTTGAATTAAAGAGCACAAAATTTTAAAAAATATGGTGAAATTAGATCGTAAAAAAATTAAACGAATTAAAAGATATATAAATTTAAAAATAAAGGTGATTAATTAGTTAAGAAGTGACATGTGTCACCCCATTATTGGAGCTCCTTATTTTAGTTTGTTAGAGCTCATCTCTTTTTGTTATTTTTTAGTTAGAAAAGTGACACATGTCACTCAATGATTGGAGCTCTTTATCTTAATTTTTCGTGGAGCACACAACTTAAATGCTTTATATAGTAGTATAGATATAGATATACGCATCTCCCTATTATTTCTCTTTCCTTATTTGAAATATGTGGCTACAATTTCTTCTCACTCTTCTCATTCCAATATTTTTTCTCACTAGATCCATACTCATGGACTATCACCTAAAACTAAAGAATGAAGGATTGCATTGCATCAAACCAAGCATCATGTATCATTACCTTTACCATTCTTTAGGTCTCATAACCTCCAACCAAGCACGCCCTAAATATATCTACTAATAACTTGACAAATATTTAAGTAATAAAACAAATATAAGTTTAATAAAAAGCGGGTTCACATATATTTTGAAGGTATATATGCGAGTATTTTAAACGGGTGATGGGTTTACCCATGATGGGTATATATTACCCGTCACTCACCCATCATCCGCTAGCGGGTTCATGTTTTCAACCACGACCAACCCGTGGCCCACCCATCACGGTGCGAGTATCCTCAGATTATAGGTGTTTTCTCGCTCGTTGCCATCCCTGTTCCTTGAATTGGAGACTGTTTTCATAATCTTTCAAATTAAGTTTCAAGCTAAGTCAATTTTGGCTCCCGAACAGTATTGCTAGTTTCGCTTCATGTTTTAGAAATTACATAAACCTATTTATACTTTCGTGAATTAAAATCCTGTTATATATAATAAAGTGTAATAATTACCATAAAAAATATATAAAAAACATTGTCAAGGTGCTTTAGTTAGATAGCATTATTTCACACGTGTTCGTTTTTGTTTTCTATATGCCATAAATTTTTAGATTTTACGTCAACCAGATTAATTGTTTCCATCGTTTACACTTTACACATATACAATAAACTTGAAATTGTTAGTTTGTTACGTTTGTTCTTTGTTTCTTATTGAAACACGTTACATAAAAATTGATTTAGTTGGCCGAGTTTTATAATCTTTGGTCAAAAAGTCTATTTCTTGCCATTTTAAAAGTTAGTAATCATATCTATAATTTTATTCCAGAGAAGCGACATGAAAACATGAACATAATTCACATGACACGTATAAAATTCAACCCAAATTAAATAACTAAAAAGCACAATAACAAATACGGAGTAACAAACAAATTGAAAAAGTAAAACAAGAGTCAAACACATTCTAAAAGTCAAATGGTACAAACAACCCACATTCCTATTTCCTCATACCAATATCCTACATTCACCGATCAAAACTTTCATAAACTTGTAGCACCAAAGAAACAACGACTAAACCAGATCAATAACGACAAATGTGTCGTTATTCTCTGGTTTGATGTCAAACTGTGAAATCTCGACCTTTTGTTCAAGGTAATACAAAATGTCGAAAAGCCCGACAAGCCCAAACCATCAAAAAGGTCGATGAGCCCGATAAGTCCGATTATGTGAAACCATTAGAACCATTGTTACTAAACCCATTAGTGGCTGTGGCTGTAGGATCATCATAATACTCATCAGTGAGCCCACCACCCGAACTATTTCCATTCCCATCACTACCATCCATTTCATACTCATCCTCATCGTGCTCGTTAGCGCCTTCGTCGTCAGATGATAAAGGCGCTAACCAGCACGTGCCATGCAGGTGCCCATTAACACAAACAAAATACTCCAGCGCGCCGTCGTGCGAGCCGAGCCGTTTAGCCGCGTTCTTAGGAACCAAACCTGCTGTCGTCATACTCCATACACGGGCCCCACAATATGGACATCTTTCTCTATCTTCTAATGCCACTTGTCTCGCTATTAAACAAGCACGTGTCCTCGACTCGCGAAATCCCCGAAATACCCCTCGAAATACACCTAAATCATCCTCTCGATCCCCGAGCCGATGCTCACACGGGTCGCTGACGAATAATAAGTCGCCACGACACCGTTTCATTAGAAAACTTTTCCCCGAAGTTTTCGAAAACCGAGACTCCGTCACGAAATGTCCCGGTTTCGCCCGGCTCAAGACAAAATTGCGCGTAGACTCACACGCGCCGCAAAAAAACAACAGCTTAGCCAACGCAGGCCATCCCCCGCCCATCCTACTACTATGCACCCCGTTGGATAACGACTCCGTTATCCTCGGGGCACGGAACAAACAAAGCTCCCTCCACAGCAACCTTTTCGCCATAGCGCGCAACCGCCGACAAACGGCGGCCGTGCAACACAAGGATCGCACATCCCATTTAATAGACTCAAACACCAAAAGCAACACTCTCTCATTAAAAAAGTCTGATTCTCCGTGAGAACCAGACCCTCCGCTGACCGTACTGGTCAGCCTAACTCTCTGATTCGAGCTCGAGCTCATTTATCGATTTTCCTTATCAACTAATTAACCGAATGGTTTCACTCGCCTTTAAATAGTTGCAAGATATTACACCATATCTAAAGACACTTGCACAAACGTGTATATCTATTATTGGGCAACATGTTTATAATATGATACAAGATATTTGTGCCATGATAATGGACGGCTGTGATTAGCTAGAATAGGACACGTGGATGATTAAAAATGGTGCTTAAAAGGGAAGGAAGTAGGGAGATCAGGTGACATAAGACACGTGTCCAGATAGATGTTGAAAGTTGGTTGCTCGAAATATCTTTTAAAGGGTAACGTGGCAATCTAGGAGAGAGTGTTTGCCACGTGTGAGACAAATATCTTATGATATAGGACACGTGCTAGTCTATAAATGTGGACACGTAGAGTAGGTGACCTGTTTGGGACAAAAAAGGTGAAAAAATAGCTAAATAGGAATATTTTATAACGGAACTTTTGGTTTTTGGTTGTTTGGCTTTTTGCTAAATGGGGTGGTTGTTTGAGTGTTTGAGATATTTTGTACTTTTTGAGCCTTTTCTAGAGAGTTTTAATGTTTATTATATTAAAAAGAGATACAGGAGATATTTTTGCATGTTTTGATGATTTTTGCTTGACTAGTAAGTTATGGTCAAGTTCAAGTGTATGTTACCACTTCTGTCCTGAATTAACAGTCTTTTTCCCTGTTTTAGGTTTTTTTTAAATATTGTTTATTTCTAAATTAGCCGTGAATTATGTAGCAATTTTATCATATTGTATTTAAGGGTCGTTTGGTTTGTTACTAGAAATTACAATGAATATCAGATTTTGTATGAGGTAAAATGATAATGGATATGAAAAAATGTATCATTACGATTGTTTATGTTTAGTTGAAGAAATATGAAATGAAAATGTGTATAGATATTTGAATTTTATAGTGGAAAAGAGAGAGATCCGTGGAAATGGATTTCATAGACACCAAATTGATGTGTAATGAATCTATGACTATGATATACCTATTTCATTACTAGGCCCATAAAATAAACACCTTTAATCATTTTCATAGTTCTAGTCTCATTGCCATAGTCGAATACCAAACGCACCATTAATGATATAAAATTACAATTTTCAAAACTTTTAATTAATTGTATAAGGGTAAATTTGTCATTTACAAAAAAGTAAAAGAATAAATACAATAATGATTTTTTTTAAACTGTATGTTTTTGTCGGGAGACAATTATTTTAAAACAAAGAGAATATTATATTTGAACATCTATAATGTATGTTAGTTAAAACTTTCTACTATATATGAAAAGGGTAAATTGCATTTTTGGTCTTTGTGGTTTAGCTAAATTGTAGGTTTTGTCCTCATTTTTTCGAAAGTGCAATGATGGTCCTCATTTTGAAGTTTTGGTTGTTTGTTTGATCCCTGGCCAAAGCTAAATGACTAAAATACCTTTGTCTTCTTCCCCTTTAATTTTCTGATTATTTTTTCTTTTTATTTATTCATCCAATAACAAGAACATATACAAGAACCCAGATAAACAAAATATTTAATACACTTAAGTATCTAATACACCCATATCATCAACATAAAAAAGCACCCACTTCTAATCATAAATCCATATTCATCCCCAACTCTTTTTACTCTCCTACCTCACGGAGATGGAATCAGCCAATCATAAGTTCAAGAAAAGTCAAAATTATTGACAAGAAAGAAAGACGAGTAAAAGAACAGTCAACTTCACAAACAACTACTAACACAAAATTGCCCTGGTCATATCCCAAAACTACAACCTCGTGTCTATAATATCAAACACAAAATCATCAACATAATTGACTAATCCCTACCCTGCCCGATTCGAAACAAGAAACGAAAAGTCAAAAAGAAATAACAAGAACAGTAACATGTTGTAGCACCTCGCATATTTCAGGTCCATATTTTACTATTTAATGTTATATAAATTACTTTTAATTATTTAATTAAGTAATCTCAAAAATTAAATAGTGTAAATTATCCTCACAACCAACACAAGACTAGGAAAAGTCTATGTGTTCAAAAATACTTTAGTTTCACCACTAGTCATAATTCATGTGAATTATTGTCACTTTGCCAATTTTAGGTACACATTTTACCTTTAAGCTATACGCGTTCCCGAACCTACGTTATTAGGTTTTAACAACATAGAGACATCATATTAGACTTATCATACTTTTAATATACTTAGTTGGAGTATGTTGATAAGTTTTAACATTTTTGGAAGTATTACATTTTTATGTTACCCGGTTTTAAGTTTCGTGAATTAAGTGCTTAACATTAGTAATTACCGGGACCAAACTATACCCTAAAAATACAAAGTTATCACAAAATACACATGCACTACCACCTCATGAGGAGGTGGCGTGCAAATAACTTCACACAAGCCAAGTTGCCTCTTCTCTACACACATGCAAACTACTCATCACTTCTTGTCCCCCCCCCCCCCCATATACCCTTAGTCACCTCACACATATCCATTCACATGCAAAACACACAAATCCTCTCTTGGACTCCTCTTTGAACGTCCAACATAATCACACAAACACAAATTCATACTTTGATTAATACTACAAAATTTACTAAGAAGATGGAGCTTAAGTTGGTACCTACATGATCCTAGGGTTGTTTTGTTAATATCAAGGGTGAAATTAGAAGATACACAAGGAAGTTAGGGGCTGAATTAAAAGGGTTTATTGCAAGGGTAAGAAGGTTGATAAAGCTTTGGTTAAGAGGTTGAAGAAGGGTTGAAGACTTGGAAGGGTTTAGGCTTGATTGTTCTTGTGACTATTCAACCTAACTCTTGTAAGAAGTTGTTTAAATTTCATGTCAATCAATATGGTTGTAATGATATTTATGATTATTTGATGTATTTGATATAAGTAGTACATGTAATAAGGCTTGCATGATGTTGTACATAAAATTGATGGGTAAAAACTAGTGTAGAAACTCATTAAGACAACTTGTAAGAAACTGGTGGATTATTATGAGTTATAACATAAAAATCATGAACTTTGGACTTGATTAAGTTTAATAAGGTGTTAGAGGAAGTAAAAACTTAAATTTGAGCTTTTGAATCACTTGAAATGGATTTGTAGATAAAAAGTTATGGTTAAAAGAAGAAGGCTAGATGAAATTGGTTATTATGTCAAAAAGTCTTCTGAAACGATTTTAAAACGCGATTTAAACCATTTTCTGGTCCGATTCAGAAAAAGTGTAAAACACGAAAGTTGCTCGGAATGAAATTTTCTTCAAAAACTCAGGAGCACATAAGCTGAAAGTGAACGAAAAGTCTCAAAAACAGCAAAAACTAAACGGACCTGTTGTGACCAGAAAAACAGCCATGGTTAAAGAAAACTTAGTCGTATTTTTTTGACTCTTTGAGACCAAAACCAAGCCATGGTTAAACCAAGACCTCAAGCTATTTTAACTTGAATATGACCATTAGATATGACCATGATTGTTATTTCAAAGTTGTTAAATTATAACTAAGCCACATGACTAGTTTGGGTATGTTGACCCAAAAATTGTTCCAAAAACTTGTTTATTAAATGGAGCTTTACTAGACTTTGATAAAATGACTATATGACATATAAACTATATAAACATCTTTTTACAAAGTTTTAACTCTTATATTAGTCAAAAACATATTTTGAAACCTTTACACAACATCATAATATGACACGCCGAAATCATTTCATCACAACACTTACACATAACAACTACTTCACGACATAACTCATAACATTATCACGTCACTACTCAAATAGTCTTTGACGAAAGACGACATATGTTTTGTACAACATTTTTCTCGTCAAATACTTACTTATAAATGATAAGTACTACAATAGTAGGGAATTTCATTATCATAAAGAGGCCTCTTCGGGGTATCGTATCGACGAGTTGTGGATTTACGATTTAAAGTGTCCTGGCTCCTCGTGCGATTACTACATGACCTCTTGATTTTGATAGCCCGAACGGTGGTACGAGGTCATTTATAAAAAGGCTATGAGCCGAATCAATACTTAAGCGATACCATAGCTTAATATCCATGTACAACATCATAAGCCAACAAATTACATATACTTGTACACTTATATTGAAAACTATACTAAAACATAATTATTATACTTTCGTAGGTAATCACTAAAGATCGAAGCCTCGACATACTCTGTATTTACAATAATCTACTACTGATAACTACGGTGAGTTCATAGCCCCAACTTTTATTTAACTGTTTTATAAACTACTTGGGGGAGATACATGCTAAATGTTTTATTATGGACAATTACTTGAAAACTGAATGCCTTGACTGTATTATTGCATACCACTAAGTTATTTATGCCAAAAGTCCCCTACATCATGGACCACTAATCACTGGGAGTGAGCGCAAATATAGTGGATAGGCCTATCGGGATTGACGAATCCCGTTTGTGTTAGCCGGATCGGTAACCAAACGCACTTTATTTGAATTACCTAGGTATATAGCAAATACCTACTCGGGGCATGTTACTTATATCTATATATATCGTCCGGTGATATATATACAACAGTCAGTCGTGAGTGCCATGAGCTTAGAGCAATAATAACTTTCAAGAAGATAATTATACACATTGCAATTATACTAAAAACTATTGTCCATTACTGTTTACAAAACTATGAATTCACTCAACCATTGGGTTGACTTTTTGGCATGTTTTATCTCAGGTCCGTAAGATATGTATGACACGGGAATGAAGGCACACGGAATAGGCATTTTGAAGACTATGCATATTATCATTCGAAAAACTTTTGAACTTATTATGTACATTATGGGACCTCTAATCTGATATTATGAATAAATTCGAATGATAATGTATTTTAAAACGTCTCATTTAGAGTCGTTTTCTGTAATGTGTACTTTGTGTTAATAAGTAATATCCTCGATTAGCTTCCGCTGCTATTAAAAACTGAGGGTGTTACAAATTGGCATCAGAGCTACAGTTATAGAGAACCAGGGTGCATTATACACCTAGGCTATAACTACTATCTACCGATTTACTTATTATAGTCTTTACATTCCGTGTGCCATGCCCACTATTTGACATATCACTATTTAAATTACTATGAACGTTTAACTAACTCTGAACATGAATACTCTTATGCAGACATTATGTCTGTACCACCATCCCCAGATCACGATCTCGTTATTCCAAATCAAGCTATAACAGCTCAACAAGAACAGGTACTTCCGGCTCCCATCCAAGCACAGAATCCCCCGGATCAAGATGATGATTATTTTGATATTGTGGACTATGGGGATGACGAGGATGTGGAACCATATGAAAATTTAGCTGATGAAAATGAACCCGAGGATGATTCGGACGAAGATCCGAAAGAAGATGAAAATATGATCTTAGATGATGATGATGATATGGAAGTGATTTCCGATGATGACGAAGAAGAGGAAGAACCTCTTCAAGTGGATGTCATACTCAACGGATCTCCACCTCCACCATCACCAGTGTCACCATCTATTCCAGCAAACTCTGAAATTCCTGTTTTGGTTACTCCCACTACTGGGGGAAGGCCTTATATCATTGGGGGCCCTTCCTCTACCTACGAAGTTGGAGGACCATCTAATACTATTCCGAACTTCCCTAGGTACGAAATGGGATGTCTGAGACAAGATGTCACAGCACTAAAAAATCATGTCCACTTTCTGTCAAGGGCAATGCATTGTCGTGAAACGAAGATCTCTTCAATAAGAGTTGAAACCGTTAATGCTCAAAAACGAACTGATCTGACAATATTGGATATGAGTGATATCCAAAAGGGCCTTACACGTGTGGAAGACATTGTCTTGGATCCTATAACCGGATTTCCAGTGCTTAGGAACAAAGTCACCCGTATGGATAGAGCACAATATGAAGACGGCGAACATATTAAAGAGTTGGAACGTCGTGTAGCTTCAACAGAAATGAAGCTAGAAATTGCTCAAACCGATCGATGTAGGCTTGAGATCGATCTCTACAATGTACGGGTAGAAATGCAGATCATGTTTCATGAGCTAAGGGGCTCTAGGGAGTTTCGCCCAAATGACGCCATTGATGTGTTGGCTACTCATGGAAATAACAATCAGCCCGAGCCGCATCAATCCCCGGACTCTTGAAAAACTAGTGTTGTTATGATAGTTAGTAAGATATGTAATAGCTAGTAAACAATGTAATTGCTGACTGATAGTTTCGTAAGCAAAATTTTGAAGAAACCTGTCACGGGTTTCGATTTTGTAACTCTGATGTAATGTATTAACTATATATAAATGTAAGTTTTGTTGTATAAATCAATCTCGTCTTGTGTTGTGATTTAATTTCCAACGTTGTTCTTCTATCATTTCTAATCGTGCTTATTATCCAACATCATACTTATACCACATCTCTTGCTTAATTGATAGAATCATGCCACCTAAAAAGAAAAGTCAAGCTGCTATTGATAAATTGGTTGCCGATCAAGTGGCTGCCGCACTTAGAACTGAGCGTGCAACTGCAGCTACAAATGCAGTCGCGGCCACTGAGGCTGCAAAAACTGCCGTTGTAGCTGAAGCACTTGCAACCGCTAGGGCCGCTGCAACTAATGTTGGAGCAGGAGGTTCTAACGCTACGGGACCAGCTATTGGTGCCGAAAGAATAAATGTCGAACCAATGCCAAGGGGTTGCTCATACAACGAATATATGAAATGCCAACTCACAAATTTTAAAGGCATTGAAGGAGCTGTAGGGTTAACCCGCTGGTTTGAGAGATATGAATCTGTATTCCTGATCAGCAACATCACTGAAGACTGCAAGGTTAAATACGCCACCAGTACTTTAATGGATGAAGCTTTGTCGTGGTGGAATTCTATAGTGCAACCAATCGGTATTGCAAATGCCTACAGAATTTCCTGGGTCGAACTCAAAACAATGATGATCAAGCAATATTGTCCTCGTAATGAGGTACAGAAGTTGGAAATTGAATTCTGGAACCACATAGTTAAGGGCTCTGATATCACCACATACAATCGTCGATTCAATGAATTGGCAATCTTATGCCCAACAATGGTTCCAACCACTGAGAAGTTACTGGAGAGGTACATATGGGGACTTCCACAACCTATACAGGGAAATGTGACCTCTTTTGATCCAAAAACGATAGATGATGCAATAGGAATGGCTCGTAGTGTAACACCCCCAACATACCGCAGCGGAAGATTGTGTCATTGGGGTGCTACTTCATAATACAAAGTACAAGTTATAGAAAACGACCTCTAAATGAGACGTTTTGAAAAGTTACCATTCGATTAATGAAATCAGAGTTACAAACAATGAGGTCCCAAAGTATAATATATAAATGTTTACAAAATGTTTGGAATGGTAAATGATATAAGCGTAAGTCTTCAAAATATGTCGTGCGACTCTATGCTTCAAACTCTAGCTATCGCCTTAAGACCTGAGATAAACATGCTAAAAAGTGTCAACACAATGGTTGGTGAGTTCATAGAGTTTGTTTAACGTGTAAAGCCTTGAAAGAATGTTTTCACAGCAAAGGCATTGTAAATCCACTCAGTTCCAAGTTCCGTCCATACAAAACTTGCAACCTGTGTGTTCACAACCCACTGCCAAAATATAGTTTGCACAATACACCGGATTATATTCACCCAAGGTCATGAATCGGGTACCATGGGCGGGGGCATTTTCCCAAATAGTACTATATTAATCCCATGGTCATGAATCGGGTACCATGGGCGGGGGCATATACCCGACTTATAGTACTATCAATATCTCTCCGACAGCATAGAGTATTGCGTACGTTTGTAAATACAATTCATGTATTTAAGCGAGTTAAGTATTTCCAAGCATGTAAAACGAAATCAAGTATAACGTAATCAAGTATAATGCAACCAAGTATAATGCGATCAAGTATAATGCAATCACGTATAATGCAATCAAGTATAATGTTTTGAGTATTTGTAAAAGTAAAAGAAATAGTTGAGCATGTATCTCCCCCAAAGAGTTTGTAAAACAAGTATTAAAAGAATAGGAGCTATGACTCACGGAAATCCTTAAAAGTTTAGAGTACTTGTGAAAGTAAATGAAAATATTTGAGCATGTATCTCCCCCAAAAGTAATTCAAAAGGTATAAAAGTAGAGGCTATGAAACTCACCTTAAAAATGATATCACAACGTATAACGGGATCGATGGATAAGCCTGGAAGTCTCTACGTATAACCTAGAATATGATGTCAACTCTTAGGTTCGGAATAATGCCTAAGAAAACATGAACGAGCCTATATATGCCATTATATTGATCATGACGTAGTATTTGTATGTTTGTTTATAGAAATGGTTTTAGTTTGTATATCTCGTACTACCGTTCGGGCCATCGTAATTCAGAGGTCATGCAGTAAACGTTCAAGGAGCTAGGACACTTTAAATCGTAAATCCAGCAACTCGTCGATCCGTTTACCCAAATGAACCCCTCACATGAAGTTCCCTAGTGTTGTAGTGCTCAATACGTGAAACATGTATTTTAATTATTTGATTATATGATAAATTAAGAGTTTATAAATACGATAAATAAACTAACAAAGTTTATAAGTATTTAAATAAGTTTGAGTTATATATATACTTACCTTAAAATAGAATGCTTGAGTATTATGAAAAAATAAAATATTAGCGGAGCTTCGACGTAGAATTTGCAATCTTCGAAAACCCACGGCAATTAGAAGATTATAACAACGCCTTCTTGAGAACCCGAAGAAGAAAAGAAGATTATAACGACGTCTTTTTGGAGACTTAAAGATATTTGAAGATTATAACGACTTTTTCTTGAAAACTTCCAAGAACGAAGATCAAACGCTAGTTTTCTTCAAGAACACATGAATGTTCTTACAAGATCTATAAGAAATGCCTTAGGGTTTAGGAATTTAGATGATAAGAAGGGGTGGTGCAAGAAAAATGAAGTGATTTAGCTTGGTATTTATATGCTAGAGATTATGGTTAACTATATATTGGGTTAAAAACTAACCATGGTTAAGTTTACACATGTAATGATCTAAAGAAAGTATGCTTAGGATTTTAACACCAACATGATGACTCCCCTCTCTAATTTCGTTCATGATAAGATAGGATGACTTTGGTGGATAGTTTTGGTATTGTCTTGGTTACGGAGTGAGTTTTGGTTCCGTTAAATGCTAACCGAAGCCATAAAAGGTAAAACCGGGTATCGTAAAAATATGAAACTTGCAGGAATGATGAAACTCATCATTATAATCCATCTAAAAATATAAAATGGGTGATAAGTCTTATTGGGTGCAAAAACGCTGCTTAAAACTGGAAATACGGGGTCAAAAACGCGTAATTCGTAGTTTATCAGAAAAGAACGAAATTTCAGGGAAACGACCGTGAATTTATTTAGAGTAGACTAAAATTAGTCTAAAAATGATATGAGATGTAAAAATATGGTTTTCGTCATACGTGGGATAACTTAACAGTTATTTGTGAAGTTTAAAAGTTACGCGATTTAAGAAAAAGGTAGAACGTACAAGGTTAATTTCTTTATGGTCAAAGGAGGAGGGAAATATGTTTGAATTTTCCAAAAATGTAAAAGTTTCTAAAAATCTTAGGAAATACAGTGCAGGAATCGTTAAGTCTGGATGTAAGTAGAATTGTTTAAAACGTAAGTTTAGTTTCGTACTGCGCTGGGCTTATTTGGTAACATAAAAATAAATCTTAAAAATTCTCAAATTCATCATGAGTGATCCAAAAATTAATCTAATGCGGGGAAAATTGTCAGAGGCAGTTTTCGTTATGCGCGGGACGTTGAAATGGTGTTCCGACCAAAATGAAACTTTAAGACGATGTTTTCTTAATAACTATTGCGAAAATGATCTAACGATTGTCGAACTCTTTGGTCATTACTAAAATAATTTATCCTACGAGAATGTGAAATAAAAATTTTACGGGATGAATAGTGAAAAGTGAATAGTAACAGTGAATAGTAAAAGTGAATAGTGACCAGAAAATGCGAATTGTTACACGTAGATTGATGGATCAAGCGGTTAGAGCAGGAACTGTTCTGATTCATGACATTAACCTCAACCGTAACAACAATAACAACAACAACCATCCCAATAACAATACCCACAACAACAACAACAACAAGAGAAGGTGGAATGATAGCCGAAGGGGTAACAACAACAATCCCAACCAACAAAACCGAAACACAAACCACCACAACCGGCAAAACCGTAGGCAAGAAAATGCCAGAGGTACTGTTGTTGCTGCTGTTGCACCAGCTGAAGGAGGAGGTTATCAAGGAAATGCTCCTTTGTGTTATAGATGCAAGTTACATCATGAAGGACCTTTCACCGTTAGATGCAAGAATTGTCAAAAGACAGGGCATCAAACCAAGGATTGCAGAGGGAAGGGGCCTGCTACTGGTGCCAACACCCAACCAGTATTGACTTGTTTTGGGTGTGGAGAACGTGGACACATCAAGAGACAATGTCCCCGAACCAATGGTCAACAAGAAGGAGTAGCTCGTGGTAGGGCGTATGTATTGGGTGATAAAGATGCGCAGCAGGATCCGAATGTGGTTACGGGTACGTTTCTACTCAATAACCATTATGCTAAAATCTTATTTGATTCGGGTGCTGATAAAAGTTTTATATCTACTGCATTTGCATCTTTACTTGATATTGCACCCACTACATTAGACACCGCCTTTACCATTGAGTTAGCAAATAGGAATCTTGTAACCACCAACATTGTACTTCAAAACTGTACTCTAAACTTGTTAGGTCATCCATTCAAAATAGACCTCATGCCAATAGAACTCGGAAGTTTCGACGTTATAATTGGTATGGAATGGTTATCGCAACAAAATGCAAATTTCATCTGTGGCGAGAAAGTTGTACATATTCCTATCGATAATGAAACCTTGGTTATCCGATGGGATCGAAGTGGAACTCGCCTAAACATCATTTCTTGCATTAAAACTCAAAAGTACATCAAGAAGGGATGTTATGTCTTCCTAGCCCACATAACGGAGAAAAGGTTAGAGGAGAAACGACTCGAAGACGTACCTATTGTACGTGGTTATCCTGAAGTCTTTCCTGAAGACTTACCCGGACTTCCACCACCTAGACAAGTGGAGTTCCAAATCGAATTGGTGCTAGGTGCCGCACCAGTTGCTCAAGCACCCTATCGCTTAGCTCATTCGGAATTGCAAGAGTTATCTAACCAATTGCAAGAACTTACGGATAAAGGTTTTATTCGACCAAGTTCATCACCATGGGGAGCTCCAGTCCTATTCGTTAAAAAGAATGATGGATCCTTCAGAATGTGCATTGATTACAGGGAGTTAAATAAACTAACTGTAAAGAACCGATACCCACTTCCAAGAATCGGTGATCTTTTTGATCAACTCCAAGGTTCAAGCGTATACTCCAAGATCGATTTGCGATCAGGATATCACCAACTTAGAGTTCGAGAAGAGGATATTCCGAAAACGGCGTTCAGGACTCGATATGGTCACTATGAGTTTCAAGTTATGCCATTTGGTTTAACTAATGCTCCAGCAGTATTCATGGATCTCATGAATCGAGTGTGTAGACCATATTTGGATAAGTTTGTGATTGTGTTCATAGATGATATTCTAATTTACTCCAAGAGTAAAGAAGAACATGAAGACATCTCAAGTTGATCCTAGAGTTACTCAAGAATGAGAAGTTGTACGCTAAATTCTCAAAATGTGGATTTTGGATCTCAAGTGTACAATTCTTGGGTCACGTAATTGATAGTCATGGAATTCATGTGGATCCCGCCAAGATAGAGTCCATAAAGACTTGGGCTGCCTTTACAAATCCAACGAAAATACGTCAATTTTTTGGACTTGCTGGATATTACTGTAGATTCATCGAAGGTGTTTCCAAGATAGCAAAGCCTTTAACTAAATTGACTCAAAAGAATGTGAAATTCGATTGCGGCGAAAAAGAAGATAAAGCGTTTCAATTTCTAAAAGAGAAATTATGCAGTGCACCTATCTTAGCGTTACCTGAAGGCAACGAAGACTTTGTTGTGTACTGTGATGCTTCGTATAAAGGTTTGGGAGCAGTGTTAATGCAAAGACAGAAGGTGATAGCTTACGCCTCACGACAACTTAAAAAGCACGAGAAAAACTACACCACTCATGACTTAGAGTTAGGGTCAGTCATTTTTGCTCTTCGAATCTAGAGACATTATCTCTATGGCACAAAGTGTATAGTATACACAGATCACAAAAGCTTGGAACACATTCTGGATCAGAAAGATCTAAACATGAGACAACGCCGCTGGCTAGAATTACTTAGTGATTACGACTGTGAAATTCGTTATCACCCGGGTAAAGCAAACGTCGTGGCAGATGCTCTCAGTCGAAAAGAACGACTCAAACCTCTAAAGGTTAGATCGTTGGGAATGATGATCGTATCACCACTACCCTCACAAATCCTTGCAGCACAAACTGAAGCTATCAAAGAAGAAAACCGACCCAAAGAAAATCTCTACGGTATGTTAGAGAACAAAAACGGTCTGGTAAAGCGTTCTGATGGAACGTTATGCTTCAAAGACAGAAGTTGGATACCACTCTATGGAGGTGTACGAGATTTGATTATGCATGAATCGCATAAGTCAAAGTACTCCATTCATCCGGGGTCCGACAAAATGTATCATGATCTCAAAATGCTATATTGGTGGCCTAACATGAAGGCCGATATTGCCAAATATGTTGGTAAGTGCTTGACATGTTCTAAGGTCAAGGCCGAGTGTCAAAAACCATCAGAATTACTACAACAACCCGAAATTCCTATGTGGAAATGGGAAAGAATCACGATTGATTTTGTTACAAAATTACCCAGAACACCGAGCGGTTATGACGCCATTTGGGTAATTGTTGACCGTTTAACAAAATCTGCTCATTTTATTCCAATCAAAGAAACTTATGATATGGATCAGCTGACCAAGCTGTACCTCAAAGAAATAATTTCTAGACACGGTGTACCAATTTCAATTATCTCAGATAGAGATAGCAGATTTACTTCAAACTTTTGGCAGTCACTTCAGAAAGCTTTTGGAACTAAACTGGACATGAGTACTGCCTATCATCCGCAAACAGACGGTCAAAGCGAAAGAACCATACAAACCTTGGAAGATATGCTAAGAGCTTGTATTATCGATTTTGGTAAAAGCTGGGACTATCATTTACCATTAGTCGAATTCTCTTACAACAATAGCTATCATTCCAGTCTTAAATCATCACCGTACGAAGCATTGTATGGTCGAAAGTGTCGATCTCCCGTATGCTGGAATGAGGTTGGCGATGTTCAACTCACCGGACCAGAAATTGTACGGGACACAACTGAAAAGATTATTCAAATCAGAAGCAGACTACAAACTGCTAGAGATCGCCAGAAAAGTTACGCTGACACTAGGCGAAAACCCTTGGAATTTCAAATTGGAGATAGGGTTATGCTAAAAGTCTCGCCTTGGAAAGGCGTAATCCGTTTTGGAAAACATGGGAAACTAAGTCCACGATATATTGGACCATTCAAAATCCTAGAAAGAGTTGGTCCGGTAGCATACAAACTCGAGCTACCTCAAGAATTAAGTGGAATCCATAACACTTTCCACGTGTCAAATCTTAAGAAATGTCTATCCGATGAAAGTCTTGTCATTCCACTAGACGAGATTAAGCTCAATGAAAAGCTACATTTTATTGAGGAACCTGTTGAAATAATAGACCGTGAGGTCAAACAGTTGAAACAAAGTCGAATCCCCATCGTCAAAGTATGTTGGAATTCTCGCCGAGGGCCTGAATACACCTGGGAAAGAGAGGACCAAATGCGACAGAAATATCCGCATCTCTTCTCGGGTACATCAAACTAAATCATGAGGACATGATTTCCGTAACGGGGGAAGGCTGTAGCACCTCGCATATTTCAGGTCCATATTTTACTATTTGATGTTATATAAATTACTTTTAATTATTTAATTAAGTAATCTCAAAAATTAAATAGTGTAAATTATTCTCACAACCAACACAAGACTAGGAAAAGTCTATGTGTTCAAAAATACTTTAGTTTCACCACTAGTCATAATTCATGTGGATTATTGCCACTTTGCGAATTTTAGGTACACATTTTACCTTTAAGCTATACGCGTTCCCGAACCTACGTTATTAGGTTTTAACAACATAGAGACACCATATTAGACTTATCATAGTTTTAATATACCTAGTTGTAGTATGTTTATAAGTTTTAACATTTTTAGAAGTATTACATTTTTACGTTACCCGGTTTTAAGTTTCGTGAATTAAGGGCTTAACATTAGTAATTACCGTGACCAAACTATACCCTAAAAATACAAAGTTATCACAAAATACACATGCACTACCACCTCATGAGGAGGTGGCGTGCAAATAACTTCACACAAGCCAAGTGGCCTCTTCTCTACACACATGCAAACTACTCATCACTTCTTGTCCCCCCCCCCCCCCCATATACCCCAAGTCACCTCACACATATCCATTCACATGCAAAACACACAAATCCTCTCTTGGACTCCTCTTTGAACGTCCAACATAATCACACAAACACAAATTCATACTTTGATTAATACTACAAAATTTACTAAGAAGATGGAGCTTAAGTTGGTACCTACATGATCCTAGGGTTGTTTTGTTAATATCAAGGGTGAAATTAGAAGATACACAAGGAAGTTAGGGGCTGAATTAAAAGGGTTTATTACAAGGGTGAGAAGGTTGATAAAGCTTTGGTTAAGAGGTTGAAGAAGGGTTGAAGACTTGGAAGGGTTTAGGCTTGATTGTTCTTGTGACTATTCAACCTAACTCTTGTAAGAAGTTGTTTAAATTTAATGTCAATCAATATGGTTGTAATGATATTTATGATTATTTGATGTATTTGATATTAATAGTACATGTAATAAGGCTTGCATGATGTCGTACATAAAATTAATGGGTAAAAACTAGTGTAGAAACTCTTTAAGACAACTAGTAAGAAACTAGTGGATTATTATGAGTTATGACATAAAAATCATGAACTTTGGACTTGATTAAGTTTAATAAGTTGTTAGAGGAAGTAAAAACTTAAATTTGAGCTTTTGAATCACTTGAAATGGATTTGTAGATAAAAAGTTATGGTTAAAAGAAGATGGCTAGATGAAATTGGTTATTATGTCAAAAAATCTTCTGAAATGATTTTAAAACGCGATTTAAACCATTTTCTGGTCCGAATCAGAAAAAGTGTAAAACACGAAAGTTGCTCGGAATGAAATTTTCTTCAAAAACTCGGGAGCACATAAGCTGAAAGTGAACGAAAAGTCTTAAAAACAGCAAAAACTACACGGACCTGTTGTGACCAGAAAAACAGCCATGGTTAAAGAAAACTTAGTTGTATTTTTTTTGACTCTTTGAGACCAAAACCAAGCCATGGTTAAACCAAGACTAATACCTCAAGCTATTTTAACTTGAATATGACCACTAGATATGACCATGATTGTTATTTCAAAGTTGTTAAATTATAACTAAGCCACATGACTAGTTTGGGTATGTTGACCCAAAAATTGTTCCAAAAACTTGTTTATTAAATGGAGCTTTACTAGACTTTGATAAAATGACTATATGACATATAAACTATATAAACATCTTTTTACAAAGTTTTAACTCTTATATTAGTCAAAAACATATTTTGAAACCTTTACACAACATCATAATATGACACGCCGAAATCATTTCATCACAACACTTACACATAACAACTACTTCACGACATAACTCATAACACTATCACGTCACTACTCAAATAGTCTTTGACGAAAGACGACATATGTCTTGTACAACATTTGTCTCGTCAAATACTTACTTATAAATGATAAGTACTACAATAGTAGGGAATTTCATTATCATAAAGAGGCCTCTTCGGGGTATCGTATCGACGAGTTGTGGATTTACGATTTAAAGTGTCCTGGCTCCTCGTGCGATTACTACATGACCTCTTGATTTTGATAGCCCGAACGGTGGTACGAGGTCATTTATAAAAAGGCTATGAGTCGAATCAACACTTAAGCGATACCATAGATTAATATCCATGTACAACATCATAAGCCAACAAATTACATATGCTTGTACAATTATATTGAAAACTATACCAAAACATAATTATTATACTTTCGTAGGTAATCACTAAAGATCGAAGCCTCGACATACACTGTATTTACAATAGTCTACTACTGATAACTACGGTGAGTTCATAGCCCCAACTTTTGTTTAACTGTTTTATAAACTACTTGGGGGAGATACATGCTAAATGTTTTATTATGGACAATTACTTGAAAACTGAATGCCTTGACTGTATTATTGCATACCACTAAGTTGTTTATGCCAAAAGTCCCCTACATCATGGACCACTAATCACTGGGAGTGAGCGCAAATATAGTGGATAGGCCTATCAGGATTGACGAATCCCGTTTGTGTTAGCCGGATCGGTAACCAAACGCACTTTATTTGAATTACCTAGGTATATGGCAAATACCTACTCGGGGCCTGTTACTTATATCTATATATATCGTCCGGTGATATATATACAACAGTCAGTCGTAAGTGCCATGAGCTTAGAGCAATAATAACTTTCAAGAAGATAATTGTACACATTGCAATTATACTAAAAACTATTGTCCACTACTGTTTACAAAACTATGAATTCACTCAACCATTGTGTTGAATTTTTGGCATGTTTTATCTCAGGTCCGTAAGATATGTATGGCACGGGAATGAAGGCACACGGAATAGGCATTTTGAAGACTATGCATATTATCATTCGAAAAACTTTTGAACTTATTATGTACATTATGGGACCTCTACTCTGATATTATGAATAAATTCGAATGATAATGTATTTTAAAACGTCTCATTTAGAGTCGTTTTCTGTAATGTGTACTTTGTGTTAATAAGTAATATCCTCGATTAGCTTCCGCTGCTATTAAAAACTGAGGGTGTTACACATGTGTACAACAACAAACCACTACAACTTCACAAACAAGAACAGTAACCTTGTCCTAATCCCTACCCTACCAGATTTGAAACAAGAAATAAGAGTCAAAGAGGAAGAACAAGATTCACGGAGGTGGTGACATAACCCCAAAACTAAGTAGATCTACAAAAATAAGTACTCATTATCCATAACCCCAAAACCCCAAATCTGATATGTGTTGATGTTTTTATGTTTCGATTAACACATAAAAGAAACAAAGAGGATTTTGTGGCTTGTGTTCGGTTTAAAATCATAAAGTAGAAGAAAAAAGATGGATTTTAATATGACCGCTTTTTTAAGTTTAGGGTTTTTTGGCTAAACAGAAAATGTAGGTGAGTCTGAAATGAGTTTAAGGTTTTTTTTATTTATTGTTTTGGTCTTCTTGTGAAAGCTAATTGGGGGTTTTGTGGTTTTTGTATTTTTGTTTATTTTTGCTATATCTGAAATTGTTTTTGAGAGTGTTTGTGCTTTTATTATTGATTTGTGTTTTAAAGTGGGAGTGGTTTTGTTTTAAGAGTAAATTGCAGTTTTGTTTATTTGGGTTCTTGTTCATGATCTTGGTATTGGATGAATAAATAAAAAGAAGAAGTAATTGGAAAATTAAAGGAGAGTTATTTTACATACCAAACTTTTCTTACATACCAAGGGACTCATCTCCACCATCTTTCTAAAAAGAAATCAATGGCTGAGATTAAAAACATTTTATTATTTCACATATTTTTTATAATTTAAACATCTCTTAAACCGTTAATCATTAAGTGAAAATATTTACACCGTCGCGAAGAGCATTTAATTATCTATCTATAGACGGGCACTTTGATATACTTTCAAAAAAAGAAAAAAAAAATCATTTTTTCACGTTTTTTCATCTTTTTTACGTTATTTGAAATTTGCATGAAAAAAATCATATATGATTAAACACTAATTTGAATATCACATGCGATATTAGTGTTAAATCATATATTATATGTGATATCACATGTGATATGATATGTATATCATATGTGATATTACACTAATATCACATGTGATATTACATATCATATACTACATCTGTTCCTAAATAAATGTCCAGTTTGACTTTTCAGAGTCAAACTGACTCAACTTTGACCTTATCTATTTTTGCGAGTGTTATATAATACTTGATGAAAAATATATGAATGGATTGAGTTTTAAGTGTATTTTTCAGGGTATAGTTTTTCATCAAGTATTATATAACACAAAAAAAATATTTACGGTCAAAGTTGAACCAGTTTGACTCTGAAAAGTTAAACTGGACATTTATTTAGGGACGGAGGGAGTATGATATAAAACTAATATCATATATGATATAACACTAATATCACATGTGATATTCAAATTAGTGTTTAATCATATATGATTTTTTAATGCAAATTTCAGTAACATAAAAAAATGAAAAAACTTAAAAAAAAACGTGGAAAATACAAAAAAAAAAAAAAAAAATTGTCGAAAGTATATCAAAGTGTCTATCTATAGAAAGATAATTAAATGCTCGTCACAATGGATTTTTTTTTTTGGCTTAACGATTAACGGTTTGAAAGTTATTAAGAGGATGAAAGTGAGTTTTTTTAATTGTTGGGATTAATCTCATCCATTAGATCAAATAAAAATAAATTGTGGAGATTGATTCCTTGGTATGTAAATAATTTTTTGTCATAAAATGATCTTAAATCAAATTAAAGAGGAAGAAAACAAGGGTATTTTAGTCATTTAACTTTGATCAGGGACCAAACATGCAACTAAAACTTCAAAATGAGGACCATCGTTGCATTTTCGAAAGGATAGGGATCAAACCTGCAATTTGGCCAAACCACAAGGACCAAAAATGCAATTTACTCATATGAAAACTATTCCAAAGTTTTTAGAGATGATCATTTTTTTTTGGCAACGAAGTATATATGATCAAGTAAGGTTTTTGGATATGATTAAGTCAGTGAAAACATTGTATCTTATACTCCATAAAAGTGGTACTTATTGATCACTTATGGAGTTGGCGATGGTTTTGATTAGCGGTTGTTTTGGAACATATAATTAAAATTGTATCATCCAATTTGGGAACTCAGTAGATGCTTAGGCTAATTTTGAGCGATTGCTTTTCACTAAATCAAGCATCACATTTTGCTATAATCAGAGCCGTTTTTGAAAGTGGATGAGGTAGATGACTGCTTAGGACCCCAAAAATACTATGGGATATGTAATTTGAGCCGTTAGTATTTATATGCATGTGCACACATAATATACCCGTAGAAAAAAGCGATGAAACGATTTTAGACGAGTCATATATTAACTGTTGAAATAACTAATTTGCATTATATCTTATAAAACGATGACACTGTTTATATAACATTAATTTCTAAAAGCTTTATTACGGATTTCGCCCGAGGCCTTCAAAAACTGGATGACGGCCCTGGCCATAACCTCCATGAATTCCTTAAAAGTAGAACATTGGTATGGAATAGTTGACCCGGGATAGAAATGTCAGGATTTGTGCATATAATGGTAAGGTTGAGTGTTCGACATAGAGTAGGAAATCATATGAAAAATTAAAGAGGTCGTCTTTAATTTGCTTTTGCATTCTAGAGCCTTCATTCTCTCTTAAGTAACCAGATCAACAAAATTATTCGTGGTTCAATCTAATGTAATCATCATATTATTTGGAACAAGAAGTTTACATTATGTTTTCATTAGTGTAATAGATGGGGACATAGGGTGTTTCCTTGATCAAACATATCTTTTTGTTTATGAACTATTTATTTTGGCTTATGTTAATCTCTCTGCCTTATTTAGTTGTGTAAGGGCTCACTATGCCAAATTTAAGTTACTTTGACCTCCTAAATCAAAAGGTAAGTTTAAACAAACATATTAAGATGTTATTACTTGTTGCATTAGCTAGAGGTAATGATCATCAAACATACTACTATATTTCTATGTCAGCATCACATCACTATTCAGTACACTATTAAACCCGCCATTAAACATGTGTAACGGTCACCATTAAATCAAACACATAAAATATCACACTTTATACAAACATAACACATAAACACACACAAAAACAAACAAAATAGATGGCAAACCATTTTCATGGTCTGCACCACCAAACCAGTGCACATAATTGGGGTTTGATGCGTTGTTGGGAAAGATGTGTAATAAGGTTGGCGAGTGGCGATGGTCGATGGTCCATCAATTACTATACGTCCAGCCAAAGGTTGCAACTTGCACGATACATCCAACTTTTGTTCTTTTAGGTATTATTTGACTTTAGAATTCGTTGTTGACTCTTGGTTCACCTTTTCTTCTTACTATACGTGTGATTGTACTTTTCCAATTCCATTATTTAAGTTGGGTTGAATTTTGTTGTCGTTTATCTGGGAGGAGAAAAATTATAGATAAGCTAAAATAATAATAAACAGATCTACCAAAGATTATAAAATTGACCCTAAATGTTTTGCGTTTGAAAAATAAACAAGAATAAACGTGACAAACTAACAGTTTGCTTGTAAGGCATGGCTAGTTTGACATTCATTTTTAGAAGAAAGGAGCAAAGAAAACATAATCGTGTAACTAAATATTCCATGTCTATATGGTAGACGTTGCAAGCTAAAAATGATTAACCAGATTAGCGTTATTGATCTTGTTGACATAAAATTAATATTTTTAACATAAAGTGGAATGAAAATGAATATATACTCCGTAAAAACTTTTCGACAATATATACCATAAGACAAGTTTTAATTGTATAAATAAAATCGTTGAAAGAAAAACAAATGTAAAAGTATAAGATTAAAAGTGAAAGTTTTGAAATAATTAGTAATGCATAGTGGCTTGCTTTTTTGGAGTGGGATTGTAATTCAAGAAGATACAATATACTTGGGTAGGTTGAGCTAGACAGGTGACTAAGAAAATGCAAAAAAGATCTTCTTTTAACTAGAAATAGGAAAAAGTATAAGCATGCGTTAATGAATTTAAAGATCACTAATTCAAATAATTAGCATGTCAAAGAAGAAACACATTGCCATAATTCTAGTATGAATGTTAAGACTATAATTTAGGATACCAAAAATTTCCTTTAAATTGCGAGCAATATAAGCGTGTTATAATGATATACGCGTGTTAAGAGAACCTGAAATATAAGAGAACTCGAATCATCTTTTTAGGTTATATTCCATATTTGCAGTGCCACTAATAAGCAACCTTAGTGTGACACACCATCAGTATAGGAAAATTTTCATAAAATACTAAAATTTACATCATCACTTGTTTAGTTTGTTTAATTATTAAAACCATATACTTGTATGTAATTGTAACAAATGTCTGTGTTCAAATAAAAAATAAGCTAAAAAGAAAACTAAGAAAGATAAACAAAATATTAAAAAAAATGTATTCTAAACCAACTCACAAACACACGCTAGACTCTTTTTTAAGAAAAATAAAATCATATACAACATGTACATATATCTATACGTATTATAGAAAATGATTACAAATATTTAATTTAAAATGTTGTGTTAATACAAATAAGCCGTAAAAACGTCTATTTATATTTTACGTTCTTCTAATGTTTTGTCGATAACAAACGTAAAATCATTTTAACGAAACAAATAAAATACGTAAATGGCTTGAGCTAATAGTTTACTAACACACTTACATTTTTATATAAAACACTAAACAAGTAATAGTGTTTACATCTTATAGAAATATATATGTATAACAACTAGTGTTTACATAATATGGAAATGTGTATATATTGTAATGGGTAAAAATCTAAGTACTTGACCCATTGACTAGATACATTGAATATTGTTGGGTAAAACCAAAGTTCATGACACATACCCATGGAGCTTGATCCATAACCCATGACCCATTGCATGATATCATGCATGAAGTCATGTTAGGTATTATCCATGATCCATAACCCAAGACCCTTGACCCAATGTCAAGATACATTGCATCTTGTTGGGTATCCATAACCCATGGTTCATAACCCATAACCCATAACCCGGTTTACAACCCAAAATCCGGACTTAAGCTGACCCAGCTGCCGGATCCCTTGGATTGCACTAGCCGGATCCCTCTGGGGAGGGATCCGTGGGAACCGGGGAACAGTAGAGAAATTTGCCTATAAATAGTGAGCCATTTCTCTCTTGCAACTCACCCCTTTTACACATACTCTCTCTTAGGGGGTGCTTGGTCGGGGGTAATGAGGGGTGGGGAATGGGAAAGGTAATGATTAAACATGCCTGGTTAGGACTATGGAATGCAATCATTGTTTAGTATTGGGTAATGGGCCATTACCCAGTAAATTGGGAGGTATGGTAATGATTAGCCACCACCACCACCACCAGCCACCACCATTAGCAGCCACCACCACCACCACCAACCACCACCACCATTAGCAGCCACCACCACCACCACCAACCACCACCAGCCATTACCACTACCACCAGTAGCCACCACCACCTCCACCACCAGCAGTCACCACCACCAGTAGCCACCACCACCACCAGCCACCACCATCCACCAGCCACCACCACCATTAGCAGCCACCACCACCAACAGCCACCACCACCACCAGCCACCACCACCACCTACCAACCACCACCACCACCAAAAGCAGCCACCACCACCAGCAGCTACCACCACCACCACCATCAGCCGCCACCACCACCACCAGCACCACCTACCAGCCACCACCACCACCACCACCAGCTACCACCACCACCATCATGCCACCACCACTTTGAAGGTTAATGTGTTTTCTTAAACCAAGCACTATCAAAGATAATGATAATCTCCATTCCATTCCTTTGCATTCCCTTTGTCTTTCCCTTTCCCATTCCCCATTTTGAACCAAGCGCACCCTTAGTATTATAAACTCTCTAACCTCAATCCAAAGGATCTTTCTATGTAGTTTTGTGTTTGTGTGATTCTCTAGGTTCCTCTTAAAGGCGAGATCACCACCTCTTGAAGTCGAGCAAGCTCAAGTCCATGAGTTGCCAAGCTTCGTCATCATCAAGACTACTGAAGTTATCTTGTTGATAATTCTTTCCTCCCTCATAGAAGTGTTGTGATGAAGGCATTAGTGAAAGGTGCCAAAGGTCCGTGTCGAAGGCATTAGTAAAAGGTGCCAAAGGTCCGTGTCGAAGGCATTAGTGAAAGGTGCCAAAGGTCCGTGTTAAAGGCATTAGTGAAAGGTTTCGAAGGATCGTGTCAAGGGCATTAGTGAAAGATGCCAAGGGTGTACATTCGATATGGTTCATCGATGTACAAGATAGTTAGTTTGGGTTAAAGGATATTGATATCCTTATGATGTTGTAATATGGAGTGTGTCTCCTTTGGGGTAGTCGTGTATTGGTGTAGTGTTGGGTAGTAGTTCCTCCTTTGTAATGGAACTCGGTATCTAGCCTTGTACCGGATAAAGTGTAGGCGACGTTGTGATAGGTTTGGTTCTACCTCGTGGAAGAACCCGGTGTCTAGCCTTGTATCGGATAAAGAGTAGGCGACGTTGTGAAGGCTTCTTCGCCACATTAAGGAGCTTGTGTTGTGTAGTGCTTACGAACTCTCGGGTGGGGAACTCGGGGAGTGGAGTAGGGCAAGGAAGATGTTCTTGTAGTCGAACCACTATAAATACTCGTGTTATGGTTTTGTGTTTCTTACTCTTTATCTTTGCATTACTTAATTATTTGCTTATCTATCATCATCCAATACACACATTAAATAGATTGACATAAGTTGAACTAAATATTTTAAAACGAAGTTTTAATCGGTAAAACTATTTAACCCCCCTCCCCCCCCCCCCTTTCTATTTTTCCACATGTTGCATAGGAAAATATTAGCAGAAGTGGTTTTATAATGATTATTTCTCATATTATCTTTTTAAAATATTTTTTAACTTATGTTATTAGGCCTCATTTTCGTAACTAAATTGAATTTTGCACAGGACCTCTGCAATCCTAGAGACGGCAGTGGTCGTCTATTTTATAAATGTTTATAATAGTGTCAAATCATCTTACATTACTAATTTATAAACCTTTTTATTCTATAGACTTTTCTTCCCTAAGCATAAACCTATTAAAGCTTTATGAAAATCACATTAAACTCAAATGCAATAAATTTAGAAAAGGTTAAATATGTTACTTCTTCATTCCACGGTCCACATTACCGTGAAACACAACTCCACTATGGTTAACAAAATGCTAAACCTCTAACTTTTAAACATTTTTATAAACCGCCATAATAGATTATCAAAGTATCTCACTATTCCTCTTTCACGTTAATACCATCACTTTTTTGTATTTACTGTTCTTCGGCTTCCTTCCGCTCAATTCTTCAACGTTACAATAAATTAAGTCTGTTCACATCCTTAAAACTGATTTTAACTTCAATTTTTACAAAGCACGGGTAAACTATGAAAATACCTCAAAAATTCAAAATGTTTTGTAGGTCCGCCTATAATAGTCAATATTAACTTTACTTGAAACAGGGGTAACATTGTGGTTCGGTTTCGGTTTTAGCCAAAAACCGACCCAAACCGAACCATGCACACCCCTACAAAATACCATATGAACCATAACCAAGTATCAAAAATAGTGCAAACCTATGTATAATAAAGTGAGCTTAATAGGGTTGAGCATCGGTCTAAAACCAACCCGACCCGACTCGAACTGAACCGACAAAACCAAAAACCAAAAATTGTGAAAAACCTAAACCGAACCGAACATGGTCGGTTTGGTTTAGGTGTGTTTATGTATGTTTTTGTCGGTTTTGGGTCGAACCGAACCGACCCGACCCGAAACCGAAAATCGTGAAAAACCTAAACCGAAACCGAACCTAAGGGCTGTCGGGTCGGCTCGGTTTTTGTCGGTTCGGTCAGTTTTGTCGGTCCGGTTCGGTATTGAACCTTCCATGCTCAGCCCTAGAGCTTATACATGGTAACAAGTTTTTTAAAAGCTTTTTCAGCTGATAGCTTTTTATTTTTTTTAAAAAAAGCTTCTACTATGAAAAATCCTTGTTTGGATGTTTGATATAATAGCCAAGGTTTTCAAGATCGGATTACTACCTATAATCGTTTTCGTCTTTGCAAGATCATGATCGTAAGATCGGATCGGGATCTTAAGATCCTACTCTAATGTCATTTTTAATAGTTTTTGTAATATTATACAAATCTACAAATTATTATACATTATGAACACAAAATACTATGAATGTTTCATAAACATGTTGTCCTAAATTATCATTATGAAATGTTTTGAATTCTTAAAAAAAAAAAAAAAAAATAAATAAATAAATAAATTTATAGTTTTTTAGTTTGTAATCCAAGAAAAGTAAGATCAGATCAGATTAGATCTAAAGATCGTATGGTCAAGATCGGGATCCTATAAGATCTTAAGCTTGCGAAAATCCTATGTAGGATCCGGATCGTTTTTGCTTTGCAGTATCATAAAATCATGAGATCCTAAAATCAGGATCGGGGATCCTGACAACTATGATAATAGCTATTAGTTTGAAGAAAAGCTTCAAATTAGTAAAACACTAAACGCGGGGCTGTGAAACCTTTTATTTTGGATTAATTGCAAGAAAATGTGTCTTGCAATTTTTCTATAGTTTTGTGTAGATATTTAAAAAAAAAAAAAATGTCTTATTAGTTTGAAGAAAAGCTTCAAATTAGCAAAACACTAAGGGGGAGGGAGTGGTACCCTAGTACCTGAATTGCCACATCACCTCTATCCGATAAAAACCCTCAAACTCAAAACTACCAAATTCTACCCTAACACTACCCTAAGTGGAAGGAGTGGTACCCGATCCTACCCTAACACTACCTTTCACAAAAAGACAAAACAAAATAGAGAGTAACCGATCGGCTTGTGAAACCGATTTGGTACCCGATTTCAAGTACCCGATTGACTGGGGACGGTGTACCCGAAATACCCGAGCATACCCGAAGCATCCACTCCCTCCCCCTTAAATGCTGAGCTGTGAAGCGTTTTTTTTGGATTAATTGCAAGAAAATATGTCTTGCAATTTTTCTATAGTTTTATGTAAACATTTTTTTTCTTTTAAAAATTTCGTCTTTTTTTTTTTTTTTTTTTTTTTTAATTTGATAACATGCAAATGCATATGTGGAGCAGGTTTTTACAACATGGATAATGATAAATTTGTCTTTTTGTTTTTGAATAAACCAAACACCCCTTTTTTTCAAGATTAAAAACATCCATCAATATTGAAGTCACCAAACTATCACAAATTATTTCGATTCAAAATGAAAGAATCTAATTACATTGAAAACTAACAATGAGATTTATAAATCAATGTGGGTTTATGTTGGTTGGTCACTAGCAAAACTTTTAGGGTGCGTTTGGCATGAGGGTGTCACAATCAAAGAATAGATTGATTTCTAATAATTGTTATTTGGTTTTTATTTAGGAAATGAGATTTGGAATCATGGAATGAATAATCTAGATATATTTGGAGGGTTATCTATCTCTTTCAAGTACTTTTGACAAAGTGGGTCACGTACTTATATTTGTATGGATATAAATTGTGGATTTTTTATAATGCCACTATCTTTTACTTTTTTAAAACATTTATTATTTATTAAATAATAATATATAATATATTTTCTTTCTTTACATCAAATCTAAATTCAAAATTAAATCCAAATTCAAATCTAAACTCATATACAACAATCCAAACGGACCCTTATTTTGCTAATGAACAAGGCTAAATAGCAAAAATCATTGTTTTATCCATTATGAGTTGCGATCAATTACAAAGTAATAAACAAATAAAAAGTGTAAAAAGCTACTCATCCTGTGACATGTGTCCCTTCATCTATTTTATTCAAAAAATCCGTCTAGAGGTAAAAAAGGTCATTTGACCCGTTTTTCATTTCCTCCTCAAACTTCAAACGCACATAATTCTTAAACGACAAACTTTTAGAAAAAACCGATTTCATCATAATTTTTAAATTTAATCCTCTTTAATTTGGTATAAATATTGTTAAAAATTTTGAAACTTTTTTTTACATATCAAATGGGTTTTGCTTTTCTTATTTTTTGGGCATTTTTGACTCTATTTTTTACCCTCATAAATGCCTAACCATGAGAATCTTAAAACATGAAAGTTGTAGGATTTTGTTCACTCTTTACACACGCTTTTGAATCACTCAAATCCGATGCCATATGAGTGAGATATCACCCGTTAAAAATGATGTTTAGTTATATTTATTGCACACAATCTAGCCTCGGTTTTTAGTCTTAAAGATGAGTTAAATGTATTAATTTTTGTACAAGAACGTACCTATAACCATTTTATTAATGTAAGATTAAAAAAATGATGTTCGTTTTATTTTTATCACTTAATGTCGGTTATTGTTCATCATGATTTTTGTTCAGAAAAAGTATGTTCATCAGTTATCATTCTTCAGTATTTATTCATTCTTAGGTTGTTTTGTTCATCAGTTAGTGTCGGTTGTTTTTCAACATGTTTTTGTTCATCAATTAGTGTCGGTTGTTTTGTTCAGCAAAAAGTATGTCATCAGCTATCATTCATCTGTTTTTATTCATTATTAGGTTGTTTTGTTCATCAGTTAGTGTCGGTTATTTTTCAACATGTTTTTGTTCATTAGTTAGTGTCAAATTTGTTCATCATTTAGTGTCGGTTACTTTTCAACATGTTTTTGTTCATCACTTAGTGTCGGTTTTGTTCATCAGTTAACGTCAGTTGTTTTTCAACATGTTTTTGCTTATCAGTTAGTGTCGGTTGTTTTTCAAAATATCTTTTGTTCAGCAAAAATTATGTTTATCAGTTATCGTTCATCAGTTTATATTCGTTATTAGGTTGTTTTGTTCATCAGTTAGTGACATGTTTTTTGTTTATTAGTTAGTGTCAGTTGTTTTTCTAACATGTTTTTGTTCATCAGTTATTGTTTTTGTTCATCAATTAGCGTCAGTTATTAACTTATTATTCATCATGTTTTTTATCATCAAATATTGTTTATCATTTGTTGTTTAATATTATTTTTTTTGTTCATCGATTACTTTCAGTTATTGTTTTTGTTCATCAGTTTTTTTTTAAATTAATAATTAAAAAAATCACTTTTTGAATCTTACATTAATAAAATGATTATTGATGAATTGTGGTACAAAAATTAGTGTATTTAATGCAATTTAAACACTAAAAATATAAGCTAAACATTTCATCAAATACCTTGTGTGCAATAAATATGACTAAAACGCTATCTTTAACGTGTGATATCTCAGTTGAAAGACAAGTTCAAGGAACTTAATAAAGACAACGTCGATATGCTCCAAGGAATCCTCCCCAACCGTTTTTTTACCGCTAAAACCACCATTTTCGAATCAAAAACCTTCAATTCTTATCAATTTCATATCCAATCAAAGAATCTAAACCGATAGAAAGATTCTAAACAGTATTATACACATTTCTACCGGTTTAATTTTCTCAATTTCGTTACTAATTGTTGTTTTTTAGGTGTTTTTGAGGGAAACAGTGAATCTTGCAATAATTAGGGTTTTTGCCTTAATTTTTTGTGCAATTTGCTTAGTTTCAATTGAATTGATAAGATTGTGCATTTGATTAGTATGTCGACAAGGAAAAAATCTACTAGGGCAATTAGGGTTCCACAGAGATTTGGGGATTCTGTAATTGGGAAATTAAAGAAGAATACTGATAAGAAAGAGAATAAGGACTATGATGAACAATCAAATACTGGTGATAATGTGGAGGTTGCTGGGAGTAATAATTCTGCTAATGAGGGTGAGAAGGTTGTGATACAGACGGGATTTATTGATGATCTGAATGGTGAAAGTTTTCCTGCTCTTAATAGTGAGGTAGACTCTAAAACTATGAGCAATTCTAATACTAATGTTGAGTCTAATGAATTGGATACTGTCATTGCTGAGAATAGTGTTGCTAACAATAGTAATGAGTCTGGTGTTAATGATAATATTAGCAATAAGGATAAGTGTGATAAGCATGATTCTGTGAGTATGGCAGGTACTAGTATGAAAAGGGATAAACTGGTTGATCTTGTTAATGCTACAAGATTATATAATACTTTGCTTATGATTCCTACTGAAATTGATGACCAAGGAAATGAGTACGTAGTATTCAATGATGATTTGATTGAGCAGGGTAGTATGAAATGGAAGAATACTGTATGTGGTCATTTTGTTGGTTGCCAGGTAGGATTTAATGAGGCTAGATATCACTTAAGGAGGATGTGGAACCAGTTTGGGTTAGAGGATTTGATGGTTAATGAGGGAGGGGTATTCTTGTTTAAGTTTCATGATGAGGTAGGTATGGAAGAAGTTGTTACTAGAGGACCTTGGATGGTCAATAACAAGCCATTATTTGTCCGAAAATGGAGGGTGGATTTGTGCTTAGATCAAACTGAACCAGATACTCTACGTATTTGGGTCAAGTTGGTGAATGTACTTATGGAAGCTTGGAGTACTAATGGTATTAGTACCTTAGCTAGTAGCATTGGGAAACCTCTTATAATGGATGATATGACCACTAAGATGTGTATTAAGGGGAAAGGAGAATTGGTTATGCTAGAGTGTTGATTGAACTAAGTGCTAAGAAAGGGATCAAGGACAAAATTGACATTGTGTATAAAGGAAACTCTTTTCAGGGTAGTTTGACTAAGACTGTTAAGGTAGAGTATGCTTAGAGACCACCTGTTTGTGCACATTGTCAGGTATTTGGACATGATGATCTTAGGTGTAAGACGAAACCTAAGGAAAACATAGAAGCTAATAATGGGAAAGTTGTGACAACTCGTACTTTCAGGTCATTTCTCGACACCGTTCATGTCTCATTATTTCAACATTTTTAGTAAACTTGGTTTACTTGTTTCAAATTCGCGTAACCTTGGAGGTTTAGCGGCGAATTCATGATCATGACATCACGTACATTTCATATGGACTATGATTAGTCTACATTTCATTGACATCATGTGCATCTCATTAGTACATTCACGACATTTCATTTCACTTGCAACGCGTAATTTTTATATTTAATAATCTTTATCGCGTGAGTTTTTATTTTGTATATTTAATCCATTTCTATCAAAAATGATCCCGAGGTATTTTTAAACTTACATTTAGTTTATAAAAACTATATTTTTAGTTTTCCTAGTGTTTCAAATTTATTTGGTATAATAATCGTTAAAGTTTAATTATTACGTCGTTTTCTTAAAAATTATACGATAATTATTTTATCACCCGAATTTCACAAGGAAAGTATTTTTACAATTTTTATTATATCATTACAATCTATTTTGACTTATTAAAAACTTACTTGTACCAAAATTTTCCAATTGTCTATACTTGTACATTTCCTACACCATTTACTTATACATTTTTATCAAATATTTACACAAATATATACAAGTATATAAAAAAAAAAAAAAAAAAAAAAAAAAAAAAAAATATATATTTGGGGAACAAAAGTCCCCAAAAATCCGGCCCCTAGAGGGTGTATTAATTGAATGAGCATGGTTTGGTGATTGTTACAAAGTTTACACAATCTTAAAGTCTTCTACATTATTGTTTCACTCATTCATTTCACATATCTTCAAGTGTAAAAAAAAAATCCTCTCCTTGTTTCTCCTTCATCATAACCGGCCACTAAGGGGTCTCCAAAGGGATCAAGATTTTTGCAAAATCAAGTGTTTATCAACCTAGTTATATCCTTTATATGGTTTTGAAATAAAAACCAAGGATATTTAAGTTTAATCCTTGTTACTTTCACCTCTTCATTATCACTAGTAAGCATATTTCTTTCATTTTCATGTTTCCTCTTCATTTTCACATGTTTCTTTTCATTTTTGGAGCTTATATGCATGTTATGTGATTTATACCATTTTTCTTATGATTTTAGAGTTATATATATAATTATGGTCATCCTATAATTATTCCCATGGTATTCTTTGGTCTTGATGGTGATTAGGAACCCATGACACCCTAAGAAGGTGTATGGTAGGATTAGATTAGCTTTGGAGTTGATTTGAAGGGATTAGAATAGGTTTTGTCCGAGAAAAACTATTTTCGATATGTATATTTTTATGTTCTGTCCTTAATTCGAAATTCTGGAAAAACCTACTGTTGGTACGAAACTTTGGCCTTGACATTTGGAAAATATACTTTAAAACGAATCCGTGGCCTTTTGAACGGATAAAAACGGACTTATAACGAAGAAGTTATGGATTTTTAAAGTTTGACGACGAAACGTGCATTTTTCAGAAAATTCAGCATGCAGTTTTTAGTATTTTCGGGTCAAAAACGAGCCTTAAGCTTCACAAATTATTTCGACTTGTCAAAAATATATTAGTTTACTTCGATACGAAGCTAAGGACGTATTATACGTAGAAAACGGATTTAAAACGACAAAGATATGGCCGTTTTCATAAAGTTGCCGTAAATATTATTTTCTGAAAAACTATATTATTTTTACGTTATAAGTATTTCATTAGCTGTAAAGGCCATGTTTGCGGCAGTTTTTAACCATGATGTGAAACTTTTCGGAACGAAGTGTCTTTTAGTAAAATCAAGTTCATCGGCCATATTTTTCAAAACAAAAAGCCGTTTGTCAAGCGGAGTTTTAATAAACTAATTACGGACGTTCAAACTTGGCCGAAACTCAATTTTCTGCACACAATTAACAAAAACCACCATCTTTAGCCTTTGATATCTTTATGATCGAGACCTTTTGGACGAAAACTCCTGAACTGAAACTTCTAGATATCGATACAAACTTTTCAAAACCGTCGAGTTCGTTCTATAACGATCGACGTACACCGTTTTACGACTATTTTTCCGGAGTCATTTTTGTTGATTTCATGATTTTTCCGACGACATTGTTTTGCGACGAAAAGTAGTAATTTCACCAAAAATCATTATAAAACCATTGTAGGATGACATTTTGACGTAAAAACATGTAAAGTCATTTTTGAAGGGTCAAGACGTCAAAAGAGTATTTTTCGTCGGCGAGTAATATTTTCAAAACCCGTAAATGGTATAAATAACATACGAAGTGCATGCATAGCATTACATTGCAACTCATGACATATCATATCATTCGTAATAGGTCCCGGTTGACGCATTACATCAAACCTCAGTGTACTCACTTTTGCCGTTATTCCAGTTTATCCAAGTGAGTTTTCATAGCCCCGTTTTACATGCTTTCGATTATTTTCAAACCCACGGGGGAGAATACATTGCACTACATTTTTTTGTACGATACCAAGTATGTTAAATTCATTACATTGCTTAAGTTACCGCATTGCCAATTTGAAAGTCCCCATTACTTGAACATGAACCGTTAATCTTTGAAGCGAGGATGAGTGGATAGATCTATCGAGGGTGACGCCTCCATCCGGGTTGGTGAATCCCAACCAGGCAAACGGATGCATTTCATTTGATAGTATTACGGAGTTGTCTGGCAAACACTCTGCAGGGGCATACATAATTGAACAGTCTAGTTTCGGGGTCATGGGCTTAGAGCAATTGTAACATTATTTTTACGTGACTGGATTGTCATGCATGGTCTATACTTGTGTAGTCGTATAAAACATTTACATAAACCTATGATTTCTCACCAACATTATTGTTGACCGTTTTTAGCAATGTATTTTCAGGTAACTGAGGCATTCATCATGACATGGTTTAGGGACCTACATTTTGAGTCGCGGCGTCGACTTACATTATGTACATTATGGTACTTTATTTCAAAAACATCGTTTGGATTTGTAACATATTTGTATTTCCGCAAACTTTGTAAACCTTTTGGGACCGATGTTGTACTCTGATTGTTTTTATGAAATATCCAACGATGTGTTTTTAAAACGACACTTTAGGTCGTTCAATATAACTGTGATGTGGTGCTATGACAGTCAATCCCCAGGAATTCCATTCCGCTACAAAACAGGTAAATTGGGGGTGTGACAGATTGGTACCAGAGCTACAGTTATAGAGAACTAGGTTGCATCATTGACCCTAGACTATAGCTACATTATCATAGCATCTCATCATTTCATCATAGTACATGTTCATTGTTATCATGCGGATTCACTTACACTTTGTTCGAGATTATTTACATTTATTTCACATCGGTTGTCACAGACATGTCTTCAGATTCTCACCCTATCACCATATCATCGGACTCTAGCTCGGATGATGTTCCAGCTAACCCCATCATGGATGATGATTCATCACATTCCACTGAGATCGTATCTTCCATTGGATCCACTGCAGCCTTCCCACTGATCATGACCGACACTGAGACCGAACCCTTCGAGGAGGGCGAAGTCGCACCCACTCCTCACGTTAGCCCAGTTCATAACCCGTTGCTCGCACCATCACCACCACCAGCACCACTGCCAGCATCATCATCACCATCATCATCATATTTTCTTAGGGATCCTGTACCCGCATCGGACTTGCCGCCCAAAAAGCGTGCTCGTTTCGATATCCCGACACCACCATCCACTGAGCCCGAGCCACCCACTAGATTTGAGTTAGGCGAGAGTTCTAGGGCAGCTACTGCACGACAGCCTTCTACCGAGGCACTAGGAGCCCGTATTGATGCTCAGAAGATCCAGATTGATAGTTTGACGCGACAGTTGCAGGAACTGTCGGTAGATAGGATTGAGCCCATCGCTGAGGAGGTCGAGGGTTTAATATTAGGCAGGGTTTGTATTGACTTATCTCATCAGAGTATTCAGCATAGACAGGTTGAGGATAGAGAGCATATCACGGAGTTGAGGCAGGAGATGCCCGAGTTGTTTGACAGAGCCGATATGGCACGAGATGAGTTACAGAGTCAGTCACAGGAGTTGTCTTTAGCCCGTGAGCGTATTGTTACATTGCAGGGTCAGATGGATGAGTTGAGGAGTTTGGTTGATAGTTTGGTTATTCAGGTTCGCGATCTTCAGGATAGGGCCGGCGGAGCACCATGAGGTGCCTTATGTAGACTTTTGTCATTGTATAGTTTTGACCATTATTATCCTAGTCACAAGGTGTGTGACGTAGTTTAAAGAACTTGTTGTCTTTTGATTGTTGTACAAACAAATATATCAAGTATTGACTCTACTATGTAGGAATGGTTATTATTATCTATGATATCGGTCCATGTAGGCCGAAATTTTCATGTATATTATCCACGTGTGTTGTGATTATATTGTGATATTTCGTTATTGTTCCGTTGTGATTCCATTTATCTTTATGCATGTTGTGGTTGTGGATATATTTGTATGATGGTTGTTTCTACTTACGAGTTCTCATGATTGTTTCATCTTGTGATTTTGAAGAGTCATGGCACCGAAGAAAGCTACAGTTGAAATGACCCAAGCAGCAATTCAGAAGTTAGTGAATGATAGCATTGCTAATGCTTTAAGAGTTGAACGGGAAACAGTGGCTGCTGCTGCTGCTGAGGCCGCGGCTGCTGCTGAAGCCGCGAGGCTTGCTACTGCTACTGGTAATGCCGGAGGATCTGGGGTTAAGAAATGTTCTTACAAAGATTTCAAAAGTGGTGAACCCACTAAGTTTCGAGGTACCGAGGGAGCAACAGCAATGGTTAGGTGGTTTGAAAAGTTGGAGTCAGTGTTTTTGCTTTGTAACTGTCCGGATGATAATAAGGTTAAGTATGCTACGAGTACTTTACTCGATGGAGCGTTGTCATGGTGGAATTCATACGCTCAACCGATTGGTATGGAGAATGCCTTCAAGCTTACGTGGGAGGAATTTAAGAGTTTGGTGACTAAGAAGTTTTGTCCTCGAACGGAAATCAAAAAGTTAGAGACGGAGTTCTATGAATTGGTCACGATTGGGTACGACATTGACACTTACATTCGGAGATTCCAGGAATTAGCTGCGTTATGCCCATCAATGGTATCGGATAATGAAAAGTTGCTAGAGGCTTTTATTGGAGGACTTCCCGAGGTCATTCAAGGAGATGTTACATCGTTCGATCCACAAACTATCGAGGAAGCTATTCGTGTGACTCAGAAGTTGATGGCACAAGTGGTGAAGCGAGGCAAGTACACCACCACCAATCGAAACAACAACAACAACCCCAACAACCGTTTCAACAATAACCGAGGCAACTACAACAACAACAATAGCAACAATAACAAGCGCAAGTGGGACAACACAAGGGGTAGAAATGCTACTCAACAACCGCCCAAAAGGCAAGAGGTTGCTAAGGTTTATGTCGCGGGTCAAAAAGAAGGAAAAGGATATTCGGGGGTTTTGCCGAAATGTAATAAGTGTTTGAGTCACCACAATCCGGGTCGATGTCCTGATCCGTGTGAGAATTGCAAGAAAGTTGGCCACCGTACTAGGGATTGCACGGCACCGAAAGTTACATGTTTTGGTTGCGGGGAAACTGGACACTACAAGAGGGATTGCAAGAAGGGAAAGAATCAAGCAAATCCGAATCAAGGAGGTATGGCTCAAGGAAGGGTTTACGTCATTGGAGGCGGAGAAGATAGGGAGGACCCGAATGTCATTACGGGTACGTTCCTTCTCAATAATCGTTACGCTTCAGTTTTATTTGATTCGGGTGCCGATAAAAGTTTTGTGTCCAATGCATTTGCACCTTTGCTCAACATTAAACCAACCACCTTAGATACATCATACATTGTCGAATTAGCTAATGGTAATTTAGTTAGCACCAACACCATTGTTCGCGGTTGCACATTCAATTTTCTTAATCATCCCTTCAACATAGACCTCATGCCCGTAGAGCTTGGTAGTTTTGACGTCGTCATAGGCATGGATTGGTTATCTAAGCATCGCGCAAAGATCATTTGTGATGAGAAAGTTGTTCATCTTCCCTACAACGGCGAAACTTTGATTATTCGTGGGGAACGAAGTGGAACCAGAATTAGTATCATATCGAGTATCAAAACGGAGAAGTACATTAAGAAAGGTTGTCTTGCTTTCTTAGCCCATGTAACTGAGAAAAAGTCGGAGGAGAAACGACTTGAAGATGTTCCTATTGTCCGTGAATTTTCTGAAGTATTTCCCGAGGATTTACCGGGACTTCCACCGGCACGACAAGTAGAGTTTCATATTGACTTAGTGCCCGGAGCTGCACCAATTGCGCGAGCACCGTACCGTTTAGCGCCATCCGAAATGCAAGAGTTGTCTAGTCAATTGCAAGAACTTCTAGACAAAGGATTCATTAGGCCGAGTTCCTCGCCTTGGGGAGCACCGGTCTTGTTTGTGAAGAAGAAAGATGGATCCTTCCGAATGTGCATAGATTATCGAGAATTGAACAAGTTAACGGTGAAGAATCGTTATCCACTCCCCAGAATTGATGACTTGTTCGATCAGTTGCAAGGTTCTAGTATTTATTCCAAGATTGATCTTCGTTCGGGTTATCATCAGCTTCGAGTTCGGGAAGAGGATATTCCGAAAACAGCGTTTAGAACACGTTACGGTCATTACGAGTTTCAAGTGATGCCGTTTGGATTGACTAATGCACCGGCGGTATTCATGGATCTCATGAATAGAGTTTGTAAACCGTACTTGGACAAGTTTGTTATAGTGTTCATTGACGACATCTTGATCTACTCCAAGAGCAAAGAAGAGCACGAAGAGCATTTAAGGACGATTTTAAGGCTACTCAAGAATGAGAAGTTGTATGCCAAGTTTTCGAAGTGTGATTTTTGGAACCACAAAGTGCAATTTCTTGGTCACATCATTGATAGTCAAGGACTACAAGTTGATCCCGCAAAGATTGAAGCCGTGAAAGATTGGGCTACTCCAACGAATCCTACGGAAATTCGACAATTTCTAGGACTAGCCGGGTATTACCGAAGGTTCATCGAAGGTTTTTCGAAGATAGCGAGACCTTTGACCAAGTTGACGCAGAAAAACAAGAAGTACGAGTGGGGAAAGAAACAAGAAACTGCTTTTCAGTTGTTGAAGCAAAAGCTTTGCAGTGCGCCAATTTTGGCACTACCCGAAGGCATTGAGAACTTTGTTTTATATTGCGACGCTTCGCATAAAGGACTTGGGGCTGTTTTAATGCAAAACGAGAAGGTGATTGCGTATGCTTCTCGACAACTTAAGACTCATGAGAAGAATTACACCACTCATGATCTCGAGTTAGGAGCTGTAGTTTTTGCGCTCAAGATTTGGAGACACTACCTTTACGGTACCAAGTGTACAGTGTTTACGGACCACAAGAGTTTGCAATATATTCTTGATCAGAAGGAGCTTAATATGAGGCAACGTCGTTGGTTGGAGTTACTCAGCGACTATGATTGTGAAATCAAGTATCACCCGGGAAAAGCCAATGTTGTGGCTGATGCTCTTAGTCGGAAAGAGAGGCCTAAACCTTTAAGAGTTCGATCATTGGGAATGACGATTATTTCTCCTTTACCATCGAAAATCCACGAAGCACAAGTCGAGGCACTTAAGGAGGAAAACCGACCAAGTGAAAAGCTTTATGGTATGCCCGAAAGCGCAAATGGTTTTGTAAAGAGAGCAGATGGAATTCTATGTTTCAAAGATAGAATGTGGGTTCCATTGTATGGCGGAATACGGGAATTGATTATGCATGAGTCGCATAAGTCAAAGTATTCTATTCATCCAGGATCGGATAAGATGTATCAAGATCTTAAGAAGCTTTATTGGTGGCCGAACATGAAAGCGGAGATTGCCACGTACGTTAGCAAATGTCTCACCTGCGCTAAGGTAAAAGTCGAATATCAGAAGCCGTCAGGATTACTCCAGCAACCGGAAATTCCTCAATGGAAATGGGAACGTATTACTATGGACTTTGTTACGAAACTTCCTAAGACATCGGGAGGTTACGACGCTATTTGGGTAATTGTTGATCGCCTTACCAAGTCAGCCCATTTCATACCGATTAGAGAGACTTATTCCATGGAGCAACTCACTAGACTTTATGTCAAGGAAATAGTCTCGAGGCACGGAGCACCAATTTCCATCATTTCCGACAGAGATAGTCGATTCACTTCAAACTTCTGGAATTCATTGCAAGATTCATTCGGAACCAGATTAGAGATGAGCACCGCATATCACCCACAAACCGACGGTCAAAGTGAAAGGACCATTCAAACATTAGAAGACATGCTGAGGGCATGTGTGATTGATTTTGGAAATGGTTGGGCTAACCATTTGCCATTGATTGAATTCTCGTACAACAATAGTTATCACACCAGTATCAAGATGGCACCATTCGAGGCACTCTATGGTCGTAAGTGCCGATCACCTGTTTGTTGGGCCGAGGTAGGAGACGCACAACTCACTGGCCCAGAAATGGTACGGGAAACCACCGAAAAGATCGTTCAAATTCGTGATAGACTTAGAACTGCCAGGAGTCGTCAGAAAAGTTATGCGGATTTTAGACGCAAGGATTTGGAATTTCAAGTGGGTGACAAAGTTATGTTGAAAGTATCGCCTTGGAAAGGCGTGGTACGTTTTGGAAAGCGTGGGAAATTGAACCCGAGATACATTGGGCCATTCAAGATTTTGAGCAGAGTTGGTCCGGTAGCTTATCGTCTTGATCTTCCTCCAGAACTTAGCCATGTGCACAACACGTTTCACGTTTCAAACTTGAAGAAGTGTCTTTCGGACGAATCGCTCATTATTCCATTGGACGAAGTTCAGCTTGACGACAAACTCAACTTTGTGGAAGAACCTGTAGAAATCATGGACCGCGAGGTCAAGCAGTTGAAACAGAGTCGTATTCCTATTGTGAAAGTTCGTTGGAATTCTCGACGAGGTCCTGAGTTTACTTGGGAACGGGAAGACCAGATGCGACGCAAGTATCCTCATCTTTTCGCCGACACCGTTACCCCTAACAACGATTGAATTCAGGGACTGAATTCCTTTTTGGATGGGCGAATGTGACAACTCGTACTTTCAGGTCATTTCTCGACACCGTTCATGTCTCATTATTTCAACATTTTTAGTAAACTTGGTTTACTTGTTTCAAATTCGCGTAACCTTGGAGGTTTAGCGGCGAATTCATGATCATGACATCACGTACATTTCATATGGACTATGATTAGTCTACATTTCATTGACATCATGTGCATCTCATTAGTACATTCACGACATTTCATTTCACTTGCAACGCGTAATTTTTATATTTAATAATCTTTATCGCGTGAGTTTTTATTTTGTATATTTAATCCATTTCTATCAAAAATGATCCCGAGGTATTTTTAAACTTACATTTAGTTTATAAAAACTATATTTTTAGTTTTCCTAGTGTTTCAAATTTATTTGGTATAATAATCGTTAAAGTTTAATTATTATGTCGTTTTCTTAAAAATTATACGATAATTATTTTATCACCCGAATTTCACAAGGAAAGTATTTTTACAATTTTTATTATATCATTACAATCTATTTTGACTTATTAAAAACTTACTTGTACCAAAATTTTCCAATTGTCTATACTTGTACATTTCCTACACCATTTACTTATACATTTTTATCAAATATTTACACAAATATATACAAGTATATAAAAAAAAAAAAAAAAAAAAAAAAAAAAAAATATTTGGGGAACAAAAGTCCCCAAAAATCCGGCCCCTAGAGGGTGTATTAATTGAATGAGCATGGTTTGGTGATTGTTACAAAGTTTACACAATCTTAAAGTCTTCTACATTATTGTTTCACTCATTCATTTCACATATCTTCAAGTGTAAAAAAAAAAATCCTCTCCTTGTTTCTCCTTCATCATAACCGGCCACTAAGGGGTCTCCAAAGGGATCAAGATTTTTGCAAAATCAAGTGTTTATCAACCTAGTTATATCCTTTATATGGTTTTGAAATAAAAACCAAGGATATTTAAGTTTAATCCTTGTTACTTTCACCTCTTCATTATCACTAGTAAGCATATTTCTTTCATTTTCATGTTTCCTCTTCATTTTCACATGTTTCTTTTCATTTTTGGAGCTTATATGCATGTTATGTGATTTATACCATTTTTCTTATGATTTTAGAGTTATATATATAATTATGGTCATCCTATAATTATTCCCATGGTATTCTTTGGTCTTGATGGTGATTAGGAACCCATGACACCCTAAGAAGGTGTATGGTAGGATTAGATTAGCTTTGGAGTTGATTTGAAGGGATTAGAATAGGTTTTGTCCGAGAAAAACTATTTTCGATATGTATATTTTTATGTTCTGTCCTTAATTCGAAATTCTGGAAAAACCTACTGTTGGTACGAAACTTTGGCCTTGACATTTGGAAAATATACTTTAAAACGAATCCGTGGCCTTTTGAACGGATAAAAACGGACTTATAACGAAGAAGTTATGGATTTTTAAAGTTTGACGACGAAACGTGCATTTTTCAGAAAATTCAGCATGCAGTTTTTAGTATTTTCGGGTCAAAAACGAGCCTTAAGCTTCACAAATTATTTCGAATTGTCAAAAATATATTAGTTTACTTCGATACGAAGCTAAGGACGTATTATACGTAGAAAACGGATTTAAAACGACAAAGATATGGCCGTTTTCATAAAGTTGCCGTAAATATTATTTTCTGAAAAACTATATTATTTTTACGTTATAAGTATTTCATTAGCTGTAAAGGCCATGTTTGCGGCAGTTTTTAACCATGATGTGAAACTTTTCGGAACGAAGTGTCTTTTAGTAAAATCAAGTTCATCGGCCATATTTTTCAAAACAAAAAGCCGTTTGTCAAGCGGAGTTTTAATAAATTAATTACGGACGTTCAAACTTGGCCGAAACTCAATTTTCTGCACACAATTAACAAAAACCACCATCTTTAGCCTTTGATATCTTTATGATCGAGACCTTTTGGACGAAAACTCCTGAACTGAAACTTCTAGATATCGATACAAACTTTTCAAAACCGTCGAGTTCGTTCTCTAACGATCGACGTACACCGTTTTACGACTATTTTTCCGGAGTCATTTTTGTTGATTTCATGATTTTTCCGACGACATTGTTTTGCGACGAAAAGTAGTAATTTCACCAAAAATCATTATAAAACCATTGTAGGATGACATTTTGACGTAAAAACATGTAAAGTCATTTTTGAAGGGTCAAGACGTCAAAAGAGTATTTTTCGTCGGCGAGTAATATTTTCAAAACCCGTAAATGGTATAAATAACATACGAAGTGCATGCATAGCATTACATTGCAACTCATGACATATCATATCATTCGTAATAGGTCCCAGTTGACGCATTACATCAAACCTCAGTGTACTCACTTTTGCCGTTATTCCAGTTTATCCAAGTGAGTTTTCATAGCCCCGTTTTACATGCTTTCGATTATTTTCAAACCCACGGGGGAGAATACATTGCACTACATTTTTTTGTACGATACCAAGTATGTTAAATTCATTACATTGCTTAAGTTACCGCATTGCCAATTTGAAAGTCCCCATTACTTGAACATGAACCGTTAATCTTTGAAGCGAGGATGAGTGGATAGATCTATCGAGGGTGACGCCTCCATCCGGGTTGGTGAATCCCAACCAGGCAAACGGATGCATTTCATTTGATAGTATTACGGAGTTGTCTGGCAAACACTCTGCAGGGGCATACATAATTGAACAGTCTAGTTTCGGGGTCATGGGCTTAGAGCAATTGTAACATTATTTTTACGTGACTGGATTGTCATGCATGGTCTATACTTGTGTAGTCGTATAAAACATTTACATAAACCTATGATTTCTCACCAACATTATTGTTGACCGTTTTTAGCAATGTATTTTCAGGTAACTGAGGCATTCATCATGACATGGTTTAGGGACCTACATTTTGAGTCGCGGCGTCGACTTACATTATGTACATTATGGTACTTTATTTCAAAAACATCGTTTGGATTTGTAACATATTTGTATTTCCGCAAACTTTGTAAACCTTTTGGGACCGATGTTGTACTCTGATTGTTTTTATGAAATATCCAACGATGTGTTTTTAAAACGACACTTTAGGTCGTTCAATATAACTGTGATGTGGTGCTATGACAGTCAATCCCCAGGAATTCCATTCCGCTGCAAAACAGGTAAATTGGGGGTGTGACAAAAGTGAATGGTGATCATGAGGAAAGGTTTAAAGTTGTTCAAAATAGGAAAACAAAGAATGATGGTAATACTAATGAAAACAGATGGAAATGGCCTAATGTAAATAATGGTGGTAATAATGGAATAATGGTTTTCAAAAAAATGTTGCTAGACCATTTAAGGCTAATGTGAATGGACAAAACACTGTAAGGATGGAGTTCAGGAAGAAGAATGATACTGGTAAAGGAAAAGCAATTGATATTGAGAATGGTAATGTAGGAAGTAGCAGTGATGGTAATAGCAGTAGTAATACTAACCATAAGGTGGGTAATACTAATAAGAATGATGTTGCTAAAATTGTTAGCAAAACTGCTGGAAATTTGGGAATTCAAATCTCAAACAGTTTTAATGCTTTGGAATCTTTAGCCAATGAGGAAAATCTGAACTTAAATGCTGTTGAAAAAATGAAAGTGGGGGAGATCCTAAGTAAGAGCATGGATCCTACAGTGAATGAATGGGATAGTTGGACTGAGGCTATGAAGGTATACTATAAGGATAGAAAAGGAAATCTAAATGTAAGCATGGTAAATGAGAATTTTGAGGATGTAGTAAAGGACTTAGCATCAGTTGGTGATGGTGTGATAAGGAATGAGGTTGAAGGGGAGTGCAACAATATTCTTAATTGATTATTATTGTACTGATTCATCTATATAGATCTTTTGTATAGAATTTTGTTGTTTAGTATAGAATTGTGATACAATATAGGAATTAGTTTGTGTGAGATAATAAAACAGATAGAGAGAATCGGTAGAAAAAAAAACAGAAAGAGAGTTTTTTTTGTGTGAATAAAAACAGATAGAGTGTATTGTGTGAGCCAAAAGAATTGAGAGATTTGGTGAGCAAAAAAAGATAGAGAGTTTGAGAATTAAAAACAGATAGAGTGTATTGTGTGAGCCAAAAGAATTGAGAGTTAAGTGAGTAAAAATAGAAAGAGAGCTTGTGTGTTTGTGTGTAAAACAGATAGAGTGTTTGTGTGAGAAAAAGAATTGAGAGAATTGGTGAGTAAAAACAGAAAGAGAGTTATGTGTTATAAAAACAGATAGAGAGTATTGTGTGAGCCAAAAGAATTGAGAGAATTTTGTGAGAATAAAAACAGATAGAGAGCTGTGAGTAAATATGGATATTAAAGTTGCAACTTGGAACATCAGAGGTTTATGTACCTTTGATAAATAGAAAGAGATAAAAAAAAATTAATTGCTGAGGAGAATTTGCAAATTTGTGCAATTCTTGAAACACATGTTAAGTACCCAAAAGTTAATAAAATGGGTGAAGTTGTTTTTGGTAGTTGGGAATTTGTGACAAATGTTGAGAATAATAATAAGGGGTGCAGAATTATGGTAGGTTGGGACCAAAACAAGGTTACAGCATGGTTAATTACTAGGACAAGGCAGAGTATGTTATTCCTTTTTGAAACTGTCTGCCAGAAAACAAAATTCTTCTGCTCCATTGTTTATGCTCGTAACTCTGGGATTGATAGAAGGAAACTATGGAAGGAATTGGGTGCATACAAACACACAATTAATGGGCATCCATGGGTCATCAGTGGGGATTTCAATGTGACATTAGATACTAAGCAGCATTCAAATGGAAGTTCTAATCCTTCCAATCACATACTTGAATTCAGGAGCTGTGTTGAAGATTTAGAGATTAATGATCTACTGAGCTCTGGGTTTCAGTTTACCTGGACAAAAAGCCTGAGGAATCCAAATTGCAAGACTTTAAAGAAGTTGGATAGGATTATGATTAATGAAACTTTCATGGATCAATACCCTGATCACAGTGTTTTCTTGCCTTATCTCATATCAGATCACTCACCTACTATTATGATTATTCCCAAAGGTGGTTTGAAGAAGAAAAAGGCTTTTAGAATGGTCAATTTTATTACTGATAAAGAAGAGTTCTTACCTTTGGTGCAGGCAGAATGGGGGAATGATGTAGTAGGTTTTCAGATGTACAAAGTAGTAAAGAAAATGAAAATGCTCAAAAACAAGCTAAACCAGTTGGGTTGGAAGAATGGTAATATTCATGATAGGGTTTGTAATCTTAGAAACAAGATGAAGGAAATTAAAGAGAAGTTGATAAAAACCCTTATTGTGAGAAAATCAAAGAGCAAAGTTGTGCAATTTTACAAGAATATTGTGAAGCGATCAAAGATGAGGAAAGTCTTCTGTTACAAAAAGCTAAGATTGATTGGTTAAAAGAAGGTGATAGAAACACTGCTTTTTTCATAATATCATTAAGGGAAGACAACATAAGAGCAGAATAATGCAGGTTTGTGATGAAAGTGGTAAAAGATATGAAAATGAGCATGTTTCAGGGCAATTCCTAGGTCACTTTGAAAAAAATTTGGGAACTCAGGACAATATTCCAAGGCTTCCAGATGGCTTTGTTGAGTTCAATTGCAAGTTAACAATGGATGAAGCTGAAAAAATGATTAGGCCTGTTTTGGATAAAGAAATAAGAGATGCTATATTTGATATTGAAGATTCAAAAGCTCCAAGATCAGATGGATTTACATCAAGATTTTTTAAGGCTGCTTGAAGTATTGTGGGTAAGGAAGTATGCTTGGCTGCGCAGGAGTTTTTCAACACAGGGAAACTTCTAGGTGAGTTAAATGCAACCTTAATTTCACTTATTCCTAAGATCCCCACCCCCAATAAGGTTTCTGATTTTAGGCTCATTGCCTGCTGTAATGTGTTGTATAAGTGTATTAGCAAGATTATGACTACAAGGATCAAAGAGGTATTAGGGAAACTGATTAATGAAAACCAAAGTGCCTTCATTATTGGTAGGCAAATAACAGATAACATCTTATTAGCACAAGAGATCCTTAGAGGGTATAATAGGAAACATAATGTCAAAAAGTGTGCCCTTAAGATTGACTTGCAAAAGGCTTATGATACCCTGGATTGGCAGTTCTTAAAAAGTACATTGGAAAGGTTTGGGTTTCATAGCAAAATGATTGGATGGATCATGACATGTGTAACCACCACTAAATTTTCTATTAATGTCAATGGGGAAAGAGTAGGATATTTTAGAGGTGGTAGAGGGTTAAGGCAGGGAGACCCAATATCTCCTTATCTTTTCACTATGGCTATGGAGGTATTCAATTTGATTCTGAAGAAAAATATTGAAAATTCTCATTATTTCAAATTTCATCAGGGGTGTAAGAAACTCAGAATAACACATCTTTGGGTTTGCTGATGATCTAATAGTATTTAGTCATGGGGATTGTAATTCAGTAAGTGTGATTAAAAAAACCCTTGAAGAATTTAGCTTGTACTCTGGTTTGAAAGTCAATATGCAAAAAAGCACCATTTTTTTTGGTGGTTTGTCTGTTCCTGAGCAGAATGCTATCACTCAAATTCTTCCTTTCACCATTAGGAAACTTCCATTAAGATACCTAGGTGTGCCACTTGTTACAAAACAGATCAATGTTACAGATTGTAAACCTCTAGTTGATAAGGTCAAAGTCAGAGTTAATGACTGGAGAAACAAGTCACTTTCTTATTCTGGGAAACTCCAATTAATAGCATATATCTTATCATCAATGCAACTGTATTGGGCATCTATCTTCATTCTACCAAAGACAGTGATAGAGGAGATTAACAAAGTGTTAAAAGGGTTTTGTGGTGCCAGGGAGAGTTAACAAGAGGTAAAGAAAAAATCTCATGGGAAAACATTTGTAGGCCAAAAGATCAAGGTGGACTTGGTCTTAAGAATCTACAAACCTGGAATGAGGTCCTTATTATGAAACATTTATGGAATGTAGCTACTAAAAAGGACACACTTTGGGTTAAATGGATAAGTGTTGAAAAGTTGAAAGGAATGAGTGTTTGGGAGATACCTTATGAAAATAATTGTAGTAGTGGGTGGAAGAATATACTCAAGCTAAGAGATAAAATTAGGAATCATGTGTTTTTCAAACTGGGGGATGGGAAGTCTGTTTCAGCATGGCATGATAAATGGTGCTTGGAGGGGCCTTTGTGTGAATTTATTTCAACAAGGGATATCTATGATGCAGGCTTAACAATTCCTGTAATGTGGCTAGCTTGATCCTACAAGGTAACTGGTGTTGGCCTGCTGAATGGCATACTAAGTTTCCCATTCTAAGTAAAATACAGGTTCTTGTCCTTAATGAAGGAACTTGTGATGAAGCTGTTTGGGTGACAAGAACAGGGCATAAAACAAAGTACAAAACCAAAGCAATGTGGCAAGACATGATCAGTAATGGACCTAATGTGATATGGAGGTCTATGATATGGTTCCCTCAAAGTATTCCAAGGCACACTTTTGTTCTTTGGATGGTTGTGCATGAAAGACTATTGACTCAAGATAAAATTGCAAAATGGAGGCCTAATGAGATTATGGAATGCACTCTTTGCAAGCAATGCATGGACTCACATGAGCATTTGTTTTTCCAATGCAATTATTCAAAAGTTGTATGGGAAAATATGCAGGACTTGCTAGATAAAAGGTTCTCTTACAACTGGAAGACCATAATTGAAGAGTTCTCTGTATTGGATGCTAATAAGAGCATTTGGAGTATCCTAAGGAGGCTTGTAATTAGTGCAGCTGTATATTTTGTGTGGCAAGAAAGAAACAATAGAATGTATAATAAAGGTGAAAGATCTTGTGACAGTCTAGTACAGAATATAATTGATATCATCAAGTTGAGAATAATGAACTTCATAGTCAAAGACTCTCATGCAGTAACTGAGGTTGAAGCAAAATGGAGTATTGCTTTGAGAAGGAGCAATCAGAACGGTGCATAAATGAAGATAATATAGAGTAGTATTATGTCTGTATAATGAGTTTCTGTATTTTGGTAGAATAGAGGTAGAGAATGCTTGAACAAAGTTAGCATATTTGTAGGATCCTTAATTAAGAATGCAAAGGGGTTTTTCCATTTTAAATTTAAAGGATCTTTGTACTTTTTGTGAAGTATATAAAATTTCTCCTTTTCAAAAAAAAAAAAAAAAAACGTGTGATATCTCACTCATATCATTTCGGATTTTAGTGATTCAAATTTTTAGGTAAAGAGTAAACAAAAATCTATAACTTTCATGTTTTAAGTTTTTCACGATTCGCTATTTATGAGGGTAAAAAATAAGGTCAAAAATGCTTTAAAAAAAATAAGAAAATTAAAACCATTTGATATGTAAAAAAAAAAGAGTTTTGAAAATTTTTAACAAAATTTATATCAAAGTAAAGATGATTAAATTTTAAAAATTATGGTGAAATCGATTTTTTCTAAAAGTTTGTCATTTGTGAGTTATGTACGTTTAAAATTCAAATGTGAAAAAGAAAAAACGTGTCAAATTTCTGTTATGGCTCTTTGACCGAAAATAATTAAAAAAAGAATTAAGTTGACTAGATCCCATCTAACAATGAAGATGATTGTTTAAACTTTACAAATTAAAAAGGCTAGAAAGTCACTCACAATGTGACAAGTGTCCACCACCTTTCCTCCCTCTATTTTTATTATATTTTTAGTCAAAGGGTATTCTTGTCTTTTTTTAATTCCATCTCAAACTTCAAAAGCAGATAACTTTTAAACAGTAAACTTTTACGAAAAACCGATTTCACCAGAATTTTTAAAATTTAATCCTTTTTAATTTGGTATGCATTTTAATATATGAATCGAATTTTGCTTTTTGACTTTTTAAGTGGGTGTTGATTTTCTTGAAATTTTCGGCATTTTCGGTTCTAATTTTGTTTAGTTTAAAAGCCGAATTATAAAAAATTTAAAACACGAAAGTTGTAGCTTTTTGGCCACTTTTTACCCAGAAATTTGAATTATTCAAATCCGATATGATATGAGTGAGATATTGCACGTTAAAGATGACGTCTTGGTCATATTTAGTGCACACAAAGTGTTTGATAAAATGACTAAAAAAGACTTTTCTTATAAAAATACATTTAAATGCATTAATTGGTGTACCACAATACATCTTTTGTTATTTTTGTTATTTTTAATTTTTTTAACTGATGAACAAAAATTAATTGATGAACAAACTAACTGATAAACAACAACCAACTGATAAACAGTTGAACATTGTGACCATAAATGATGAACATTGTGATTTTTTAGGCAACTGATGAGCATTATAATTTTTGTTATTGATGAACAAATGAGCAGCTCTTTTTATTGATGAACAACACTTTTTATTGATGAACAACACTTTCTATTAATGAACAAAGTGTTTGATAAAATGCCTAAAAAATATTTTTCTTATAAAAGTACATTTAAATGCACTAATTGGTGTACAACAATACATCTTTTGTTATTTTTAGCTTTTTATTAACTGATGAACAGACTAACTGATGAACAATAACCAATGAACAATGTAACCATAACTGATGAACATTTCGATGAACAAGATTAACTGGTGAACAACATTAACCGATGAACAATATTGTACATCAACTTATATTGTTCATCAGTTTGTATTGTTCATCAGTGACAAGCTGATGAATAATGTGACCATAACTGATAAACATATCGATGAACAGGATTAACTGATGAACAATACTGTTCATCAGTTATTATTGTTCATAAGTTAGTGTTGTTCATTAGTTAGTGTTATTCATCGGTGACAAACTGATGAACAACACTAACTGATTAACAATAATAACTGATGAACGATACTAATTAATGAACAAAACGTACAATTTGTTTTTAAAAAATAACGATTAAAAACATCATTTTTTTAATCTTACATTAATAAAATGATTAGTGATGCGTTGTGGCATAAAATTAGAGCATTTAATGCAATTTTAACAAAAAAAATCTAATCTAGACATTTTGTCAAACACCTTATGTGCAACAAATATGATTAAAATGTCATCTTTAACGTACGATATCTGACTCACTTCATATCAGATTTGAGTGATTCAAAAACCTGTGTAAAGAGTGAACGAAAATCTATAACTTTCATGTTTTACGTTTTTCACGATTCGACATTTTCGGAGGTAAAAAATAGGGGCGAAAATGCTCAAAAAATAAAGAAAATAAACATCCATTTGATATGTAAAAAAAAAGTTTTGAAATTTCTAACAAAAATTATACCAAATTAAAAAGGATTAAATTTTATAAATTATGATGAAATCGATTTTTTCAAAAAGTTTGTCATTTGTGAGTTATGTGCGTTTGAAGTTTGAGGGTGAAAAGAAAAAAATAGATCAAATAACCAAATTACCCATTTGACCAAAAATAAATAAATAAATAATAATAATGTATTTGACTAAATCTAATCTAACGGCTATAATTACTTTTTAGACTTTTCAATTTGTAATCACTTTTTATTTGATCCGCTACCAACGTAGCTATAGAGTATATTGCTAATACTTAATTCTGGGTCATTGATTATCTCCTCTTCAAATTAATATAAGGGTGTGTTTGGTATGCACCTTTAGTATGGTTTTCATTTGATGTAACTATAAATATTTGATTGGTTGTATATTTTAAGAGGGGGAATGGATTCAACTTTGATAGATTAAATGATATGTAACTTGGTGGATTTGGTAGATATTAGTAATTTTATAGCCCCATGTACTACTCTACTCTGATGTCTCTCTACATTTATTTTAAATAATAATGCTTTTTATTATAAAATTATTATATAAAATAGTTAATATTTTTAAATATCTTTTTCTATCTCCTAATTAAATTAAATCTAAATCAAAATTCTAAACTCACCTACAAACCAAACGGGCCCTAAAACAACTCCACCATTTGGGATTAATTTATGACTAGCAGGGTACCCACGCTGCCCTCAATGACTAATTTATAGCAATTTTTAAATACCATAATTTGTATAAGCAATGTATATAGATTTAGTAATCATATATTGTAAGAACTACAATATTACTTCTCTTTGCTTACATGTTATACAATATTGTGATAAATATTACACAACATTATATCTACTAAGTAGCAAGTACCTTTCACCGTCAATCATCACAACATCGTAATACTAGTGAGTATTGTTTTCGTATCGTCATTGCATCGTGATGCATATGTACTTAACATATTAAATAGGAAATAGCGTGCAATAAAGTTATTCATTAAAATTATCGTCATGCGTAAAGTCATTATCAAGAAAAATATTGTTCGTCAAAAATTTTGATTACAAAGTATCTGGCGTCGCAACGCGCAAATACCCTGCAAGCAATATGTAAAGACAAAAATCATTTTTGTTTTGAAACAGTAAAACCAAAGAGTATATAACATTTTTTTGGCCATCCTATTACAAATAAAGAGCGTGTGACATTTCTGATTGACGATTATATCCCTTATACTATACATAACGTTTATAAACTAGAAACAAACACACGCATGAATCACAAAGACCAAATATATGCATGTTAATGCCAAACCCTTACATTACCATGCACCTTAATTATTTGTACAATTTGATTATTGTATATGCCTTTTAGCTGAGATCAATCTAATTTCGGCGAAAATAAGGTAATTCGCAATATTACATCATTTTCGTGATCACGTTGGACATGTCTTAAATCTTGCTTAATAATTATTGAATACAGTCGCATCGTTATGAGTTGATTAATGTTATGTGTTTTGTTATACCATTTTGTTTGTGGTGATCGGACGTGATTAGTGAATATGTTGTGTTGAGGAAAATAGATTAGTAGATTGTTTTTTTAGGCTGTGTTTGTGATTACTTATTAATTCTAACTGCTTAGGATCATAGGCGTTTTTTAAGGGTCGGCTTAATATAAGCAGTTTGGGAGTTGCTTATAGAGACGGGCATTTGATTTTGATTAATTTACGTATTGAATCCTTAAATAAGATTATATGAACCATGATTGTCTGACACTTAAGTACTTATGTGATTATTGTGTTTCATTATAAGCAAATCCAAACACTATATACGATAACCTGTTCTCTTAGAATTCCATATCATATAAACCCTTTCAAAGCGCAATGCCACCTTTTGAATATGTTTGTATTAGGTGTTAGATCAAACATATATGCTTTCATGCTTATCACATGTTTTTCAACTAAAAATGTAGGCGTTGTTGATCTAAAAAGAAGATGGCCACGCTTTCAGATATTGCTGTATCTGCTGCGATTAATAGTCTATCCGCAATACTATTTCTAGTGGCATTTGCAATCTTACGGCTTCAGCCGGTCAACGATAGAGTTTACTTTCCAAAATGGTATCTCAAGGGCATAAGAGACAGTCCAACTAGCTCAGGAACTTTTGTAAAGAGATTTGTCAATTTAGATGTTAAAATGTATCTAAAGTTCTTGAATTGGATGCCTGCTGCTTTAAGAATGCCAGAACCGGAGCTTATTGAACACGCGGGGCTTGATTCTGCTGTGTATATTCGAATCTACCTTCTTGGGTGAGTCCTCGTTAAATGATATCCAATATCGATCCTAAAAAATACCTTTTCAGTTCTAGTAATGTGAATTTTAATGCAGCTTAAAAATATTTGTCCCGATCACTTTACTTTCATTCGGTGTGTTGGTGCCTGTAAATTACACTGGGGAAAATTTTGATGAACTGAAAGCAAATATGAAAGATCTAACATACAGTGATATTGACAAGCTCTCGATATCCAATATTGCTCCTGGTTCAAAAAGGTGTCACGTTTGTTTTCCCTTCACATACCTACGTCAATTATCTTAATAATTATATTTATTTAAGGTTGTCATCCTTATCAGATTATACGCCCATATAGTAATGTCTTACGTCTTCACATTATGGACATGCTACACTCTTTACAATGAATACATGATTGTAGCGAAAATGAGGCTGCATTTTCTTGCTGCTGAAAGACGTCGTCCTGATCAATTTACCGTGAGTGTTTTTAATGGAAGAGATATATTATCAAATGATATTAGGAGCGAGGGACTAATTATTTATAAATGGGTTATGTAGGTTATTGTGAGAAATGTTCCTCCGGATATCGATGAATCAGTTAGTGAGCATGTTGAACATTTCTTCTGTGTTAATCACCCTGACCATTATCTTTCACATCAGGTATTGTTCTTTGAGTGTCTGGAATATCAGTGATTATTCCCGGAGTTTATAAGTCATGACTAAAAATCATTTTATGAAAGTGAGGACTTATAATTTGACACCTAAATAATCAATACAATGAGAGCCAGAATCTGTTTATCCAAACGGCCTTTAACTATTATATCAATGATCAAAGTTAAAACAAAAAGTTGTGTAGTAATCCAAATATCTGATTCCCGAGATGTAGGTAGTGTACAATGCAAATACGCTTGCAGATATGGTGGTAGCTAAGAAGAGTCTGCAAAATTGGCTTACGTACTACACCAACAAGTTAGAGCGAAAAAATAAAAGGAAAACTGTCAAGGTATTTGGCCAAGGGTCTTCCACTTGACATATTGGCTTCTCTATTTTAGCTTTTCTTCAAGTCATTTTACGTTTGTTTGTCTATATAGACAGGTTTTTGGGGTCTTTGGGGAAAAAAGGCCGATGCGATTGATTATTATACAGAAGAAATTGAGAAGCTAAGCAAAGAAGTAAGTAAGAAGAGTCAAGAATGATAGATATATTATACACCAAGTTTAGAGGTGGAAATTTTTAAACATTTGAAAGGGTGGATTCAGGTTACGTTTTTCCTCTAACGGGTCAAACTGGCAAAACCAAATACGGAGTAGCTTAAAAAGTCAAATGGGTCGAAAGTCGTCTAAAGTGCATTTTAAAGGCATAAAACATCCTTAATCATTTTAAAGGCGCAAAAAACTTTTATGATCAACCCAGCCCGATTTCAGTTTCACCCGTTTTAAGAAATACCCATTGGAGATCTTTAACCATAATACGTATATGGTACAACTTCTATAACTTTTAACTTGTTTTCTATACAATTGGGCACATTAGGAGGAAGCAGAAAGGGAAAGGGTGTTAAATGACCCAAGCGCCATTATCCCAGCAGCATTTGTTTCATTTAGATCACGATGGGGTGCAGCAGTTTGTGCTCAAACAGAACAATCACACAACCCCACACTTTGGCTCACAGACTGGGCTCCTGAACCACGTGACGTTTATTGGGAGAATCTCGCCATACCATTCGTTGAACTTAACTTGAGAAGACTGCTTATGGCTATTGCTCTTTTTGGTCTTACTTTTTGTTTTATGGTCCCTATAGCCTTTGTTCAAACTCTCGCCAACATTGAAGGAATTCAAAAGGTTTTCCCATTCTTGAAGCCTCTTATTGAAATGTAAGTCAACTTTCGAGCTCCAAATAAATTATATCTTCTAGAGGCAGCGGTTTTGACCCATTTGACAATTTCTTGCGCCATTGTTATAATTAATGGACTCGGCATTGCAGGGGATCAGTCAAGTCTGTCATTCAAGGTTATCTTCCGGGGATTATACTAAAGATATTTCTCATCCTTCTCCCGACAATTATAATGACCATGTCCAAGATAGAGGGATATACTGCATATTCAGCTTTACAAACACGTTCAGCTGGAAAATATCACTTGTTTTTGCTTGTAAATGTGTTTCTTGGAAGCATCATTACAGGAACTGCGCTTCAGCAACTTAAAGAATTCTCGAATCAGTCTCCAACTGAGTATGATCTTTTTCCCGTTTTTGATTTAAGAGGCAATTTTGCATCTTTTACTTATTAATGAACCCATTTTGGCCCGTTAAGCCAACGTTCTCATTTTTCCACCTCTGATGTATATATAATCAGTCAGCTATTAACCAATGCAGGATTCCAAAAACTGTTGGTGTGTCAATCCCAATGAAAGCCACGTTCTTTATAACATATGTCATGGTAGACGGTTGGTCAGGTGTTGCTGCAGAGATTCTAAGATTGGTTCCTTTGATTATTTTTCACTTGAAAAATTCCTTTTTGGTGAAGACAGAAAAGGACAGAGAGGAGGCGATGGATCCGGGTTGCTTGAACTGGGCAGTATCAGAACCCCGGATACAGTTGTACTTTTTGCTTGGATTGGTTTACTCGGCTGTCACCCCTATACTCCTCCCGTTCATTGTTATCTTTTTCGCCTTCTCCTATCTGGTTTTCCGTCATCAGGTAACCTAAATTGAATAAGTGACTAAGCATTTTTCAGCAACAAAGACTTTACACGGCTTTTGATGTTCAACACATTCTACCCATTACAAGAAATAGAATAAATAATTCATTATCTGATATTTTTGGTATATTGTTTATGGATGTTAGATAATCAACGTGTATGATCAAAAGTACGAGAGTGGTGCAACGTTTTGGCCAGATGTTCATCGCCGAATAATCATTGGAATGATGATTTCACATATACTATTCTTAGGATTACTCAACACTAAGAAAGCAACCAATGCAAATTATTTCCTGATTCCTCTTCCAATCTTGACCTTCTGGTTCTTTAGATTTTGCAAGGGCCGGTTTGAGTCTCAGTTCAGACGATTCCCATTAGAGGTTAGTCGTACACCATATCTAATGCACATGAAAATAAAGACTTACCTTTTTGTCCTTAGTTCATAATGATGGTTACGTGATTTTTCTTTCATTACAGAATGCAATGAAAAAAGACACACTAGAAAAAGCAACAGAACCGAACCTTAACTTGAAACTATATCTCCAAGATGCATACGTGCACCCCGTTTTCAAAGGTACAACACAGTTTGAACGACCAACGGCTATTGATGAAGAAGAGAACAATCCATTGGTTGCAACAAGGAGAATTTTAATTCATAGAGGGAGTAAACAAGGATCTTCTGATGACAATATGGGTATTTCAGCAGTTTGAATTGGCCCGGTTTTTTCGTGTGTTCTTGAGATCTAAACATGGTTTTGAATTTCTTTCAGAGATATCAAAGGATGGTTCATAAGCGGGCTTGGCAGTGATAACGACGGAGAACAAGCTGCAAGTTCATATGTATTGAGTCGAGATGTGGCATATTTTTTTGTACATGAAACTTAGTTGTTCAGCTGATCAATGGCGCTTAACAGTTCACATCTATTCATTTTTACATTTGTTTTGTAAATCATAATGGTTTCTGGTGAACAATGAATATCATATCTTCAAAATGTATAGGAAAAACCTCATCCGTTTACCCCTAAAAGGTAATGGCATTTGGTTCTAAGTTTCTCCCAATATTGTTGCACTAGAAAATGTTACTCAAGAAAATGTTTCCCCTTTATGTAATGGCTAAGATCACACTTATATGCTATCTAATTATATGTCCAAAATACTGCAAATTGCATGAAGGAAAATGATTGAGATATCTAAATATGTGACTACTTTTGTGACTCAAATGGATGTGGTAGTGGTTTAATGGTTTGTGAAACTGTGGGTCCTTTTGTCACCAACAGAATGTTTTCATGTAGGTTTAGGCATATCAATGCTTTTAACTGTTAAAAAAAATAAAAATAAATAAATGCTCTTATACAAATAGTCTTGTTTGGCTTATCGAATATTAATAAGGGTTTTGCTAACCACAACTTTTAAGATTGTGTTTAAACATTCTTTAATTAAAAAGTTAATTAGTATTAAATGAAGTAGTATATTCTATAACTATCCACATTTATTCATTTTAAACATGGAATGTGATGTTAAACATCGAATGTTTGGTGTTCATTGATTGTTAATTTTTTAATTATAAAATGTTTAAACAGGTTGTTAGCAAAACTCATCGAATAAACACGTATAACAATTTGATAATGTATCGAACTCGACACGTTATTCTATCTTGTGTACGATTTTTTTCCCTATTGAATGTTGGGACTTTTAATTATCCCGTGTATATTCTTAATGAATAAATTCTTAATATATTTAGTTGTTTATACTCTTAAGTTATACTAGGCGAGTACCCGTGTCTAGCGGCATCGGTTTCTAGCGGTAGACAATTAACGATATGCGATATTGTGGTAAGTGTTTCGTATAACGTTCAAAATAAAACGTGAAAAGATCAAAATGTAATTACAAACGGCTGTAACATGTGATAATTCAACTCTAGCAAAAAAAAAATTAACATGTATCAAACGACATATAAAAATATTTAATGAAACTTAAAATAAAACATTAAATCTAAAAACCAACTTTTCCACTATACTCATTTACAGAATGGTGGATTTGTAAAGATACGATTTGGTCTAAGTTGACTTTGTTCATTGTCTATATCTTTTAATACTTTGAAACTATTTATGGTCATTGTATTAAATGTGTCTTGAACCATGAACAAAGGCTCTAACAATAAAGATCTTGCATAAATTAGTAACTTGTTTTCCACTATACTCATTTACTTACAATAACCGATTGGTGCAAACCAATTTTTCCACTATACTCATTTACAGAATGGTGGATTTGTAAATATACGATTTGGTCTAAGTTGACTTTGTTCATTGTGTATATCTTTTAATAATTTGAAACTAATTATGGTCACTCTATTACATTTGTCTTGAACCATGAACAAAGTCTCTTACAATAAAGAACTTGCACAAATTAGTGACCATAATTTTTCCACTATACTCATTTACAGAATATATGATTTGTAAAAATACGATTTGGTCTAAGTTGACTTTGTTCATTGTCTATATATTTTAATACTTTGAAACTAATTATGGTCATTTTATTACATGTAAACATAGTCGAAAAGAACATAGAATATTGATAACAAACAAAAATAGTTTATTGATAACGTAAACATAGTCAAAAAGAACGTAAACATAGTCTCCACGTTACTGGGTAAACAATGGTTCTAGTTGTTCCATCCATGCAGCAGTATCCTTCATATTTTGTAGAACAAGTTTCATCAAACCTTCAACAGTATTGGTGTCATTTTCAATTCTATATTCTGCAGCATCTAATATGTGATCTCTTTATGAACCAAGTCCACCCATATGCGATCCATTTGTAACCGTTGTAGCTCCAGCAGATCGAACCGTTGTCGCTCCAACAAGTTGTTCAACATCAACTTCAACATCAATCGACATCAACTTCAACATGTAACGTTAGAATCAATTAAACAACAAACACATTAGTAATTTTAAAAACCACGAAAAAAAATGTATCAACATTGTTTACACAACTTGTTTATTATTACTCCATTACCGCAAGATTTGTTGCAATTTGGTCATGCATGGTGACATCTTGATTGTCCGGAACAGTTACGCCATGTGGGGGTGTGTTAGTGGAATTCATCATGAAAGACTAATGACGAATTATCAACCCGAAGTAGATTGTGACCTTATCTAATGAATTATTCACAGCCATTGTACTAATGTTTACTATTTATAATGAAAATATTATTCATCTATCGTCCTTAAGAAATCCTTTTACGATAAAAAAATATGCTCCAAAAATAGTTCGTTTTTTTTTGTTATCCATATACATGCACTATTATATTGCATGGTTTATTCTATTGTCACATGATTTGTCACATGATCGATTTGTCACATGTACTAATATTTTGTCACAAACACTGAATATATGAAATAATAAGAGTCCACCTTAATTTTAGTCTTCATCACTCTCACTTTCATAAACCAAACAATAAACTCGTTTTCGACCAAGATTGATGGGCTGAGTCGTTTCTTCTTCTTATTCCTCATCTTCGTCATCACTCGATATGACAATGACGTCATCCCAATTCCAATTAATAAGATTAGGATTGAAAAAAAGGAATACGATGTGGAGGAGGGGGATGAAGCTGATATAAAAAGCAAACAAGTTGTGTCAATGAACATTAGAAACAGCAAACATGCGTATTCAAAATAAGATCATAGAAAAGAAATATTATTTTAATAAAACTTATCATTTAAGTCTCAGCATCCAATGCCATACGGCTAAGAAATATCATCCATAGATTAAATTTTACTTCTACAGCCTAAAATAGGACACTAAAATGAGATAACTGCAACAAACGCAACAAATGTCTTACTTGTAAAACTTTAATCTACAACACATAAAAAAATCACAGTTGCAGTTTCAAGTTCAGTTTGCACCACATATCAGATTAACAATTCATCGGATGCATCATTTTATCACAAAAGATGATGTTTCTAACCTGAAGGTCATCATCAACATTCGTTTCATTTTGCATTTCCATTTTCATGTAGTGAAACGATTTCCCTTAGTGAAACGATTTCTTGCATGAATGATTGACTCTGAAAACACATTGTGTTTATATAGGCTACGTCAATGTGTTTAAAAAGTTGAATTTTTCCTTTTCCCGCCTTGAAATATGTGTTTAAAAACTATTTCAACTTGATTTTCCTTTGAATCGAATAATTTCCAGCAATATTACTTTCCAAAGGAATTTTTCCAAAGACACCCACTTAGACATGAACACGAATTTCCAGCAATATACTTTCCAAACGTATGCATTTAGTACTTTCCAAACGAATTTTTCTGTCAACTTTGTTCACTTTCAAACTTGACCAAATTAAGTTTTCCACTTTCAAGGGTTGACCATTTTTGTATTATATGTAGTTTAGATTAGATTAAGATTTTTATTTTTGACATTTTAAAAAGTTTCAAAAATTTTGACTTTCAATATTCAATATTCAAGTTTTCACTTTCCCCTTTGACCATTTTTCCATTTTAGATAATAAAGATAAAGATAATGTTGTTGATAAGCAGATACTTTGCCATAATGTCTGGTGATTGGGTTCAAGATTTTTATTTCTTTTTAAATAGTGAGAACTAGAAATGAAACAAAAAATCCTGAAATTTTACAAATATTCATTAAACTCAACATTTTTTCCTAAATTAAAAAATACGTCCCATACACATTAACGAGAAAATTTTAAATTTAGTCAACTTTTGCAGAATGAGTTCAAGAAGTAGTAAAAAAAAAGGGTCATGCTATTGCAACACCTCATAGGGGGTGTTTGTACTTTTGGTGGGCTAGCCTGCTGTGGCGGTGGGGGTGGGGGTGGGGGGAGGGTACTTTATGTTTTTCCTCGTGCCAAATTTTTGTTATAAGTTTTTAGACTACTAGTTATTTGGTTTTTTACAAGATTTGTGTTTTTACAAGTTTTTTTGTTATAGCTTTTTGTAAATTTTTTCTTTTTACAAGTTTTTTTTTTAGTTTTATAACTTTTTACAAGTTTTTACAAGTTTTTTTTTTTGTTTCAGTTTTATAACTTTTTACAAGTTTCTACAAGTTTTTTTTGTTTCAGTTTTGTGTTTATACAAGTTTATGTTTTATAACTTTTAAAAAAAAAACGTAGTCGAAAATTTTTTAGGCTCAGATTCGAAGGTTGCAAAGTGAGATTTTATCTCAATTTACCGTCCATTCGGCTTCGGTTATCATCATCGCCTCGGAAAGTTTTAAGGCTCAAATTCGAAGGTTGCAAAGTGAGATAAAAATCTCACTTTACCGTCCATTCGGTTTCGGTTATCATTATCGCCTCACAAGTTCTAAATTTTATCTCAAACTGCAGCAAGTTCACAAGATTCTCAAACTGAATAAGTTCACAAGTCAAAATTTTACACGTTTACACGTTTTCAATGTGGAAGTGGTAAGTAAGATTCCCAAACTGCAAAAGTTCACAAGAAAGCAAACTGCAGCAAGTTCACAAGTGCTAAGTAAGATTCTCAAACTGCAGATCATTTCACAGCAGTTCAGGCTTATAATGCCACAAGAAAGCAACAACACAAGTCTCACATTCCACCAACTAGCAACAAGCAACAACACCAACTAGCAAGAAAGCAACAACACAAGTCTCACATTCCACCAACTAGCAAGAAAGCAACAAGTCTCAGTCCACCACAAGAAAGCAGACAACACAAGTCTCACAGTCCACCACAACAAGCAACAACACAACAAGCAACAACACCAACAAGCAACAACACCACAAACAACAACACCATGTCTAGTTCACCATTTGACAATCTAAGGTTTTTTTTTTTTTTTAATCATCATTGCCTTTCTTTTTAAAATCTGCTTATTTCATTGAAAGTTGCAAAGTGAGATAAAACTGCTTATTTTATAAAAATCATCACTTTACCATCCAGTCAAGAAACTGCTTATTTCAAGAAACCAAACAAGTCCTTTCACGAGTATCACCTGCAAAACATCACCACAAAAAATAAGCAACGAAACCAAACAAGTCCTTTCACCACAGAAACCACCACAAGCATCACCACCAATTGTTTTTTAGATCTAACAAGTTTTTTGATATAAAAAAAATAAGCAACGAAACCAACCTCAAAAAGTTTTTTCTTTCAAGATCTAAAAACATGTTAGATCAAATAAAATAAGCAACGAAACCAAAAAAGTCATTTCACCACAGAAACCACCACAAACATCACCACCAAATTCTTTTTTAGATCTAACAAGTTTTTAGATATAAAAAAAATAGGCAACGAAACCAACCTTCAAAAGTTTTTTCACAACAGAAACCATCAACTTTTCTTCAAGATCTAAAATATTTTCAAGATCTTAAACAATATGTTGAAGGCAAGAATAAAGACGTTGGAGGCATCACTGAAATTGGCAAAAAATCCCGTTGATCACGCATGTCAGTCGAGTGGAATACTCTATGACCTTATAAATGACATTAATAATCTTCATGTGGAGTAGATTTCGTTATAGTAGTAGTAGCATTTGTTGTTGTACTTGTTTAATGTTTTATTGTTATTGTTTAATTAAATGGAAACAAATACACAATAAAAAAACATAGCGTAAAAAACTACACAAATATATTTTACACAAATAAATATACACACATATAAAAACACTACACAAATAAATATACTCTACATATAAAATACTACACAAATAAATATACTATACATATAAAAATACTACCCAAATTAAATATACTATATATATACTTAAAAAAAAGTTCACGAGTACAACCTATGGGGTGTGGCCAAAGTAAATCATGGGGTGTCTTTAGACTACACAAAACAAAATGGGTTAAAAAAGAAGTAAAAAAACCACTTTCCTAAAATGGTCATTGCTAGACCAATAGACTATGGGATAAGATCCTCTCAAGTTATAAATAACTTGATGGATCAAGTTAAGCAATTATCAACCATTGGATAAAATCTAATGGCTCAAATCAAAAGAACATGAGATGATTTGAACCATTGGATTTAATCCAATGGTTGATATTTACAACTTGATCCATCAAGTTGTAAATAACTTGAGAGAATCCTCTCCCATAGACTATTGAATAGAGTATGCCACTCTAACTAATTTTTTGACACATGTCGATATTTGATTGTTGGAGTTTTTTGCTTAGATCGATGCTTATGTTTTATGTTATTAGTCGAGTACCCGTGCCTAGTGGCATCAGTTTCCAGCGGCAAACAATTAACGATATGTGATATTTTGGTAAGTGTTTCGTAACCTCGAGATCATCAAAAAGAAATCGATTACTAACCTCGAGATCATCATCAATATTCTTTTAATTTTGCATATCCATTATTTATGTTTCCTTCCTGTTGTGAAATACAAACTTGTTTTGGGTTTATATAGGCGAAATACGAAATATTGAAAAAACAATTTTCCCGCCCATGAAACAATGAAATGGCTGGCGCAGTGTGGAAAATGAAAATACATTGAAGTCAAAATTGAATAGTTACCATGCAAAGATACCATGCAAAAATACATTGAAATCAAAATAAATACTTTTCATGCAAAATTAACATGCAAGAATAATTGCCAAAGAAACATGAATTTCGCCCATGTTATGCACTTTCCACTATTTCACTTTTTCACCTTTCCAATATTGACTTGTTGACCATTTTCTTATTTTATGTAGTAAAGATAGTACGTAGTATTGTATTTTTTGTGTGACCATTTGTTTTGTCTTATTTTAAAAAAACTAAAAAAAAATAAAAATTTCTATAAAAAGACAAAAAGTTGTCACATAAAATATAGTGGCATTTACATACATCTCCACATACACACCATTATTTACATATTTCCTCAAATCTTGTTTTAATAAGTTTGTATATCATGCATTAAAAACTTGTATTTAGAGAAATATGTAAATATTGATGTGCATGTGGGGATATATGTAATTCCCCCTAAAATATATGGTCTAACAAAAAAACATACTCATCGGCCTAACAAAAAATCCCATCAACCAAATATTTCGTTTTTGAACACATGTCAAAAACTAAGGCTGGTCTCAGTCGCAACCTGGGACGACCTGGGACGACCTGGGACAACCTGCGCCACGTCAGCGCTCTCTCTCCAGCGACCTGGGACAACCCGGATGCCCCAGTCGACGACCCAAGGATTTTTTTTTTTTTTTTTTTAAATCATTTTTAACATTAACTAAAATTTCATTAATAATTAAAATGTTACAATGCTAAATAAAAACAATACGAAATACATAAATCTAATCTGAATGCTCCCCGCATGCAGAGTCATACGAGGGAGTACGAGAACGAGAAAATCCCTCGAACCGAGCCAAATCTTCCTCGTCTACACCATCGTCTTTGTTCTCCCGATAGCTCCAATTGATTTTGGTGCTGACGTTGTTCATTATCTTCGAAACACACCGCCACAACTTGTCAGCAACCTCGCGATCTTTGCGGGCTTGATCTTTCAAAAATTTGTCGATCACAGCTTTTCTTTCAGGAGTAATGTCGTTGCAACTCTGGTAGTTTTGTCTCATTTGTTCCTTTTCCGCCTTCGCCTGGTCAAACAATTCGATGACGCTTATAATAGCGTTTTTTCGAGCCTCATCGTCGATATTGCATTGATTTTGAACGTACACTTGCATATCTTCAACAGAATGGGGGAGACGGCAAGCCATATTAAATCTTGTGTTGAGAAGTATTTTGAGGTTGAATTGTGTGTTAAGAAATGTGTTTGAGGTGAAGTTGGTATTTATAGAGTGGTAAAATGGGTTTGTTTTTTGTTTTTTGTTTTTTTTTTATTTAATGACCAAACGGTCGTTTTTAATTTGGTTTAATGCAAACGGTCAAAATAACAAAGGATAGAAGCAAGTAAACATCGGTCTTTATTGCTCCCGATATTCCAAAAATTGTTCACTCGACCGATGTCACACTCGATTGCCGCATTCGTTTGAACCGATGTTAACATCGGTTGTTGCATGGATTTTTTGTTGGAAACCGATCTCAACCTACTCGATTGCGACCAGCCTAAATGAGTCGCACTACTTCCTGAACTCACTTTGCAAAAAGTGACCATTTTTGAAATTTAAGAAAATGTGAGCGAAATGTGATTTAGAAAACGTGTCTTAACATGAGTCTTTTTTCTAATTAAATTAACTAGATGAATACTTGTATAAAGAGACTGTATATAGCGGCAAAAAATTATATTCGCGAACTTGTGTTTTAGAGTGATTCTTGATGCAACTTATAAGTTTAATATGTAGTCATTGCAAAAAAAAAATTATGAATTATAAAAAAAAATGATAAAAGTTTGATAATTAAACAATATTTAAAACATTAATTTAATAGTGGAGGATGTTGCTATTTTTAATCAAAGATATTTTAGTAATTGAAATAATTTTTCAAGTTTTCAAAATTAAGGATTAAAAAAAATAATGTAAGTAATAGTATAAATAAACTAGCGTCCACTTAACATTCAAATCTCGCTAAGTATATGTTGATGTAACAAGAGAAACTGTCAACTTCATAATTCAATTACCACATGTTAATATATGTACATTTGAGTCAAATATTCAACATCTCAGATAATTTATTCAAGTAACTAACAACACAACTCATCGTTATTACCTTAAGACTAAAATACACCGTTGGTCCCTAAACTTGTCACTGCGCATCGTAATGGGACAAACCTTGCATTTATCATCGTGGGGAGTCCAAAACTTGGGTTTTTAATGTCAAACTAGTCCCTTGACCACTAATGCCAAAGTCAATGTCTGATTTTTGTCATGTAGTCGAGGGTATTTTAGTCCATACACATTTATACTTTTGTTTCTTTGATTTTCTTGTATTTTCTTCTCTTCTTGTTTCTGGTACAAATCACCATGAACACCTACAGCGGAGGAAATGTCCGACGACAACTGCAGGAAAGTAACTGCAATAGCTGCCGGAGAGGCATCAATGAATGTCACAAGGTCATTTCTGCCTCATATGTTGCTTTTCTGACTGAGCTATTATCTGAAATTGGTCTGAGTGTTTTTATGTGTTTAAGCATCTTCTTTTATGATGTTTGCATTAATGATGTCCATGTACGCATAAATAAATGCTAAATGCTAAAAACTCTACTGTATAGAATCATGTGTTCCAAGTCTTTTACTAGGGTGATGACATATGTTTGTATATACAAAATTAATGCTGGTCATGATGTTGACCCTCTTTGAATTATGTATCTTTTGTGGCATCAAAAGTGGCTTTGCAGTCCTTACAATATCTCGTATTCACTGTTCTGTTGTTATGAAGCCTGCTTTTAGTATGAGCAATCTGATACCTCATGCTGCTTTAGTGACATGAGTGGTTCTTTCAACTTGCATATGCTGTCAAGTAGTTGTAACATGATCTGTTAAACACATTGTTCAATCCATTTCTACCAACCAATCATTCTTAAGAGTTTGTCTTTATTTCTAGAACTAGTTTCATGGTCTATTGCAATTCCTACCTTATTGGCAGTTGGCACTCAGTATCTCCCCCTAAACTCAAACCCCTTCACTTCCCAGTTGCAACCGTGAGAACTCTTGTTTGTATGCATAGTCAGAACCATAAGAACAATGGTTTCCTGGGTCTACTTTATTGCAAAAGAACTAGATCATGATTGGTCAATCACTGTCATACGGGATCTTCAACAGGGTTCTTATGAAGGAATGACAGAAAAGTAAATAAAATGTCTGCCTTTTGTAGGAGCTTTGCTAAAGAAACTAGTCATGCTATATAGGATTCAGACATCGGTTTGTTTAAATCAGCATATTTTTGTCAAAATGTCTTTATTATCATCTCTTATTTGTTATAATGTCATCTTTGGGGTTCCTTGATCTTTATGTTTTGTCACAAGACTTGGCAATTGTATGTGCAAATGATCGTTACTATTTTGCATCCCTTTATTGAGTTGTTGAACATCTGGATCAAAAAGTAGCAACCATTGATCTTTTTTTGCTGTCATTTCAGGTATCTCATTGAGCATGGTTCAGGTAAATTGATGTTCTCTTCTAGTGCCAGACCTTAGCTACCTTCAAAATATTGTTCATCTTATGATGTTTATCTTTTATGCAGTGGAAAGAACTTCGTGCTCATGTGGATGAAATTGGCAAGGCTCTTGCCGAGTAAATGGTACTACTACTATTCGTAACAAGCAAGACTAAAATGCTGTTCTTTTGTCAGACTGTTTGGCTAGAATGATTAGGGGTACATCTGCTATGTGTAGTTTTTAGAAACGGTGTTGGGATGTTTCTTATGGAGTTCTCATGTAATATTGCATAATTTTCTTTTGAATGAAGCCTAATGGAATGTGATTCTTCATCTTATTAGTGGTATTTGTCCTTGTACTCATTTTTATAGACTTGACTGCTATAGCAGTATTTGCATTCATATTTTGGAACTCGAACTGGTTATCTCAACTGGTGGTAACCTGTTTTGAGTGTCGAAATACACGTATTCTACCTATCATCATATAATCAAGTTTGAGATAATCTTGTTTTATATTTGCCTATAAGAAATTAAGAACACTCTTATTGAATGGTAAATTAAATGTTACTTTCCTTTAGGTTCTAAATGATTTTACTCCCATTGTACATGTCCTATGAAACGTCAAAAACATTTTAGATATTATCAGTCCTTACAATGCTATATCTATGTCTAGTTCATCATATAATTGTTTTTTAATGTGCGTTCCAACAGTTTTTGAACGCATAGTTATATTGGTTGTGTTGTCTGTCTCGATTGAACCAAATTGACTAAAAAATAATGCTTAGTTTGTGTTAGTGCAAATATTACGATATTTAATCTATACACTTTCATTTGTTTTGTTGATGACAAACATGTAACTTGTAATACATAACGTAAAATGTATAAGTTACTTGTAATTATATTTTGTCTCAACATACTCTCAACACCTCTCGACGACTCAAGTCCTTGTATGCTACAACACATGTTCGTACATGCTTGTTATGTTGCGTTATGATCAAACCATTAAATATCTTTAGTTAAATAGTTTATAAAACACTTAAGTAATTTTGGTTACTTAAATTTTATAAAATACATAAACATAAGTAAATGTGTTGGGTAAAACCCATGACCCATGACCCAAGACCCATACCCAATGTCTAGATACATTGTACCTTGGTGGGCACTCAAAACCATGACCCATAGCCCATGGTTTTTAACTCATAAACTATGGGTAAAGAGGAGCGTGCACAGATACCTCAAATGTCCCACGGATCCCTTGGAATTACAAGGGTCGGATCCCTCCAGGAGGGATCCTTGGGGCAAAAACATGGTTTGGCCTTTTTGCCTATAAATAGCAAGCCACTTCTTACCATTTCCACACACCTTCACACATAGTTTCTCTCCACCATTTCTAGGATATTTAGATCATTAGAAAACATGTAAACCATTCTCATCTCATATGATCATAATGCTTCTAACTTTCATTTGTTGTAAGCATACTCCCGAAGTGATCCTCCAAAGCAAGCTTAGAGATCTTGCAGCCTTACCTACTGAAGTGATCACCCATCACAAGCATACAAGCACATGAAGATCTTCTACAACAAGCTTGGGAAACTTGTCATCTTCATTCATAGAAGACTAACTACATCATGCTTTGTGTTCTTGATGTTTAGCTTAGGATTTCATATCCATTAGACACATTGTCTTGAATATTGTCTAGTATCATATTCTTGTATCTATGACTAGACTAGATGGTTTATGTGTTTGCCCTATAAAACACAAGGTTTGTTATGTTGGACCACAAAACATAACGGGTGTCATAGATGTGTCATAGACATAACTGAAAGATGTCTAAAAGAGTCAAGACGAAGACATTAATGAAAGGTGTCAAACATCCGTATTGAAAGCACTAGTGAAGGGTGCTTAGAAGTCATGGATAAAGGCATTAGTGAAGGATGCCTAGAAGTCAAGTCACAAGGCATTAGTGAAAGGTGCCTTGGAGATTGAGTCAAAGGCATTAGTAAAAGGTGCCTAAGGTGTACATTCGATATGGTGTGATTCGATGTACAAGATAGATTAGTATTGGGTCAAAGGATATTGATATCCTTATTGATGTTGTTATAAGGAGTAGATCTCCTTTAGGGTTAGGTGTCGTGTAGTGTTGGGTAGTAGTTCCTCCATTGTAATGGAACTCGGTACTTAGCCTAGTACCGGATAAAGGGTAGGCGACGTTGTGGTAGGTGTGGTTCTCCTTTGTGAAAAGAACCCGGTGGTTATCCTAGTATCGGAAATAGAGTAGGCGACGTTGTGAAGGCTTCTCCGCCATAAGGAGTTGGTGTCGTGTAGTGTTTACGAACTCTCGAGTAGGTGACTCGGGGAGTGGAGTAGGGCAAGGAAGGTGTCCTTGTAGCCGAATCACTATAAATCCTCGTGTTGGTTTGTCTATCCTTTTATTTATCGCTTTACTTTTATTCTTGCATTATATTGTTTATTTTCTATGTGGTTGATGTCTATGTTTGTGATACATACTTGGTCTTTCATATAGTCACAAACTATATTTAACACTTTACATATTATGACACGCTTGATCAAGAAAAAGCAACCGGACTAATAATGGTGAAACTTGATTAATAATGAACCATTAATCTTGCGGAATCTTATGTGATATTAAGGGGTTGGCCTTACATGCCATAATGCGTTAAATGCATCCTCGCGTCGAGATTATAAAATGCAATGGTTTATGATGAGTGTCTAAATACTCATCATTTTTGTACTAATTAGACTGCAAAAACATCTGAAAACACTCAGAAATGCATCAAAATGATAAAAATATCACAAACAAGTGTTTTATGTGTTTTAAATGCAAAAATATCAAAATCTGGTGAAAAACGTATCAAGTTTGCATAATTGGCAGTTTTAGTCCCCCAAGTTTCAAAAGTTGTCAAAAACAGTCCCTGGTAAAACCAAATAAAGAGAAATATCATTTTGAGTCCCTAGGGATTCTTAAGTTGTCAAAACTGGTCCTTGAGATTTAAAATTACAAATTTACAACTTAGGTCCCTGAACTTTGGAATTTGGCAAAATTAGTCCTTGGAAAATTGAAATTATCAAATCTAGTCCTTGTACTAATAAAGGTTGTCAGTTTTAGTCCTTATGGTAACTTTGGAGTATTGGCAGGATTGGTCCTTCAGATTTCAGAAAGTGCAAATCCAGTCCTTGTCATAATAACCTAAGCAAGCCTTGTCAAAACCCATTTTGGACCCCCTGTCTTTGCCCCTTTTGACCCCTTTCTCTAGCCTATTTTGACCCCTTGGTCAAACAAAGTCAAAAAGCAGAAAACGCGCCCCACTGTTTATCTTCCACACCTCCCCTCTGCACCACTTGCCTGCTCCCTTCTCCAGTCACCTCAACCCTTTCCACCCCCCTCATCATCACCCTCACCTACTTTTACCACCACAATTAATGCCACCCCCCCCCCCCCTACTTGCCTGTTTCAGAGCCTACAAGTCAAACCCACTGTTTCCCGCCAAAATGTGATAACACTCAAAACACTCTCATTGGCCACACTAAGAGGTGGGATTTGCTCAAGAGGACACGTGGAAGCATTGGAAGCTATAAAAGAAGGAAGAGAGGCATGAGAAGAAGTACTTTGGGATAGCCTTAGTCATGTAGCTTAATTAAACTTTATTGCTTTCTTAGATTAAATGTCTTTCAATACTTTAAATCTTGTATTAGTTCTCAAATTAGTGTAATGAAACTCATTTTCAGCTTTAATCTCATGTTATCTTTACATTTCAAGTTTTTCAATTCGTACCACTTTAAATTTCCAAGTCATTTACATTCTTGTTGATCATTAGTTGTTTAATGGATTCAATAGGTCATATAAGCTCCTGACAAAAGCTTTAAAGCTTGTAGAAACCTTTAATCAGTTATAGTCGTTAAAATTCAAAAATCACTAAAAAAATCCAGAAAATCATTGAAAAATCAAAAAGTCTGTGTTCTTGGTGTACAAGCTTGGAGCAGGGTGAATTATTGATGGCTCTTTGGTTTAGAGCTTCATGGGAAGCCTAGGACTAACTTGTGGTCACTTGGTTTCATGTTCTCAGCCTTGATACACTTGTAAGCCATTTTTACAATTTTTGCATTTTATTGCTTAAGTTATCTATCAGCTTTAATTTTCATGTTTTCATGTTTATTTGATGCTAGTTAATGATTTCATAGCTTAATATTAGTAGTTTGTTTATTTAAGTTTACTTGTGCTTAAAATTGGAAAATACTCAGTTAAATCACAAAGTTGACAAGTCTGTGTTTCTTGACTGCGTTCTTGAAGGTTTATGCTCAATTAGTCTTAATATGTCATAATATAATGTATGGAATCTGGTTTAGATTCAGATTCATTGATACCTTTGATATTCATGTGACAAGTGATAATCACAGGGATGTTTGGATTTGCTGATAAACTAGTACTCCAGTGTGTTTCTGTTGTTATTTATACTTGTTTCAAGTTACTTTAGTACCTAATAGATCAGGCAAGACATAATATTCAGCCCTTGTGTGTAAAAAGTCAAATTTCCTTTTAATTCCCTTATACAGTTTACTGTCATAGTTTTAGATTATGAAATTCATAGTATTAGTTTAAATCTTGTTAACCTAGCTCTAGATAAACTTATTACAGCTTATTATATCATATTTAGCCCATAGATTCAGTCCTAAGTTCAATAAAGTCAAACCTTAATGTTCTTGTAAAAAGTCAATTTCTCAAATAGTCGTTTTTTGAATATAATCTAGAATTTTATTGTGTGCTCATTATTGAGTTTTAGCTTAAAACCTTCTAGGATATTAAAATATTGTTGCTTATCTTAATTGTAAAAATAATAGTTTACCATTTATCAGCTTTTTAAGTGCTTAATTTTTAGCTTAGTTTGAGTCCCTTGTCTAAATACATGCCCTGCACCACAGTTATGCTGTCAAGTTCATGAGCTTGCATAAGCTTCATGATTTGACCATAGCTTGTGCATTTTACTGTTTTATGTAGCTTTTGTGGTCTTGTCATTATTTTCATGCTTGTTTTTACATTTTCAGCTTATGTAGATAGCTTAAATACCCAAAACCTTTTTGTCCAATCAACTCACTTCACTGAAGCAAACAGTGAAGTGAGCTGATATTCCAAAGCTCTTAACAAGCTCCTCAGTAAACTTGAGCTTGTGATTCTTGGCTTTGTGAGAAGCTAAGCTGTCCAACTCAAGTTTTCAGGAAGAGTTGAGCTTGTTGAAGCTTATTTGATAGGTAATTGAGAAACTTGTGTTTGCCCACTCACAACATACCTCTGAGCAATTCAGTGGTATTACACCATTTCCACAAGCTTCTCAGAAGCTCTTGTTAGGTCATAAGCTTGTAAAGCTTGGTTTTTCATGAAGCCTAGCAACCCAAGTATGAGATCCAGAGTTTAATTTTTAGCTTGTAGCTCATTAAGTAGGGCTGCAACATACTTTTTGTTTGTCCCATTTCCTGTGCACTTAGCTTATACCAATACACTCAGGAAATGGGAGACTTTTCATAAGCTTCCTACAAGCTCACTAGTGGACCCCACTAGGTGAGTTTGGGCTTTTTGGAATCCTTGCCAACCCAGCTTGTAACCTCAATTCACAATTTGGACTTTTAAGCTCATTTACTGAGCTTAACTGTGCCAACTAAAAGGTATGCAGGTCTGTTTGGTAATACAGTGCACTGTATGAGCTTATGAGCTTATAACTAGCTTATAGGTGAATACCAGTGCATTAGCTTGTCTATACTTGTTCATATTACTTGTATGCATATAATTTTTCTTTTGTTTATCTGTGTGGAGCTTGTTACAGGTTCTATGAAGCCTTAATTCCATCCAAGTCAAGCTTTTAGCTTGATTGTCTAAACCATAAGCTCACATGTTTCAAGTCCATTTTTCTTGTTCATACTTGCCTATTGGACTTATGTACATCCTAGTTTACTTTTTATTTCTGTTGTATAGCTTATTTCAAGCTTATTAGGAGCTTGAGCTCCAACAGTCAAGCCAAAAGCTTAACTGTTGGGCTCATAAGCTCATGCTTTGCTTATTTCTAGTTTGTAAAGTCTTGTTTTCAATCAACATGTATATTATCAGTATGTATTTAGATCCAGAAAACAGAAAAAACCAAAAAGAACCACTATAAGCTCAAGTGATAGCTTCTTTTTAAGAAGCTTATTGCCCATTAGCTTATTTTTGCACATAAGCTATCATTTTTATACTTTTCCTAGCTTCTTTTATTTATTTTAGAATTTTGTAAAAAGTTTCAGATTTTTCTTTAATCATTTAGTATTTTTAATAAATCAATAATAGTTTTTAGTAATTAATATTAGTAAATAATTAATAATAAATAGAATAATTGTGTAAAAAAATACATTTTCTGTTTTAAAATTAGTTTTATAGTATTTTAGATTTTTCAGAATCATAAGTTTATTTTTCTAGCATTATTTTGTATTTTCTTCTATTTTAGAGTATTTATTAAATAGTTAAAATAGTTTTTAATTAAATAATAAATAAATAAATAGTTGTAAAAATAATTTTCTTTTTTCTAATAATTTTCTTTTATTATTAGGATTGTAAAAATGTATTTTTCATATTTTTAGGATTTATATTGTGTAAAGTTTCACGTTTTTATTTGTACGTTTACGTAATTTTATTTAAACGTACGTTTTAGGTTTTAAACGTTCATCACTTTAAAAATAGTGATAGCGTTTATTTAATATATTTTATCTTTTATTTATTTTAATTTGCATTTAAGTCGCTAAGACATGCAAATCCCTACTATAGTTATATTCGTTTTGTTTTTATACGTTTACGTTTAATTTATGTTAAACGTACGTTTGTATATCTTTTACGTTTTTAGGTTTCTGATTGTACGTTTTTAACAACGTAGCTGTGACAGAGCTATTACTATTCACATTCCTAGTGTTAGTCAATCAGATTCCTGTTTTCCTATACTAATATTATTTTCAACAATTCACAAGTCATTGTATTCAGGATATCACGCCTCACCAGGACATAAACGATCCAAGGACATTTTAATCCTTGGTAAAACTATCATTCTCTCCCGGGCTGTCGCCCTTTTATCATCTGTTACGGTTGACCGTTCACAAGCGGTTGTGTGACGGAGAAATAAAAGAAGGTAGTCCGGGAGGAATCAAATTTTGGCGCCGCTGCCGGGGAGGCTAGCTGCGTATTATGACTTGTATTTTGTACTTTGTTGAAATACCTATCCTTGTATGTAAATTACATATACTTCATTTCATATAAACAATATAAAATACAAAAAGATTTTATGGTTGAAATCTATCTGTGCTTTGATTTGCATTTGACTGTCAATTTTCCTAATCTTGATATTCCTAGGTCTAAATTTTGGCTAAACACCATGTTTACACTAAAAAAGGATTTACTGTGCTTAGTATAATTCCTGGAATGTGATAGATTAGGTTTAAATCAGTATCATGTATTAAAAATCTCATTTAGATTTCCTTTTTAGCCATTTCTTTGTATATATATATAAAAGTTAAAAAAATACAAAAACATTTTTCGTTTCTGTTTATATTAAAAAAAAAAAAAAAAAAAAAAAAAAAAAAAAAAAAAAAAAAAAAAAAAACCCAAAAAGATTCTCCCCACCTTTATCTTCATAATTCTGTGAGTGAACCCCACTCCAATTTCTCGTCAAATCATTTTCACTTTTCTTACCCCCTTTCTACCACCTAAGTGTGGGGGTGTGCCCCACATTTCGTACATAGATTTATAAAACATTGAGAAAATTGTATATATTAAAAAAATAAAATAATTGTTGTGTTTCCACACTTAGCTAGTAATGTTATCTTTTTACGTTCTAAGTTTCGGCATAACAGCCGGTACTTTGAATATTGAGGACAATATTCATTTCTAAGTGTGGGGGGGAAATTCTGGCGAATTTTGATCATAAATGTACCCTTTTTGTCCCTTTTTCCCCCAAAATGACCAAATTAATTTTTTTTTTTTAAGTGGAAGTACTATGTACTAAACACAACAAATGGTAATCAGTCCACCATGTCTAACCCACATAAGGATTGGCTAATCCAGGAGCAAACGGCTCTTGGTAAAGATATCTCAAATCCGTTGACGGCTTACAATTTGCCCAAAATTGTATGGTATTCAGCTCACCATATCCTTAAAAGTGAAGAGTTGGCTAGCCCGCAAGTTTATGGCTTGTGGTAAAGGCAGTGGAAAATCCATAATTGGTAATCAGCTCACCAAAGATAATATTGATAATTTATCTAAGAGTTGGCTAGTCCAGAAGGGTACGGCTTCTGGTAAAGACAAATCAAATCCGTTTACAGCTTATGATTTGCTCAAAATCATTTGGTTATCAGTGTACCAAGGTTCTTACTTGAACTGAAACATTTGGCTACTCCAGAAGTAATGGCTTTTGGTAAAGAGATGAAATCCATTAATTTTTCTCAAAACATTGCTAGGGACTAGCAATATCTTAGTGTGGGGTATTGATGAGTGTCTAAATACTCATCATTTTTGTACTAATTAGACTGCAAAAATATCTGAAAACACTCAGAAATGCATCAAAATGATAAAAATATCACAAACAAGTGTTTTATGTGTTTTAAATGCAAAAATATCAAAATCTGGTGAAAAACGTATCAAGTTTGCATAATTGGCAGTTTTAGTCCCCCAAGTTTCAAAAGTTGTCAAAAACAGTCCCTGGTAAAACCAAATAAAGAGAAATATCATTTTGAGTCCCTAGGGATTCTTAAGTTTTCAAAACTGGTCCTTGAGATTTAAAATTACAAATTTACAACTTAGGTCCCTGAACTTTGGAATTTGGCAAAATTAGTCCTTGGAAAATTGAAATTATCAAATCTAGTCCTTGTACTAATAAAGGTTGTCAGTTTTAGTCCTTATGGTAACTTTGGAGTATTGGCAGGATTGGTCCTTCAGATTTCAGAAAGTGCAAATCCAGTCCTTGTCATAATAACCTAAGCAAGCCTTGTCAAAACCCATTTTGGACCCCCTGTCTTTGCCCCTTTTGACCCCTTTCTCTAGCCTATTTTGACCCCTTGGTCAAACAAAGTCAAAAAGCAGAAAACGCGCCCCACTGTTTATCTTCCACACCTCCCCTCTGCACCACTTGCCTGCTCCCTTCTCCAGTCACCTCAACCCTTTCCACCCCCCTCATCATCACCCTCACCTACTTTTACCACCACAATTAATGCCACCCCCCCTACTTTCCTGTTTCAGAGCCTACAAGTCAAACCCACTGTTTCCCGCCAAAATGTGATAACACTCAAAACACTCTCATTGGCCACACTAAGAGGTGGGATTTGCTCAAGAGGACACGTGGAAGCATTGGAAGCTATAAAAGAAGGAAGAGAGGCATGAGAAGAAGTACTTTGGGATAGCCTTAGTCATGTAGCTTAATTAAACTTTATTGCTTTCTTAGATTAAATGTCTTTCAATACTTTAAATCTTGTATTAGTTCTCAAATTAGTGTAATGAAACTCATTTTCAGCTTTAATCTCATGTTATCTTTACATTTCAAGTTTTTCAATTCGTACCACTTTAAATTTCCAAGTCATTTACATTCTTGTTGATCATTAGTTGTTTAATGGATTCAATAGGTCATATAAGCTCCTGACAAAAGCTTTAAAGCTTGTAGAAACCTTTAATCAGTTATAGTCGTTAAAATTCAAAAATCACTAAAAAAATCCAGAAAATCATTGAAAAATCAAAAAGTCTGTGTTCTTGGTGTACAAGCTTGGAGCAGGGTGAATTATTGATGGCTCTTTGGTTTAGAGCTTCATGGGAAGCCTAGGACTAACTTGTGGTCACTTGGTTTCATGTTCTCAGCCTTGATACACTTGTAAGCCATTTTTACAATTTTTGCATTTTATTGCTTAAGTTATCTATCAGCTTTAATTTTCATGTTTTCATGTTTATTTGATGCTAGTTAATGATTTCATAGCTTAATATTAGTAGTTTGTTTATTTAAGTTTACTTGTGCTTAAAATTGGAAAATACTCAGTTAAATCACAAAGTTGACAAGTCTGTGTTTCTTGACTGCGTTCTTGAAGGTTTATGCTCAATTAGTCTTAATATGTCATAATATAATGTATGGAATCTGGTTTAGATTCAGATTCATTGATACCTTTGATATTCATGTGACAAGTGATAATCACAGGGATGTTTGGATTTGCTGATAAACTAGTACTCCAGTGTGTTTCTGTTGTTATTTATACTTGTTTCAAGTTACTTTAGTACCTAATAGATCAGGCAAGACATAATATTCAGCCCTTGTGTGTAAAAAGTCAAATTTCCTTTTAATTCCCTTATACAGTTTACTGTCATAGTTTTAGATTATGAAATTCATAGTATTAGTTTAAATCTTGTTAACCTAGCTCTAGATAAACTTATTACAGCTTATTATATCATATTTAGCCCATAGATTCAGTCCTAAGTTCAATAAAGTCAAACCTTAATGTTCTTGTAAAAAGTCAATTTCTCAAATAGTCGTTTTTTGAATATAATCTAGAATTTTATTGTGTGCTCATTATTGAGTTTTAGCTTAAAACCTTCTAGGATATTAAAATATTGTTGCTTATCTTAATTGTAAAAATAATAGTTTACCATTTATCAGCTTTTTAAGTGCTTAATTTTTAGCTTAGTTTGAGTCCCTTGTCTAAATACATGCCCTGCACCACAGTTATGCTGTCAAGTTCATGAGCTTGCATAAGCTTCATGATTTGACCATAGCTTGTGCATTTTACTGTTTTATGTAGCTTTTGTGGTCTTGTCATTATTTTCATGCTTGTTTTTACATTTTCAGCTTATGTAGATAGCTTAAATACCCAAAACCTTTTTGTCCAATCAACTCACTTCACTGAAGCAAACAGTGAAGTGAGCTGATATTCCAAAGCTCTTAACAAGCTCCTCAGTAAACTTGAGCTTGTGATTCTTGGCTTTGTGAGAAGCTAAGCTGTCCAACTCAAGTTTTCAGGAAGAGTTGAGCTTGTTGAAGCTTATTTGATAGGTAATTGAGAAACTTGTGTTTGCCCACTCACAACATACCTCTGAGCAATTCAGTGGTATTACACCATTTCCACAAGCTTCTCAGAAGCTCTTGTTAGGTCATAAGCTTGTAAAGCTTGGTTTTTCATGAAGCCTAGCAACCCAAGTATGAGATCCAGAGTTTAATTTTTAGCTTGTAGCTCATTAAGTAGGGCTGCAACATACTTTTTGTTTGTCCCATTTCCTGTGCACTTAGCTTATACCAATACACTCAGGAAATGGGAGACTTTTCATAAGCTTCCTACAAGCTCACTAGTGGACCCCACTAGGTGAGTTTGGGCTTTTTGGAATCCTTGCCAACCCAGCTTGTAACCTCAATTCACAATTTGGACTTTTAAGCTCATTTACTGAGCTTAACTGTGCCAACTAAAAGGTATGCAGGTCTGTTTGGTAATACAGTGCACTGTATGAGCTTATGAGCTTATAACTAGCTTATAGGTGAATACCAGTGCATTAGCTTGTCTATACTTGTTCATATTACTTGTATGCATATAATTTTTCTTTTGTTTATCTGTGTGGAGCTTGTTACAGGTTCTATGAAGCCTTAATTCCATCCAAGTCAAGCTTTTAGCTTGATTGTCTAAACCATAAGCTCACATGTTTCAAGTCCATTTTTCTTGTTCATACTTGCCTATTGGACTTATGTACATCCTAGTTTACTTTTTATTTCTGCTGTATAGCTTATTTCAAGCTTATTAGGAGCTTGAGCTCCAACAGTCAAGCCAAAAGCTTAACTGTTGGGCTCATAAGCTCATGCTTTGCTTATTTCTAGTTTGTAAAGTCTTGTTTTCAATCAACATGTATATTATCAGTATGTATTTAGATCCAGAAAACAGAAAAAACCAAAAAGAACCACTATAAGCTCAAGTGATAGCTTCTTTTTAAGAAGCTTATTGCCCATTAGCTTATTTTTGCACATAAGCTATCATTTTTATACTTTTCCTAGCTTCTTTTATTTATTTTAGAATTTTGTAAAAAGTTTCAGATTTTTCTTTAATCATTTAGTATTTTTAATAAATCAATAATAGTTTTTAGTAATTAATATTAGTAAATAATTAATAATAAATAGAATAATTGTGTAAAAAAATACATTTTCTGTTTTAAAATTAGTTTTATAGTATTTTAGATTTTTCAGAATCATAAGTTTATTTTTCTAGCATTATTTTGTATTTTCTTCTATTTTAGAGTATTTATTAAATAGTTAAAATAGTTTTTAATTAAATAATAAATAAATAAATAGTTGTAAAAATAATTTTCTTTTTTCTAATAATTTTCTTTTATTATTAGGATTGTAAAAATGTATTTTTCATATTTTTAGGATTTATATTGTGTAAAGTTTCACGTTTTTATTTGTACGTTTACGTAATTTTATTTAAACGTACGTTTTAGGTTTTAAACGTTCATCACTTTAAAAATAGTGATAGCGTTTATTTAATATATTTTATCTTTTATTTATTTTAATTTGCATTTAAGTCGCTAAGACATGCAAATCCCTACTATAGTTATATTCGTTTTGTTTTTATACGTTTACGTTTAATTTATGTTAAACGTACGTTTGTATATCTTTTACGTTTTTAGGTTTCTGATTGTACGTTTTTAACAACGTAGCTGTGACAGAGCTATTACTATTCACATTCCTAGTGTTAGTCAATCAGATTCTTGTTTTCCTATACTAATATTATTTTCAAAAATTCACAAGTCATTGTATTCAGGATATCACGCCTCACCAGGATATAAACGATCCAAGGACATTTTAATCCTTGGTAAAACTATCATTCTCTCCCGGGCTGTCGCCCTTTTATCATCTGTTACGGTTGACCGTTCACAAGCGGTTGTGTGACGGAGAAATAAAAGAAGGTAGTCCGGGAGGAATCAAATTTTGGCGCCGCTGCCGGGGAGGCTAGCTGCGTATTATGACTTGTATTTTGTACTTTGTTGAAATACCTATCCTTGTATGTAAATTACATATACTTCATTTCATATAAACAATATAAAATACAAAAAGATTTTATGGTTGAAATCTATCTGTGCTTTGATTTGCATTTGACTGTCAATTTTCCTAATCTTGATATTCCTAGGTCTAAATTTTGGCTAAACACCATGTTTACACTAAAAAAGGATTTACTGTGCTTAGTATAATTCCTGGAATGTGATAGATTAGGTTTAAATCAGTATCATGTATTAAAAATCTCATTTAGATTTCCTTTTTAGCCATTTCTTTGTATATATATATAAAAGTTAAAAAAATACAAAAACATTTTTCGTTTCTGTTTATATTAAAAAAAAAAAAAAAAAAAAAAAAAAAAAAAAAAAAAAAAAAACCCAAAAAGATTCTCCCCACCTTTATCTTCATAATTCTGTGAGTGAACCCCACTCCAATTTCTCGTCAAATCATTTTCACTTTTCTTACCCCCTTTCTACCACCTAAGTGTGGGGGTGTGCCCCACATTTCGTACATAGATTTATAAAACATTGAGAAAATTGTATATATTAAAAAAATAAAATAATTGTTGTGTTTCCACACTTAGCTAGTAATGTTATCTTTTTACGTTCTAAGTTTCGGCATAACAGCCGGTACTTTGAATATTGAGGACAATATTCATTTCTAAGTGTGGGGGGGAAATTCTGGCGAATTTTGATCATAAATGTACCCTTTTAGTCCCTTTTTCCCCCAAAATGACCAAATTAAAAAAAATTTTTTTAAGTGGAAGTACTATGTACTAAACACAACAAATGGTAATCAGTCCACCATGTCTAACCCACATAAGGATTGGCTAATCCAGGAGCAAACGGCTCTTGGTAAAGATATCTCAAATCCGTTGACGGCTTACAATTTGCCCAAAATTGTATGGTATTCAGCTCACCATATCCTTAAAAGTGAAGAGTTGGCTAGCCCGCAAGTTTATGGCTTGTGGTAAAGGCAGTGGAAAATCCATAATTGGTAATCAGCTCACCAAAGATAATATTGATAATTTATCTAAGAGTTGGCTAGTCCAGAAGGGTACGGCTTCTGGTAAAGACAAATCAAATCCGTTTACAGCTTATGATTTGCTCAAAATCATTTGGTTATCAGTGTACCAAGGTTCTTACTTGAACTGAAACATTTGGCTACTCCAGAAGTAATGGCTTTTGGTAAAGAGATGAAATCCATTAATTTTTCTCAAAACATTGCTAGGGACTAGCAATATCTTAGTGTGGGGGATTGATGAGTGTCTAAATACTCATCATTTTTGTACTAATTAGACTGCAAAAATATCTGAAAACACTCAGAAATGCATCAAAATGATAAAAATATCACAAACAAGTGTTTTATGTGTTTTAAATGCAAAAATATCAAAATCTGGTGAAAAACGTATCAAGTTTGCATAATTGGCAGTTTTAGTCCCCCAAGTTTCAAAAGTTGTCAAAAACAGTCCCTGGTAAAACCAAATAAAGAGAAATATCATTTTGAGTCCCTAGGGATTCTTAAGTTTTCAAAACTGGTCCTTGAGATTTAAAATTACAAATTTACAACTTAGGTCCCTGAACTTTGGAATTTGGCAAAATTAGTCCTTGGAAAATTGAAATTATCAAATCTAGTCCTTGTACTAATAAAGGTTGTCAGTTTTAGTCCTTATGGTAACTTTGGAGTATTGGCAGGATTGGTCCTTCAGATTTCAGAAAGTGCAAATCCAGTCCTTGTCATAATAACCTAAGCAAGCCTTGTCAAAACCCATTTTGGACCCCCTGTCTTTGCCCCTTTTGACCCCTTTCTCTAGCCTATTTTGACCCCTTGGTCAAACAAAGTCAAAAAGCAGAAAACGCGCCCCACTGTTTATCTTCCACACCTCCCCTCTGCACCACTTGCCTGCTCCCTTCTCCAGTCACCTCAACCCTTTCCACCCCCCTCATCATCACCCTCACCTACTTTTACCACCACAATTAATGCCACCCCCCCCCCCCTACTTGCCTGTTTCAGAGCCTACAAGTCAAACCCACTGTTTCCCGCCAAAATGTGATAACACTCAAAACACTCTCATTGGCCACACTAAGAGGTGGGATTTGCTCAAGAGGACACGTGGAAGCATTGGAAGCTATAAAAGAAGGAAGAGAGGCATGAGAAGAAGTACTTTGGGATAGCCTTAGTCATGTAGCTTAATTAAACTTTATTGCTTTCTTAGATTAAATGTCTTTCAATACTTTAAATCTTGTATTAGTTCTCAAATTAGTGTAATGAAACTCATTTTCAGCTTTAATCTCATGTTATCTTTACATTTCAAGTTTTTCAATTCGTACCACTTTAAATTTCCAAGTCATTTACATTCTTGTTGATCATTAGTTGTTTAATGGATTCAATAGGTCATATAAGCTCCTGACAAAAGCTTTAAAGCTTGTAGAAACCTTTAATCAGTTATAGTCGTTAAAATTCAAAAATCACTAAAAAAATCCAGAAAATCATTGAAAAATCAAAAAGTCTGTGTTCTTGGTGTACAAGCTTGGAGCAGGGTGAATTATTGATGGCTCTTTGGTTTAGAGCTTCATGGGAAGCCTAGGACTAACTTGTGGTCACTTGGTTTCATGTTCTCAGCCTTGATACACTTGTAAGCCATTTTTACAATTTTTGCATTTTATTGCTTAAGTTATCTATCAGCTTTAATTTTCATGTTTTCATGTTTATTTGATGCTAGTTAATGATTTCATAGCTTAATATTAGTAGTTTGTTTATTTAAGTTTACTTGTGCTTAAAATTGGAAAATACTCAGTTAAATCACAAAGTTGACAAGTCTGTGTTTCTTGACTGCGTTCTTGAAGGTTTATGCTCAATTAGTCTTAATATGTCATAATATAATGTATGGAATCTGGTTTAGATTCAGATTCATTGATACCTTTGATATTCATGTGACAAGTGATAATCACAGGGATGTTTGGATTTGCTGATAAACTAGTACTCCAGTGTGTTTCTGTTGTTATTTATACTTGTTTCAAGTTACTTTAGTACCTAATAGATCAGGCAAGACATAATATTCAGCCCTTGTGTGTAAAAAGTCAAATTTCCTTTTAATTCCCTTATACAGTTTACTGTCATAGTTTTAGATTATGAAATTCATAGTATTAGTTTAAATCTTGTTAACCTAGCTCTAGATAAACTTATTACAGCTTATTATATCATATTTAGCCCATAGATTCAGTCCTAAGTTCAATAAAGTCAAACCTTAATGTTCTTGTAAAAAGTCAATTTCTCAAATAGTCGTTTTTTGAATATAATCTAGAATTTTATTGTGTGCTCATTATTGAGTTTTAGCTTAAAACCTTCTAGGATATTAAAATATTGTTGCTTATCTTAATTGTAAAAATAATAGTTTACCATTTATCAGCTTTTTAAGTGCTTAATTTTTAGCTTAGTTTGAGTCCCTTGTCTAAATACATGCCCTGCACCACAGTTATGCTGTCAAGTTCATGAGCTTGCATAAGCTTCATGATTTGACCATAGCTTGTGCATTTTACTGTTTTATGTAGCTTTTGTGGTCTTGTCATTATTTTCATGCTTGTTTTTACATTTTCAGCTTATGTAGATAGCTTAAATACCCAAAACCTTTTTGTCCAATCAACTCACTTCACTGAAGCAAACAGTGAAGTGAGCTGATATTCCAAAGCTCTTAACAAGCTCCTCAGTAAACTTGAGCTTGTGATTCTTGGCTTTGTGAGAAGCTAAGCTGTCCAACTCAAGTTTTCAGGAAGAGTTGAGCTTGTTGAAGCTTATTTGATAGGTAATTGAGAAACTTGTGTTTGCCCACTCACAACATACCTCTGAGCAATTCAGTGGTATTACACCATTTCCACAAGCTTCTCAGAAGCTCTTGTTAGGTCATAAGCTTGTAAAGCTTGGTTTTTCATGAAGCCTAGCAACCCAAGTATGAGATCCAGAGTTTAATTTTTAGCTTGTAGCTCATTAAGTAGGGCTGCAACATACTTTTTGTTTGTCCCATTTCCTGTGCACTTAGCTTATACCAATACACTCAGGAAATGGGAGACTTTTCATAAGCTTCCTACAAGCTCACTAGTGGACCCCACTAGGTGAGTTTGGGCTTTTTGGAATCCTTGCCAACCCAGCTTGTAACCTCAATTCACAATTTGGACTTTTAAGCTCATTTACTGAGCTTAACTGTGCCAACTAAAAGGTATGCAGGTCTGTTTGGTAATACAGTGCACTGTATGAGCTTATGAGCTTATAACTAGCTTATAGGTGAATACCAGTGCATTAGCTTGTCTATACTTGTTCATATTACTTGTATGCATATAATTTTTCTTTTGTTTATCTGTGTGGAGCTTGTTACAGGTTCTATGAAGCCTTAATTCCATCCAAGTCAAGCTTTTAGCTTGATTGTCTAAACCATAAGCTCACATGTTTCAAGTCCATTTTTCTTGTTCATACTTGCCTATTGGACTTATGTACATCCTAGTTTACTTTTTATTTCTGCTGTATAGCTTATTTCAAGCTTATTAGGAGCTTGAGCTCCAACAGTCAAGCCAAAAGCTTAACTGTTGGGCTCATAAGCTCATGCTTTGCTTATTTCTAGTTTGTAAAGTCTTGTTTTCAATCAACATGTATATTATCAGTATGTATTTAGATCCAGAAAACAGAAAAAACCAAAAAGAACCACTATAAGCTCAAGTGATAGCTTCTTTTTAAGAAGCTTATTGCCCATTAGCTTATTTTTGCACATAAGCTATCATTTTTATACTTTTCCTAGCTTCTTTTATTTATTTTAGAATTTTGTAAAAAGTTTCAGATTTTTCTTTAATCATTTAGTATTTTTAATAAATCAATAATAGTTTTTAGTAATTAATATTAGTAAATAATTAATAATAAATAGAATAATTGTGTAAAAAAATACATTTTCTGTTTTAAAATTAGTTTTATAGTATTTTAGATTTTTCAGAATCATAAGTTTATTTTTCTAGCATTATTTTGTATTTTCTTCTATTTTAGAGTATTTATTAAATAGTTAAAATAGTTTTTAATTAAATAATAAATAAATAAATAGTTGTAAAAATAATTTTCTTTTTTCTAATAATTTTCTTTTATTATTAGGATTGTAAAAATGTATTTTTCATATTTTTAGGATTTATATTGTGTAAAGTTTCACGTTTTTATTTGTACGTTTACGTAATTTTATTTAAACGTACGTTTTAGGTTTTAAACGTTCATCACTTTAAAAATAGTGATAGCGTTTATTTAATATATTTTATCTTTTATTTATTTTAATTTGCATTTAAGTCGCTAAGACATGCAAATCCCTACTATAGTTATATTCGTTTTGTTTTTATACGTTTACGTTTAATTTATGTTAAACGTACGTTTGTATATCTTTTACGTTTTTAGGTTTCTGATTGTACGTTTTTAACAACGTAGCTGTGACAGAGCTATTACTATTCACATTCCTAGTGTTAGTCAATCAGATTCTTGTTTTCCTATACTAATATTATTTTCAACAATTCACAAGTCATTGTATTCAGGATATCACGCCTCACCAGGACATAAACGATCCAAGGACATTTTAATCCTTGGTAAAACTATCATTCTCTCCCGGGCTGTCGCCCTTTTATCATCTGTTACGGTTGACCGTTCACAAGCGGTTGTGTGACGGAGAAATAAAAGAAGGTAGTCCGGGAGGAATCAAAATTTGGCGCCGCTGCCGGGGAGGCTAGCTGCGTATTATGACTTGTATTTTGTACTTTGTTGAAATACCTATCCTTGTATGTAAATTACATATACTTCATTTCATATAAACAATATAAAATACAAAAAGATTTTATGGTTGAAATCTATCTGTGCTTTGATTTGCATTTGACTGTCAATTTTCCTAATCTTGATATTCCTAGGTCTAAATTTTGGCTAAACACCATGTTTACACTAAAAAAGGATTTACTGTGCTTAGTATAATTCCTGGAATGTGATAGATTAGGTTTAAATCAGTATCATGTATTAAAAATCTCATTTAGATTTCCTTTTTAGCCATTTCTTTGTATATATATATAAAAGTTAAAAAAATACATAAACATTTTTCGTTTCTGTTTATATTAAAAAAAAAAAAAAAAAAAAAAAAAAAAAAAAAAAAAAAAAAAGATTCTCCCCACCTTTATCTTCAGAATTCTGTGAGTGAACCCCACTCCAATTTCTCGTCAAATCATTTTCACTTTTCTTACCCCCTTTCTACCACCTAAGTGTGGGGGTGTGCCCCACATTTCGTACATAGATTTATAAAACATTGAGAAAATTGTATATATTAAAAAAATAAAATAATTGTTGTGTTTCCACACTTAGCTAGTAATGTTATCTTTTTACGTTCTAAGTTTCGGCATAACAGCCGGTACTTTGAATATTGAGGACAATATTCATTTCTAAGTGTGGGGGGGAAATTCTGGCGAATTTTGATCATAAATGTACCCTTTTAGTCCCTTTTTCCCCCAAAATGACCAAATTAAAAAAAAAAATTTTAAGTGGAAGTACTATGTACTAAACACAACAAATGGTAATCAGTCCACCATGTCTAACCCACATAAGGATTGGCTAATCCAGGAGCAAACGGCTCTTGGTAAAGATATCTCAAATCCGTTGACGGCTTACAATTTGCCCAAAATTGTATGGTATTCAGCTCACCATATCCTTAAAAGTTAAGAGTTGGCTAGCCCGCAAGTTTATGGCTTGTGGTAAAGGCAGTGGAAAATCCATAATTGGTAATCAGCTCACCAAAGATAATATTGATAATTTATCTAAGAGTTGGCTAGTCCAGAAGGGTACGGCTTCTGGTAAAGACAAATCAAATCCGTTTACAGCTTATGATTTGCTCAAAATCATTTGGTTATCAGTGTACCAAGGTTCTTACTTGAACTGAAACATTTGGCTACTCCAGAAGTAATGGCTTTTGGTAAAGAGATGAAATCCATTAATTTTTCTCAAAACATTGCTAGGGACTAGCAATATCTTAGTGTGGGGGATTGATGAGTGTCTAAATACTCATCATTTTTGTACTAATTAGACTGCAAAAATATCTGAAAACACTCAGAAATGCATCAAAATGATAAAAATATCACAAACAAGTGTTTTATGTGTTTTAAATGCAAAAATATCAAAATCTGGTGAAAAACGTATCAAGTTTGCATAATTGGCAGTTTTAGTCCCCCAAGTTTTAAAAGTTGTCAAAAACAGTCCCTGGTAAAACCAAATAAAGAGAAATATCATTTTGAGTCCCTAGGGATTCTTAAGTTTTCAAAACTGGTCCTTGAGATTTAAAATTACAAATTTACAACTTAGGTCCCTGAACTTTGGAATTTGGCAAAATTAGTCCTTGGAAAATTGAAATTATCAAATCTAGTCCTTGTACTAATAAAGGTTGTCAGTTTTAGTCCTTATGGTAACTTTGGAGTATTGGCAGGATTGGTCCTTCAGATTTCAGAAAGTGCAAATCCAGTCCTTGTCATAATAACCTAAGCAAGCCTTGTCAAAACCCATTTTGGACCCCCTGTCTTTGCCCCTTTTGACCCCTTTCTCTAGCCTATTTTGACCCCTTGGTCAAACAAAGTCAAAAAGCAGAAAACGCGCCCCACTGTTTATCTTCCACACCTCCCCTCTGCACCACTTGCCTGCTCCCTTCTCCAGTCACCTCAACCCTTTCCACCCCCTCATCATCACCCTCACCTACTTTTACCACCACAATTAATGCCACCCCCCCTACTTGCCTGTTTCAGAGCCTACAAGTCAAACCCACTGTTTCCCGCCAAAATGTGATAACACTCAAAACACTCTCATTGGCCACACTAAGAGGTGGGATTTGCTCAAGAGGACACGTGGAAGCATTGGAAGCTATAAAAGAAGGAAGAGAGGCATGAGAAGAAGTACTTTGGGATAGCCTTAGTCATGTAGCTTAATTAAACTTTATTGCTTTCTTAGATTAAATGTCTTTCAATACTTTAAATCTTGTATTAGTTCTCAAATTAGTGTAATGAAACTCATTTTCAGCTTTAATCTCATGTTATCTTTACATTTCAAGTTTTTCAATTCGTACCACTTTAAATTTCCAAGTCATTTACATTCTTGTTGATCATTAGTTGTTTAATGGATTCAATAGGTCATATAAGCTCCTGACAAAAGCTTTAAAGCTTGTAGAAACCTTTAATCAGTTATAGTCGTTAAAATTCAAAAATCACTAAAAAAATCCAGAAAATCATTGAAAAATCAAAAAGTCTGTGTTCTTGGTGTACAAGCTTGGAGCAGGGTGAATTATTGATGGCTCTTTGGTTTAGAGCTTCATGGGAAGCCTAGGACTAACTTGTGGTCACTTGGTTTCATGTTCTCAGCCTTGATACACTTGTAAGCCATTTTTACAATTTTTGCATTTTATTGCTTAAGTTATCTATCAGCTTTAATTTTCATGTTTTCATGTTTATTTGATGCTAGTTAATGATTTCATAGCTTAATATTAGTAGTTTGTTTATTTAAGTTTACTTGTGCTTAAAATTGGAAAATACTCAGTTAAATCACAAAGTTGACAAGTCTGTGTTTCTTGACTGCGTTCTTGAAGGTTTATGCTCAATTAGTCTTAATATGTCATAATATAATGTATGGAATCTGGTTTAGATTCAGATTCATTGATACCTTTGATATTCATGTGACAAGTGATAATCACAGGGATGTTTGGATTTGCTGATAAACTAGTACTCCAGTGTGTTTCTGTTGTTATTTATACTTGTTTCAAGTTACTTTAGTACCTAATAGATCAGGCAAGACATAATATTCAGCCCTTGTGTGTAAAAAGTCAAATTTCCTTTTAATTCCCTTATACAGTTTACTGTCATAGTTTTAGATTATGAAATTCATAGTATTAGTTTAAATCTTGTTAACCTAGCTCTAGATAAACTTATTACAGCTTATTATATCATATTTAGCCCATAGATTCAGTCCTAAGTTCAATAAAGTCAAACCTTAATGTTCTTGTAAAAAGTCAATTTCTCAAATAGTCGTTTTTTGAATATAATCTAGAATTTTATTGTGTGCTCATTATTGAGTTTTAGCTTAAAACCTTCTAGGATATTAAAATATTGTTGCTTATCTTAATTGTAAAAATAATAGTTTACCATTTATCAGCTTTTTAAGTGCTTAATTTTTAGCTTAGTTTGAGTCCCTTGTCTAAATACATGCCCTGCACCACAGTTATGCTGTCAAGTTCATGAGCTTGCATAAGCTTCATGATTTGACCATAGCTTGTGCATTTTACTGTTTTATGTAGCTTTTGTGGTCTTGTCATTATTTTCATGCTTGTTTTTACATTTTCAGCTTATGTAGATAGCTTAAATACCCAAAACCTTTTTGTCCAATCAACTCACTTCACTGAAGCAAACAGTGAAGTGAGCTGATATTCCAAAGCTCTTAACAAGCTCCTCAGTAAACTTGAGCTTGTGATTCTTGGCTTTGTGAGAAGCTAAGCTGTCCAACTCAAGTTTTCAGGAAGAGTTGAGCTTGTTGAAGCTTATTTGATAGGTAATTGAGAAACTTGTGTTTGCCCACTCACAACATACCTCTGAGCAATTCAGTGGTATTACACCATTTCCACAAGCTTCTCAGAAGCTCTTGTTAGGTCATAAGCTTGTAAAGCTTGGTTTTTCATGAAGCCTAGCAACCCAAGTATGAGATCCAGAGTTTAATTTTTAGCTTGTAGCTCATTAAGTAGGGCTGCAACATACTTTTTGTTTGTCCCATTTCCTGTGCACTTAGCTTATACCAATACACTCAGGAAATGGGAGACTTTTCATAAGCTTCCTACAAGCTCACTAGTGGACCCCACTAGGTGAGTTTGGGCTTTTTGGAATCCTTGCCAACCCAGCTTGTAACCTCAATTCACAATTTGGACTTTTAAGCTCATTTACTGAGCTTAACTGTGCCAACTAAAAGGTATGCAGGTCTGTTTGGTAATACAGTGCACTGTATGAGCTTATGAGCTTATAACTAGCTTATAGGTGAATACCAGTGCATTAGCTTGTCTATACTTGTTCATATTACTTGTATGCATATAATTTTTCTTTTGTTTATCTGTGTGGAGCTTGTTACAGGTTCTATGAAGCCTTAATTCCATCCAAGTCAAGCTTTTAGCTTGATTGTCTAAACCATAAGCTCACATGTTTCAAGTCCATTTTTCTTGTTCATACTTGCCTATTGGACTTATGTACATCCTAGTTTACTTTTTATTTCTGCTGTATAGCTTATTTCAAGCTTATTAGGAGCTTGAGCTCCAACAGTCAAGCCAAAAGCTTAACTGTTGGGCTCATAAGCTCATGCTTTGCTTATTTCTAGTTTGTAAAGTCTTGTTTTCAATCAACATGTATATTATCAGTATGTATTTAGATCCAGAAAACAGAAAAAACCAAAAAGAACCACTATAAGCTCAAGTGATAGCTTCTTTTTAAGAAGCTTATTGCCCATTAGCTTATTTTTGCACATAAGCTATCATTTTTATACTTTTCCTAGCTTCTTTTATTTATTTTAGAATTTTGTAAAAAGTTTCAGATTTTTCTTTAATCATTTAGTATTTTTAATAAATCAATAATAGTTTTTAGTAATTAATATTAGTAAATAATTAATAATAAATAGAATAATTGTGTAAAAAAATACATTTTCTGTTTTAAAATTAGTTTTATAGTATTTTAGATTTTTCAGAATCATAAGTTTATTTTTCTAGCATTATTTTGTATTTTCTTCTATTTTAGAGTATTTATTAAATAGTTAAAATAGTTTTTAATTAAATAATAAATAAATAAATAGTTGTAAAAATAATTTTCTTTTTTCTAATAATTTTCTTTTATTATTAGGATTGTAAAAATGTATTTTTCATATTTTTAGGATTTATATTGTGTAAAGTTTCACGTTTTTATTTGTACGTTTACGTAATTTTATTTAAACGTACGTTTTAGGTTTTAAACGTTCATCACTTTAAAAATAGTGATAGCGTTTATTTAATATATTTTATCTTTTATTTATTTTAATTTGCATTTAAGTCGCTAAGACATGCAAATCCCTACTATAGTTATATTCGTTTTGTTTTTATACGTTTACGTTTAATTTATGTTAAACGTACGTTTGTATATCTTTTACGTTTTTAGGTTTCTGATTGTACGTTTTTAACAACGTAGCTGTGACAGAGCTATTACTATTCACATTCCTAGTGTTAGTCAATCAGATTCCTGTTTTCCTATACTAATATTATTTTCAACAATTCACAAGTCATTGTATTCAGGATATCACGCCTCACCAGGACATAAACGATCCAAGGACATTTTAATCCTTGGTAAAACTATCATTCTCTCCCGGGCTGTCGCCCTTTTATCATCTGTTACGGTTGACCGTTCACAAGCGGTTGTGTGACGGAGAAATAAAAGAAGGTAGTCCGGGAGGAATCAAATTTTGGCGCCGCTGCCGGGGAGGCTAGCTGCGTATTATGACTTGTATTTTGTACTTTGTTGAAATACCTATCCTTGTATGTAAATTACATATACTTCATTTCATATAAACAATATAAAATACAAAAAGATTTTATGGTTGAAATCTATCTGTGCTTTGATTTGCATTTGACTGTCAATTTTCCTAATCTTGATATTCCTAGGTCTAAATTTTGGCTAAACACCATGTTTACACTAAAAAAGGATTTACTGTGCTTAGTATAATTCCTGGAATGTGATAGATTAGGTTTAAATCAGTATCATGTATTAAAAATCTCATTTAGATTTCCTTTTTAGCCATTTCTTTGTATATATATATAAAAGTTAAAAAAATACAAAAGCATTTTTCGTTTCTGTTTATATTAAAAAAAAAAAAAAAAAAAAAAAAAAAAAAAAAAAAAAAAAAAACCCAAAAAGATTCTCCCCACCTTTATCTTCATAATTCTGTGAGTGAACCCCACTCCAATTTCTCGTCAAATCATTTTCACTTTTCTTACCCCCTTTCTACCACCTAAGTGTGGGGGTGTGCCCCACATTTCGTACATAGATTTATAAAACATTGAGAAAATTGTATATATTAAAAAAATAAAATAATTGTTGTGTTTCCACACTTAGCTAGTAATGTTATCTTTTTACGTTCTAAGTTTCGGCATAACAGCCGGTACTTTGAATATTGAGGACAGTATTCATTTCTAAGTGTGGGGGGGGGAAATTCTGGCGAATTTTGATCATAAATGTACCCTTTTAGTCCCTTTTTCCCCCAAAATGACCAAATTAAATTTTTTTTTTAAGTGGAAGTACTATGTACTAAACACAACAAATGGTAATCAGTCCACCATGTCTAACCCACATAAGGATTGGCTAATCCAGGAGCAAACGGCTCTTGGTAAAGATATCTCAAATCCGTTGACGGCTTACAATTTGCCCAAAATTGTATGGTATTCAGCTCACCATATCCTTAAAAGTGAAGAGTTGGCTAGCCCGCAAGTTTATGGCTTGTGGTAAAGGCAGTGGAAAATCCATAATTGGTAATCAGCTCACCAAAGATAATATTGATAATTTATCTAAGAGTTGGCTAGTCCAGAAGGGTACGGCTTCTGGTAAAGACAAATCAAATCCGTTTACAGCTTATGATTTGCTCAAAATCATTTGGTTATCAGTGTACCAAGGTTCTTACTTGAACTGAAACATTTGGCTACTCCAGAAGTAATGGCTTTTGGTAAAGAGATGAAATCCATTAATTTTTCTCAAAACATTGCTAGGGACTAGCAATATCTTAGTGTGGGGGATTGATGAGTGTCTAAATACTCATCATTTTTGTACTAATTAGACTGCAAAAACATCTGAAAACACTCAGAAATGCATCAAAATGATAAAAATATCACAAACAAGTGTTTTATGTGTTTTAAATGCAAAAATATCAAAATCTGGTGAAAAACGTATCAAGTTTGCATAATTGGCAGTTTTAGTCCCCCAAGTTTCAAAAGTTGTCAAAAACAGTCCCTGGTAAAACCAAATAAAGAGAAATATCATTTTGAGTCCCTAGGGATTCTTAAGTTTTCAAAACTGGTCCTTGAGATTTAAAATTACAAATTTACAACTTAGGTCCCTGAACTTTGGAATTTGGCAAAATTAGTCCTTGGAAAATTGAAATTATCAAATCTAGTCCTTGTACTAATAAAGGTTGTCAGTTTTAGTCCTTATGGTAACTTTGGAGTATTGGCAGGATTGGTCCTTCAGATTTCAGAAAGTGCAAATCCAGTCCTTGTCATAATAACCTAAGCAAGCCTTGTCAAAACCCATTTTGGACCCCCTGTCTTTGCCCCTTTTGACCCCTGTCTCTAGCCTATTTTGACCCCTTGGTCAAACAAAGTCAAAAAGCAGAAAACGCGCCCCACTGTTTATCTTCCACACCTCCCCTCTGCACCACTTGCCTGCTCCCTTCTCCAGTCACCTCAACCCTTTCCACCCCCCTCATCATCACCCTCACCTACTTTTACCACCACAATTAATGCCACCCCCCTACTTGCCTGTTTCAGAGCCTACAAGTCAAACCCACTGTTTCCCGCCAAAATATGATAACACTCAAAACACTCTCATTGGCCACTCTAAGAGGTGGGATTTGCTCAAGAGGACACGTGGAAGCATTGGAAGCTATAAAAGAAGGAAGAGAGGCATGAGAAGAAGTACTTTGGGATAGCCTTAGTCATGTAGCTTAATTAAACTTTATTGCTTTCTTAGATTAAATGTCTTTCAATACTTTAAATCTTGTATTAGTTCTCAAATTAGTGTAATGAAACTCATTTTCAGCTTTAATCTCATGTTATCTTTACATTTCAAGTTTTTCAATTCGTACCACTTTAAATTTCCAAGTCATTTACATTCTTGTTGATCATTAGTTGTTTAATGGATTCAATAGGTCATATAAGCTCCTGACAAAAGCTTTAAAGCTTGTAGAAACCTTTAATCAGTTATAGTCGTTAAAATTCAAAAATCACTAAAAAAATCCAGAAAATCATTGAAAAATCAAAAAGTCTGTGTTCTTGGTGTACAAGCTTGGAGCAGGGTGAATTATTGATGGCTCTTTGGTTTAGAGCTTCATGGGAAGCCTAGGACTAACTTGTGGTCACTTGGTTTCATGTTCTCAGCCTTGATACACTTGTAAGCCATTTTTACAATTTTTGCATTTTATTGCTTAAGTTATCTATCAGCTTTAATTTTCATGTTTTCATGTTTATTTGATGCTAGTTAATGATTTCATAGCTTAATATTAGTAGTTTGTTTATTTAAGTTTACTTGTGCTTAAAATTGGAAAATACTCAGTTAAATCACAAAGTTGACAAGTCTGTGTTTCTTGACTGCGTTCTTGAAGGTTTATGCTCAATTAGTCTTAATATGTCATAATATAATGTATGGAATCTGGTTTAGATTCAGATTCATTGATACCTTTGATATTCATGTGACAAGTGATAATCACAGGGATGTTTGGATTTGCTGATAAACTAGTACTCCAGTGTGTTTCTGTTGTTATTTATACTTGTTTCAAGTTACTTTAGTACCTAATAGATCAGGCAAGACATAATATTCAGCCCTTGTGTGTAAAAAGTCAAATTTCCTTTTAATTCCCTTATACAGTTTACTGTCATAGTTTTAGATTATGAAATTCATAGTATTAGTTTAAATCTTGTTAACCTAGCTCTAGATAAACTTATTACAGCTTATTATATCATATTTAGCCCATAGATTCAGTCCTAAGTTCAATAAAGTCAAACCTTAATGTTCTTGTAAAAAGTCAATTTCTCAAATAGTCGTTTTTTGAATATAATCTAGAATTTTATTGTGTGCTCATTATTGAGTTTTAGCTTAAAACCTTCTAGGATATTAAAATATTGTTGCTTATCTTAATTGTAAAAATAATAGTTTACCATTTATCAGCTTTTTAAGTGCTTAATTTTTAGCTTAGTTTGAGTCCCTTGTCTAAATACATGCCCTGCACCACAGTTATGCTGTCAAGTTCATGAGCTTGCATAAGCTTCATGATTTGACCATAGCTTGTGCATTTTACTGTTTTATGTAGCTTTTGTGGTCTTGTCATTATTTTCATGCTTGTTTTTACACTTTCAGCTTATGTAGATAGCTTAAATACCCAAAACCTTTTTGTCCAATCAACTCACTTCACTGAAGCAAACAGTGAAATGAGCTGATATTCCAAAGCTCTTAACAAGCTCCTCAGTAAACTTGAGCTTGTGATTCTTGGCTTTGTGAGAAGCTAAGCTGTCCAACTCAAGTTTTCAGGAAGAGTTGAGCTTGTTGAAGCTTATTTGATAGGTAATTGAGAAACTTGTGTTTGCCCACTCACAACATACCTCTGAGCAATTCAGTGGTATTACACCATTTCCACAAGCTTCTCAGAAGCTCTTGTTAGGTCATAAGCTTGTAAAGCTTGGTTTTTCATGAAGCCTAGCAACCCAAGTATGAGATCCAGAGTTTAATTTTTAGCTTGTAGCTCATTAAGTAGGGCTGCAACATACTTTTTGTTTGTCCCATTTCCTGTGCACTTAGCTTATACCAATACACTCAGGAAATGGGAGACTTTTCATAAGCTTCCTACAAGCTCACTAGTGGACCCCACTAGGTGAGTTTGGGCTTTTTGGAATCCTTGCCAACCCAGCTTGTAACCTCAATTCACAATTTGGACTTTTAAGCTCATTTACTGAGCTTAACTGTGCCAACTAAAAGGTATGCAGGTCTGTTTGGTAATACAGTGCACTGTATGAGCTTATGAGCTTATAACTAGCTTATAGGTGAATACCAGTGCATTAGCTTGTCTATACTTGTTCATATTACTTGTATGCATATAATTTTTCTTTTGTTTATCTGTGTGGAGCTTGTTACAGGTTCTATGAAGCCTTAATTCCATCCAAGTCAAGCTTTTAGCTTGATTGTCTAAACCATAAGCTCACATGTTTCAAGTCCATTTTTCTTGTTCATACTTGCCTATTGGACTTATGTACATCCTAGTTTACTTTTTATTTCTGCTGTATAGCTTATTTCAAGCTTATTAGGAGCTTGAGCTCCAACAGTCAAGCCAAAAGCTTAACTGTTGGGCTCATAAGCTCATGCTTTGCTTATTTCTAGTTTGTAAAGTCTTGTTTTCAATCAACATGTATATTATCAGTATGTATTTAGATCCAGAAAACAGAAAAAACCAAAAAGAACCACTATAAGCTCAAGTGATAGCTTCTTTTTAAGAAGCTTATTGCCCATTAGCTTATTTTTGCACATAAGCTATCATTTTTATACTTTTCCTAGCTTCTTTTATTTATTTTAGAATTTTGTAAAAAGTTTCAGATTTTTCTTTAATCATTTAGTATTTTTAATAAATCAATAATAGTTTTTAGTAATTAATATTAGTAAATAATTAATAATAAATAGAATAATTGTGTAAAAAAATACATTTTCTGTTTTAAAATTAGTTTTATAGTATTTTAGATTTTTCAGAATCATAAGTTTATTTTTCTAGCATTATTTTGTATTTTCTTCTATTTTAGAGTATTTATTAAATAGTTAAAATAGTTTTTAATTAAATAATAAATAAATAAATAGTTGTAAAAATAATTTTCTTTTTTCTAATAATTTTCTTTTATTATCAGGATTGTAAAAATGTATTTTTCATATTTTTAGGATTTATATTGTGTAAAGTTTCACGTTTTTATTTGTACGTTTACGTAATTTTATTTAAACGTACGTTTTAGGTTTTAAACGTTCATCACTTTAAAAATAGTGATAGCGTTTATTTAATATATTTTATCTTTTATTTCTTTTAATTTGCATTTAAGTCGCTAAGACATGCAAATCCCTACTATAGTTATATTCGTTTTGTTTTTATACGTTTACGTTTAATTTATGTTAAACGTACGTTTGTATATCTTTTACGTTTTTAGGTTTCTGATTGTACGTTTTTAACAACGTAGCTGTGACAGAGCTATTACTATTCACATTCCTAGTGTTAGTCAATCAGATTCCTGTTTTCCTATACTAATATTATTTTCAACAATTCACAAGTCATTGTATTCAGGATATCACGCCTCACCAGGACATAAACGATCCAAGGACATTTTAATCCTTGGTAAAACTATCATTCTCTCCCGGGCTGTCGCCCTTTTATCATCTGTTACGGTTGACCGTTCACAAGCGGTTGTGTGACGGAGAAATAAAAGAAGGTAGTCCGGGAGGAATCAGTTTATATTATATTTGATACAAAAGTTTTAAGTTTGAAATGGAAACGTATTCACCCCCCCCCCCCCTCTACGTTTTCACAATTGGTATCAGAGTGGGTTGGCTCAAGTTTAAAAAAAAAATGGTTTTCAAAACGAGTAAGGTCCTTGTATCAAATTTTTGGTGAAGTCAAGCATAATATGAAAAGTGTTTTGTTGATTTTTTTTCTCTTTGAAGTTTTGTTGTTAGATATCTTGTTAATCAAGCTTGAATAAAGGTAAAAATAGATAATATAACATCACTAAAAAGTCTATAAAGGTTAAACCTTTTCTTCGGGTCAAAACATGCATTTTTCTAATTCTGTGTCAGATCCGCGGATCCCTCAGGTTACACTGGACGGATCCCTCAAGCAAGGGATCCGTGGTACAGAAGACAGTTTTTGTCTGAATTTCAAAAATTCATAACTAATTAACCGTAAGTTGTTAGAAGTCGTGCCACCTATCGTTTTAAAGGTATTTGAGTCTACTTTCATTTAAAAATGATTTTATAAACTGATTTAAAACAAAAATTTACAGAATCATTGATTTATAATAGAAAGTCAATTTTTAGTCATAACTTTTGCACAAACTTTTGATCTAATTGGAGACGGATGTTTTCATCTTTGAATAACAATGTGTCCTCTTTTGAAATTAAGGTTTTGATCATATTTATAAAAGAAACTAATCAAGCTTGGTATACATGTTTATATTTAACACAAAGCGATGAAAAGAACTTTCGTATGCTATGCTAAATGATAAATTGTCTTCCTTGCATTACTTGATTATTTGCTTATCTCAAATAGCTTTTGTGCTTGTTTGATTGAATAACATATGTGGTTTTCTTACCTTGCTATTCATTCTCTTGCTTGTCGATTTAGTAATATTCTACTAATCAATGTGCTACTTGAAGGAGTGTTTGGGATAACATCTAGTTGTGTCGAAAATGTTAGTTTTATAAGTTGAAAAATGTTTAAAACATATAACACACTAAATGGCTTTTTGATTGAGTTTGTCATGTGTGAAACATAAATGTTTTATGTGCTTATATGATTTCTTGATTTCATATTTTCTTGTATCTTTTTCTAAAAACAACAAGAATGTATATCGGATCATAACCTACACTTGTGTTGATGATGTACTCTCCCGTTTTCCTTTTCATGATCGCTCTCCAAGCTTCATAGTAGGATTGACAACTTGATTATTTCATCCGATATACTCATGTAAATTATTTTGCAACGCAAATATAATTGTTCATATCGAAAGTCCAAACTTGAGCTTTCCAACAACATATGTTGAACTAGCTCATCCAACCATTTTTTTGTTCACCATATGGACAACTTTTAATTTTTTGACACCTTCGTCACCTTATTTGTTTCAAGTATAATAGTAATAAAAACGAATCAAAGTATCATCATTGTTACTCTTCGATAGGCCATTGTAGGAATATAAATTTTCCTAACTTAAGAATGAATACTGGAGAACTTATTGCACTAGAAACTCAATTTGACCTAACGGTTGAATTGCTTCCTGATAGAAGTTGGGTATGTGGAATCGCCCGTAAAAATGGTCGTGTTTAGCCGTAATTGAGCACCGCTAGTAATAGTCTCATATTCATTCTCTCAATTGAGAAATTTATACTCCTATGTTTTCCTAAAGTAAGTTTATAATGGAAATACTTTGCATTGTCTTAGGATTACTAATCAAACAAGTTGTAAAATTAATTTTTCTTTTAGTTAATCACAACCACTTGCCTCATCAAGCAACTATCTTACTTTGATCGAGAAGAGCTACATGACTTCATGGACGAAGCTCATTGTATGCTAATCACCATCCGTAATGACTAGATTGTCCTAAACTAGCAATCTTTTGTCTTGAACACCATCATGTGATCTTTTCTTTCTAAACACATACCTTGGATGTCATTGTTAGTGTAAATGATTTACTAATCTAGACCGTAAATCTGTTTTGGGCTTCTTGAATAGTGCTTGTTAAGTTTGCTAAACCTTTGTGTTATTTGTGAGCTCGATCTCATTTGATTGCCTATATGTGATCTCTACATGCTATCCTTGCTTTGCTTAATGTGTATACATGTGTGCTTGCTGTAAAAATCATTAGTTTCATAATTCGAAACATAGAGCAAATTTATGCAACTATTCTGTTAAGAAAATCTGTCTTAGACGCCGGATCCCTTAGATGTAACTAGACGGATCCCTCAAGTGAAGGATCCGTGGGATCCGGGTGGACAAAAGTTCCTTTTAGCCTCCTTGCGTCAATCCAACATTCTAGAACTTATTGGACTAGTTAAACATACGACATTAGTATCACTTAAATTTTCCTTAGGCTCAGTTGATCTCACATTCACTCATGGATGACTTAGGATCACATTCGAAGTATTTTTGATTTATCATTACTTCAAAACTCACCATCTTTCTGCTCCAATGTTAACACATTGTTCCTCTCATCTCAAAACACCTAGTTTGATATTTCTCTCAATTTTAACAAATTGATTTTAGTCATCCTTACCTCAAAATGGGTCAAAAACTAGTTTTTCAATTTTTGTAATTTTAAGGATTTTTCAAATTTTATCTCAAGTTTACATCTGATCTCTAGGATCATTTAATATGACTTGACACCATCAAAATTCCTAGTGTCATCCTTGAACACCCATTGGTGATCATAAAGTCCCATTTTCCTTCCATAAAAGGCAATCATTAGCTACATCACTCGTTGCCCTTGATCATTTAAGTACTCTTTCATTTAAGACACTCAGGAAGACTGAAACACTCAAGGAGGTATAAGCTTTAGACCTTACAAACATCATTTTTATCCTTTCCTAGCTGTTAAGAGCCGGATCCCTAGGATTAGCCTAGACGGATCCCTCATTGGAGGGAACCGTGGGATCCGGGTGACAGATTCATGTCAACTCTAGCTAAAACGATCATTTAAGTCCATCTCCATGTAAGACACTTAATAAACTGAGTAACTTAGGTTATGTAGGTGCTAGACCTTGCTAGAACCCAATCACCTCTTTTTCACCTCGTCTGTTAGCCGGATCCCTAGACTTAAGCTAGCCGGATCCCTCTAGTGAGGGAACCGGTGGAACCGTGGAACATTAGGTACTTTATCTCTTTAGATAATCATTTCAAATTTCCTTTTTCCCACATAAACACTTGTTCAGCACTTAGGATTATCATTTTCTTATATGTCTATAAATGAGTTGCATTTATATGATTCTTTACGTGTTCTTTCTTTTTGTTTCATGATTTTATGTGAACAATTTATCCATTTGTATAAATGTTTTCTTTTTGTACTAACTCTTTTGGATTCTTGTAGGATGAAAATGGTCGATTTCATCATCAAGTCAAGTTGTGCTCATTCGCACATTTTTTTATATTCCTAATCTTGCATCATCCTAACCATCTTACTCCACTTTTATCACTACTCACAAAGTCATCATGTTTACCACCTCTATTGAGTCATCAACTAAGTCAAAAATTCACCTTGATACCTTTCATCACCGTGTCCAAGGTCTAGTTCATGAACTACGTGATGAAGTATGTTTCATGTTCTACCACATCCTACTTGTGTCAACCACTATCTCAAACCACAAGCTACTTGTGTCAACCATATCCTACAAGTGTCTCACTACCACTACAATTCATGGTCGCTCAACCATCCTCCACATACATCTATGTTGTCAAAAGCCAAGTGAATTTCGTAATGAAATGCGTCTCATCCCTAAGCACATTTTTTTTCTTACCTTGAACATGTTGGGTTCAGTAAATACCCAAACCCCTTAATCTAGGATTTGAATAGAAAATAGCCCAAGTGTTTAGTCCGTTAAACACTAACAGGTCACTGAGTGCATAGTCTCTCAGTGAGTCATCTTCAGGATACTCAGTATGAGGCGAAGAAGAAGTCTCTCCACTCAGTAAGGCGGAACTTAAAGGGTGAATACTGAGTCAAGAAGAAGATGATGGATTCAGTGAGTAATGACAATAACTCACTGAATCCCTAAGACTCCTCTCCAACTACTTACACTGAAGACAAACTGAAGTAGAAGACTGAAGGATGTAAAGACTGAAGAAAGAGCGGGACATGGCGGGATAAGTTTGAATCAGATAAGACAAAGTACTTATCAACCAAAGTCAACTTTCCCTGAATAGCAAAAGATCAGGCTAAGTGTCATCACTGAACTTGGGAAAGTTGTCTTGTCTCTTACCTAGAATAGTCTTTGTAAACAGAGACAAAATACATCAGTATTTTGTCTTCTGTATGATGTCAGTTTGTCACTTAGGAAAGAGTCAAATATCATACATGTATAAATAGCATAAGAGATGGAGTGAAAAGATTAAGCTTGTGAATTGTAAAAACACACATACACGCAAGCCATCTTTTCACTCCTCCAAATACAACTTAGTTCCTGAGATAGCTCAGTGAGCTCTAAGAGTTGTGCTCAGACTTAGCCTGAGCTTAGAGAGGAGTCACCAACTTTTGTCATTTCAATCCCAAGTGCTATTCCGCAAGTACTTGGGTAACGTATTCTTTACGATTCATTTCTAATAAGAATATGATGTTGAAAATTATCTAGTGTGTTTTACTTACGTTAATTTCAGTCATTGTTCACTATTAACTTGTTTTATATTTCTAAACTGTTTTAAATGATAGAGAACGGGGAACAACAAGTGGTATCAGAGCAAGGCTAATTATAAAACTCGTTTTTAGGCCGCTCTAAAAGTTTTTAAATTAGGATCCTAAATGGCTGAAATTGATGTACCCCAACTAGTCGATAAAAAGGGTGGAGCTTATTCAGCTGTTGCCCCTAGACTTGAAGTTGGAAAATTCAACAAATGGAAAAAGCGTATGCTTTGCTATTTGATTGGGATGGAACCTTATTATATCAAGTGTATAAATGAAGGTCCATTTATCCCAAAGATTTCTGAAGGTTTGCCTAAACCTGAAGCTCAGTGGACTCTGAATGAGAGGAGAGTGGTCAACCAGGACCAAAGACTCAAAAGTATCATCATATCATGTCTTCCTGATGATATTATGGAGTCAGTCATAAGCTGTAGTACAACTAAACAAACCTGGGATGACCTGGTTCATAGTCATGAAGGTCCATTTGATACCAAGGAAAATAGGATTATGGACCTGAAACTTGAGTATAATACCTTCAGGGCTAAGGACTGAGAAACTCTGTCTCAACCTTACACCCGGTACAAAAATTTGTTAAATGAACTTTCTAATGATGGTGTAAAATTGTCCAAACATGAAATCAATGTTGGTTTTGTAAACAGTCTCCCTGAGAAATGGCTGAATTTCTCTCAGGGACTAAGGAATGCTAACCACATTCAAAATCTTGAGCTTCCTGAAATATATGGGAAATTTGTCTATGAGGAAAACCTCATCAACAGACGATACCCTGACTTGAAAAAATCTCAGGAAGTCAAGAAGTCCCTGACAACCATTTCCAATCCTGTGTCAACTGCTTTCTATTCTAATAATGTGATTCAAGATTTTTAAGAAAACTCTGATGATGAGGCTGATGAGAGGACAAGCGAGGAGTACCTGAACAATTTAAATATTGAGTTTCAGGAAAGAGCACTCCTCGCTAACTCTAAAAGTTTTATTCGAAGAAACAAAAGTTTTTCAAACGCTAAAGCTAATGAAGACACTGAATGTTTTAAGTGTCACAAAAAGGGTCATTTTGAAAAAGACTGCTTTTCAAAAACAATTTCTGAACCCTCTTACAAACCATCAGGGTCAAACCAGTCTTCAGGCTATAGCAAATTTCAACCAAAAATATTTCAGTCTCATCAAAATTTTAAAAACAAGTCTGGTCAAAACAAAGTTGTTGATTATGAAACCAAGTATAAGAAAGCAAAAGCTAAGCTTGCATTGCTTGTGGCCAATCCCTCAGAAACAACCAGTGTTAAATCTGTGCAAGGTAAAAACAAAGGCCTCGTTGCTGAAACCTTCGACTGGGATGAAGAGCCAGTATCATCTGATGATGAAATGGTGCATGTCAGTGCACTGATGGCCCTCTCAGAAGAGGACAAGCTAGCTGTTGGGAAGAATCATGCCAGAAATGGGGAATTGGTCAACATCACAATGAAGAAGGTAAACATCTTACTTTCTATGGATGCTGACTCTGATTGGCAGTCTTATATGAATTATCTTAATGTTGACCTTAAGTTCGTAGAAGAGCAAAGATTAAATCTTTTTTCAAAATACAACAAGCTAAGTTTTGAATTAAACAAGTGTAGAGATGAACTACTTATTTTAAAACAAGCCAAGCTTGAGGCTGTCACTTTGCAAATTCAAAACACTAAACTAGTTAAGAGAAATCAGGCTCTTCAAGATGAACTTAAAAAGGTACAAGATATTCTTGATAGTTGGACTGCTAAGAATCCCAGGGCCTTTGATGATGTGGGTGCCCCTAGTAGCAAAAAGAGAGTCATAGGTGAAGATCATCTCCCTGACTCTCGCAACAAAGACCAAAGTTCAAAACCATTTGTGTCTGGTGGTATGATTACCAATGTGCTGACAACTCTAAATTCCAGTGATTGGATTGAAAGGGTTAATCCTGAGAGTAAGCTTCCAAATTTCGATTCTGGAAGGATTCTTGAGCCTGAGAGCCAAGCTCTTAAGAGCATGCTAGGACTCCCTGATGTGCCCAGTGGTACTAAACACATCTCTGAGTCTGAAGCAGAATCTCAAACACCGCTTCCACCCCTGAAACCTCTTCAGGATGATGATCCAAGCTCTGAGCTTACTCCTCTAAAATTCAATCCTCACTCACCAAAAGAAAGGTCTGGACTTGGTAGAACCATCCTGCAAAGACAAACAAAACAAATCCAACAAAAGTCTACTCCTACTGAGACTTCAACATCCTCTGTCCCCACTGAAGCTGACCAAATTCAGCAACTTACTGAGCTTGTGAGGAAGCTGACAGAAAAGATGGATTCCATCAAAAAAGCCCCTGATTCAATCAAGGAAACTAAGTCAGCCTCATCTAGCTCATCAAAATCAAAATCCACCAACAAACCCAAGCAGAAGTGTGAGCTGTGTCATTACACTAGTCATACCACTGACAACTGCTATAGAATCCTTTATTGTATGATCTGCAATAAGGATGATCACAGAACTGCAGACCACTTATAGTATGTAAGCTCTGTCAGTAAAGCAAACTATACCAAATTTGGTCATCAGTATACTTCATCCTCCAAAACAGCTCTCAAGAATAGAGCAAAACCTTTTCCTCTTTGCCCTCACTGTGGGTTTAATGATCATCATCAGGATGACTGTCTCATGAATACATGCTATGATATATGTGGAAATCCAGCTCATGAGACATCCCAACATGACAGTGTCATTCATGCAAGGAGAAGTACAAAACAACCCAAAATCACTGAGTCTTCCTCAGTCTCTAAATGCAAAACCTGTGGTAGCACAATGCACTCAACCACTAACCATGAGTCGATTGAAAAATTCAAAGAGACCTTGAGACCCAAGCCTACTAGCAAGTGGGTCACCAAGAGAAACTAATTCAGTTTACTACTTGTGCAGAGACACGCCAGGGAGCCTATTTGGCATCTAGACAGTGGATGCTCAAGAAGCATGACTGATGTGAAGGAGTATCTGCACAAGTATGTAAAGGAACCAGGACCCAAGGTAGTATTTGGTGATAACTCATCATGTCCCACTGAAGGTTATGGTTCAGTAAACTGCAATGGAATAGTTTTCTCTAGAATTGCTTATGTCAATGGTCTCAAATACAATCTCATCAGTGTCAGTCAACTATGTGATGCTAAGTACATTGTGCAATTCAATGACAAACAAGGCACTATTTTCAATGCCAATAAAGAAGTTGTTTTGATAGCTCCTAGAAGAGATGATGTTTATGTCTTAGACATGTCTACTCTTTCTCAAGATGGAACCTGTCTCTTTGCCAAAGCCACTGAATCTATCGACTGGTTATGGCACAAGAGACTCTCTCACTTAAACTTCAAAAATATCAACAACCTGGCAAAACAAAACAAGGTCCTTGGCTTACCATCACTGGTTTTTGCAAAAGACAAACCATGCTCTGCCTGTGAAAAAGGTAAACACCACAGAGCATCTTTCAAAACCAAACAAAATTTCTCCATCAAAAGCTGCCTTCACCTCCTGCATATGGATCTCTTTGGACCTGTCAGTCCCAGATCAATCCAACATGAGAAGTATACACTTGTCATTGTTGATGAGTTTTCAAGATACACTTGGGTATACTTTCTTTTCGAAAAGAGTCGGGCAGCTGATACAATAATGTCATTCATCAGAAAAATTGAAAACCAGAATGACATTACAGTTAAACAAATCAGAACTGACAATGGTACTGAGTTCAGAAATCAGGAGCTTGAAAGCTTCTGTGATGAAAAAGGAATTTCTCAAAATTTCTCATCTCCTTATACCCCTGAACAAAATGGGGTTGCTGAGAGGAAAAACAGAACTCTCATTGAGGCTGCAAGAACCATGTTAAATGGCTCAGCCCTCTCAAAGCATTTCTGGACTGAAGCAGTCAAAACTGCCTGTTACACTCAAAACAGGTCAATTATTGTCAAAAGACATAGTAAAACCCCATATGAGAATTTCAAAGGTAGACTTCCTAACATCAGCTACTTTCATGTGTTTGGGTGTCATGTGTTCATTCATAACCACAAGGATCACCTAGGCAAATTTGATGCAAAAGCTGATGATGGATATTTCTTAGGTTACTCACTGATCTCCAAAGCCTTCAGGGTGTTTAACACCAGAAGACAACAAGTTGAGAAAACCTTTCATGTCACCTTTGATGAAAGTTCAGAAAGCATCATGTTCACCAATACCTCAGTGGAGGAAATAGGAATTGATGACTCATCAAGATATCCTCCTGATGAGTTCAATACTGAAATCAATTCCTCATATCAAGCTGATGCTGACATCTCATATTATGTTTTACCTCACAACCTACCCCACCCAACTATCAGTGAATTCATTGATAATTAATCAGTCTCTGCTGGGATAGGCAACTCTGATCCAAATGACCAGGTACCTGTGATTCATGAAACCCAACCTGAACAAGACATCTCAACAGATGTTCTTAATGATTCTGTGGCTAATGCACCAGAACTCACTCCTGAGTCTCCAGTGACCTCAAGTTCAGATCCTAGACCACAAAGTAAGTGGACAAGATCTCAGGACATTGAGCTTGTAAACATCATTGGTGAACCCACTGAAGGCATGCTCACTAGAAGCTTGGCTGCTAATTTAACTGCAGCTTCAGCCAATGAATGTCTATATGCTGATTACCTATCAGATATAGAACCCAAAAGTGTCACTGAGGCTCTAAAACACTCAAGCTGGGTTCAGGCTATGCAAGAAGAACTGCAATAGTTTGATAAAAACAAGGTCATGACCTTGATCAAATGTCCTCAGGATGTAGTAGTCATAGGAATGAAGTGGGTTTTCAGAAACAAAACTGATAAAAACGGCATTGTCATTAAAAACAAAGCCAGACTTGTAGCCAAAGGTTACAGTCAACAAGAAGGCATTGACTATGATGAGACATTTGCTCCTGTTGCAAGAATGGAAGCCATCAGGATCTTCTTTGCATACGCAACATACATGAACTTCAAAGTCTACCAAATGGATGTAAAAAGTGCATTCTTAAATGGTGATCTCAAGGAAGATGTGTATGTTCAGCAACCTCCAGGCTTTGAGAGTAGTGAATTCCCTGACTATGTCTGCAAGCTTGACAAAGCCCTTTATGGACTTAAACAAGCTCCCAGGGCATGGTATGAAACTCTCTCTGCCTTTCTGATACAAAACAAGTTTGTCAGAGGACAGATAGACAACACACTGTTTGTCTATAGAACACAACAAGATGTGATACTAGTCCAAGTGTATGTTGATGACATCATCTTTGGCTCAACAAACTACAAACTTTGCAAACAGTTTGAAAAACTGATGACAAAGAAGTTTGAAATGAGCATGATGGGTGAACTCACATACTTTCTTGGACTACAAATTAGGCAAACTGATAAAGGAATTTCCATCAGTCAAGAGAAATACACCAGAAATCTCTTGAAGAAATATGAGATATCTGACTGTGCCTCAGTGAAGACTCCAATGGTCCTACCTAACAACCTTGGACCTGATCTCACTGGAAAATCAGTCAATCAAACTCATTTCAGAGGGATTGTAGGCTCACTAATGTATCTAACTACTTCTAGACTAGACATCCAATTCTCAGTCTGTCTAATAGCAAGATATCAGTCTAATCCTAAAGAATCCCATCTAACTGCAGCTAAGAGAATTCTCAGATACCTGAAGGGAACTTCAAGCCTTGGACTTTACTATCCAAAGTGCTCAGGGTTTGATCTCAAAGGTTACTCTAATTCTGATTATGCTAGCTGCAACATGGACAGGAAAAGTACCTCAGGGTCCTGTCAATTTCTTGGAGGAAAACTGGTTTGCTGGAGTGCTAAAAAGCAACAATCAGTGGCTATGTCTTCAGCAGAAGCTGAGTATGTAGCTGTAGCAGGATGTTGTGCCAATGTATTATGGATGAAAAGTCAACTCAGTGACTATGACATCCATTACAAAATGGTACCCATCTTCTATGATAACACCAGTGCTATTGCAATCTCCAACAACCCTGTCCTCCACCGAAGGACCAAACACATTGATATCAGATATCACTTCATCAGGGATCACATAATGAAAGGAGACATAGAACTTCATTTCATCCCTACTGAATATCAACTTGTTGATATCTTCACTAAACCCTTGGATGAACCTACCTTCAAGAGACTGAAAGCTGAATTGGGAATGCTTGACATTGAAAGTCAGGCATCTGAAAACCAATCTCAGTAAGTTCTCTGAAATAGTTCCTCCTCCCTGAACGAAACCCACAAAACATCCTCTCACTGAATGCGTAAGACTCATTCAGGGACCCTGACAGTTGATATTAAGCATTGAATCAGTAACTAAATGATCCAAGTATCAGTTACTTAAATGTCCTAGGTTGGTAACTATGTCAATTAAATATAGAAATATATGTCTTACTGTCAGGGGTCTCCTCACATACCTCATCCCACTTGGCATTAAATGCTTTCTCTCACATAAAATATCCTATGGATATTTTATTGCTGCAAAAGTGCACTTTTACTGTGCACTGCAACTGTTCCCTTGAAATACAGGATTTTACTGCGGGTAGTGGTGGGTGGCATTAAATGTGGAATTTCAAACGTTTTCAAAAACCACCCCTCTCACCACTCTATAAATACCCCCCTCATAATCATTAAAACACACACAATTGAATTCTGCAAACAAAACTCTGTCAAAATCTCTTTCAAACCCAGAAATCATTGTGTTCTTCAAACCTCTTTCTGAAAAACCTTCATTGTAAAAATTTACAAAAGTTTTTCATCACAACTTATACAAAAACTTTCGATTGTTCTTGTCAAGACATTTTTTTCAAAACCCTAAAACCCTTTTAATGGAAATGGCAAGAACACAATCTCTACAGTTTTCTTCACAGTGGGTAGGCGATCTTAGCAATGTTGAATTTAAAACAAATAATGTCATAGGCAATTTTAAATATCCTCAAATTGTCCCAGCCTATAAAGACATTATGAAATTTTTGTGTAACTGCCCACTGAAAATGGCCTTTATTCAGTGTCCCTCTGTACTATACCAAAACCTCCTCAGGGAGTTTTGGGCAACTGCTAAGGCCTTTGACCCGACACCCTCTACTGATGAGAACAACCTTAGACCTCTCAGGGAATATCTCATCAGGTTCAGTCTTAACGGGGGGCAACAATTCACCCTGGATTATAAAATATTTTGCACCTCAACAGGGTTAGATTATAACAAAGGTGTTTATGTCGCCCATCCTGAAACCTCCACAGTGAAGGATGGGTTAAAACAAATTGTTTTAGATCCAAAGTTTTTGGACAGGACCCCAGTCACCAAGAGTTCATTTCCCGTGGCTTGGAGGATCCTATTCACATTTGTGATTCAGGTCCTCGGCGGGAATCACTCATCAACTGAACAAGTTAACTCTATTCAGTTGATGATGGCATACTGCTTGATGAATGGGGTCAATGTCGACATAGGGGAGATCATTTACAGTGATCTCGTAACCAAGCTACAGAGCAAAACTAGGACGAAATACGTTTCGTATCCTAGGTTTGTCTCTTGTGCTTTGCAAGTGTTACTGGGTACAAATTATCCTCAGGAAGAAAAATTTGGTGCTTTCCCTGGCATCCTGAGCCATTCAAATTTTCAAAAGGACCCATCCCTTGTCACAAACATTGAACTGACGGCCCATATGGTTGCTGTAAACGACCAGAGGGAATCATTGTCTCCTAACCCTGCTCCTACAAAAAGAAAGGGGAAGTCTCAGACTGGGACTAAAACCAAACCCAAGTCTCAGGGCCCTGAGCTTCAGGAGCACAGCCTAAAAGGCAAAGAAAGCCCAAGACTGATTTGCCACCCGTTGGAGACCAAGCAACATCCACCCAGGTGACAACGAAGGACACTGATACATCACAATCAGTGCCCTTGGTCCCAACTACTACTCCCCAAGATCCATAGGGAAACATACAACCCACTGGTAGGGGAGCGCCTTCCACAACGCCCAGTGATGACATTAGAAAATCCAAGCCTTTGTCTAAGGGCACACTGATTGATCCCAAAGACTCAGAGGGAACCATAAAACCCGCTGATAGGGATATCACTGTCACTGACTCTACTAAAGGCACTGGAAAATACCCATCAGTGTCTCAGGGGTCTAAGGGGGACAAAGACTAGGAGGGAAAGAAACAACCCGTCGATATGGAACCCAAAACCAATCCTGACTCCAAAGAAGGCACTGGGAAACTCCCACCAGTGTCTGAGGGGTCAAAGGGGGACAAAGACTCAGAGGGATTAATACCACCCGCTGATATGGAACCCATCACCAACCCCCTGTTAACCGTTGCTGATGTTACTGGAATATTGTTCTCAGAAGATGAGCTTGCTGATACTGATGATGAGATTCTATCAGCTGGGGAAGAAGTGGACACTGAGGTTTAATCTGAACAAGAGCCTCAGCCTGATCCAAAGGAGCATACTGAATCACCATTCCAGCCTGAAAATGATGACTCCTCTTCCTCCACTGATGAATTTGCAAGATTTGATAATGTTGTCCCACTTACTGAAAGGCAGCTTGTTCAGTGGATCACCAAAGCTTCAAGGAAATTATACTCTGGGGTCACTGCAACATTGTGGGAACATCATACTGAAGCTAGAGCAAGTTATGCAGATCTGAAGGCTGAGGTCCAAGCCTTTGATGAAAATGTTCATGAGCACATGGACTTGATGTATGACACCATTCACAGACTGGATGAAAATTTGGCTAAAATTTTCAGACATATTCAGGGTGTTGGCACAACGGTGGATGAAATCAAGGAATCTGTCAAAGAAGACCCACCGCTCAACTCTAGAGTGCTGGAGGCTACTGAGGCGTACTTGAAACAATCATCCAACCTCACTGAACTGCTCGAAACCCTAAAATATGCAAATGTTCAGGGTCTTCAATCATCAGTCCAGTCTCTTCAGGCTACATTGGGCTCTTTGACAACTCAGGTGGCTACCTTGACTCAGGCCTCGTCTTCTATGGCCTGGAATCTTGGACCCAGAATGACTGCTTTGGAAGAATCTCAGGCTAACTTGGAAGCCAATGTCACTGGTCTTCAAGCAGATACTTCAGACATCAAGGCCATGATCACTAAAATTTATCAGGCTTTCAAGGGTCAAGCAGCTCCGTCCCCCTCAGCACCAACACCAACTCTTGCCCTCACTGACGCTCTGGCAACAGTTGAGGGGGAGAATATTGCTGAAGAAACTCCTCTTCACACCGAGGGGGAGCCAACACCACCAGTCTCAGCCGTGCCCATCTCATCACTTCCACCAAAAACATCAACAACAACAACACTGACAGTCACAACACCTATAATGACAACACCACCACCCTTGGTTGCATCATCTTCCTCAGGCCAGGACAAAGGAAAAGGAAAAATAACAATTACTGAGCCTGAGAAGATTCCCTACAAAATCGGTGACACTGAATACCTTCTCACACCTCAACAGCTAACCAAATATCTTGCTAAAGAAGAAAGGAGATTGAAACAAGCTGAGGACGATAAGAAGACTAAGGAAGCACTGATTCAAGTGATTGCCGAAGAAGCTGAGCATGTAGGAATTGATTCAAAGAAGCTTGAAAAAGGTCAGGCAGGACAGAGGTTCAAGGATGCTCAGGCAGCAAAAATGGCTGAAATGAAAAAGCAGTTGGATGAAAAGAACAAAAGAACTGCAGCCATCAGAAATGCAAGAATTGACCATTATAATTGGACAATGACAAGCAGAAGACTGCCTGAGAAGATCACTGATGTCAAAATCATCCCCAGGTCTAAACCACTGGCAATGAACGTCTACAGGGGGATGATAAAAGGAATTTCGAGGTTCATGATCCCCTAAAATTCACTGACTTTGGGATCACTGAACTCGATGAACTCGGTCCAATTATTGAAAAGAAGAAAAATGCAGTAGTTAAGAGCTGATGAAGATGCTCAGTAAGAGGTATGAAAGACTGAGAGATACACCAGCTCAACTGGGAATACAACCTGCCTTAACTGCACCTCAAGGATCTCAACCATAATCATCCACTGGCAAAAGGAAAAGGGTTGAGTTCCAGCCTGAGATAAAAGTGCCTGGACTCGAATGCAACAGGGAACTACCAGAAGGTGTTAAGTTCGTGAACTCTTTAGTGATTGAAAAGCATGAAAGAGGGCTATTCCACATTGATGTCTATGGAAACCCAGCATTTCAAATATGGAGTGATATTGATCAGGCTGGTGTAGCTGCAATGCTGAGTTACATACCAGTGGCCTCTCAGATCCAAACCCCAGCAAACATCAGGTTCTGTCAAGACCTGAATGCCAAGATAAGAGACCATCCTGACAGGGAAACACTCATCACCAAGAAAGTCAAGCTTGAAGCATTGGGAATCCATCTGGACTGACATCATTTTGATTTATGTTTTGTACTAGTGATAGGAACCTTGTAATTTGATCAATAAACGATGTATGTTTTGTTAAAATACTCAGTGTTCCTTATTGTATTCATTAGTACATTCAGTGTAAGAAGAAGCCATTTGCTCACTTACACTGATCAATCACTTAGGCTATTTGTATATCCAAATAGGGGGAGACTGTTGGGTTCAGTAAATACCCAAACCCCTTAATCTAGGATTTAAATAGAAAATAGCCCAAGTGTTTAGTCCGTTAAACACTAACAGGTCACTGAGTGCATAGTCTCTCAGTGAGTCATCTTCAGGATACTCGGTATGAGGCGAAGAAGAAGTCTCTCCACTCAGTAAGGCGGAACTTAAAGGGTGAAGACTGAGTCAAGAAGAAGATGATGGATTCAGTGAGTAATGACAATAAATCACTGAATCCCTAAGACTCCTCTCCAACTACTTACACTGAAGACAAACTGAAGTAGAAGACAGAAGGATGTAAAGACTGAAGAAAGAGCGGGACATGGCGGGATAAGTTTGAATCAGATAAGACAAAGTACTTATCAACCAAAGTCAACTTTCCCTGAATAGCAAAAGATCAGGCTCAGTGTCATCACTGAACTTAGGAAAGTAGTCTTGTCTCTTACCTAGAATAGTCTTTGTAAACAGAGACAAAATACATCAGTATTTTGTCTTCTGTATGATGTCAGTTTGTCACTTAGGAAAGAGTCAAATATCATACATGTATAAATATCATAAGAGATGGAGTGAAAAGATTAAGCTTGTGAATTGTAAAAACATACATACACGCAAGCCATCTTTTCACTCCTCCAAATACAACTTAGTTCCTGAGATAGCTCAGTGAGCTCTAAGAGTTGTGCTCAGACTTAGCCTGAGCTTAGAGAGGAGTCACCAACCTTTGTCATTTCAATCCCAAGTGCTATTCCGCAAGTACTTGGGTAACGTATTCTTTATGATTCATTTCTAATAAGAATATGATGTTGAAAATTATCTAGTGTGTTTTACTTACGTTAATTTCAGTCATTGTTCACTATTAACTTGTTTTATATTTCTAAACTGTTTTAAACGATAGTGAACGGGGAACAACAGAACAAACCTTACAACCTCTAAACCAACCATGATGATGCAAGTAGTAGGATTATTCTCTTTTTGACACTAATCCTTTCTTTTTAGGTTCACATATACACACTTTGATGTGTATGGGATTCTCGTCTATTTATGGACGAAATTTTACACTAATTTTTTTTGTAGGTTCTTCTTGACGCCCTCGAGCTAGGGGGAGCTTCCGTCGAGCATTTATAAAGTGCATCATATGACTTACTCGTCCAAGGACGAATATAATTTTGCACTAACTTTTTGTTTTGTAGATTTTCAAAACACACTAGGAGAACTTGACGCTCTCAATAAAGGGGAGTTTTTCGTCAAAGCAAAAACATTGCAAATTTTGCAATAATTTTGTCTTAGCCTTCCTAAAATACTTGACGCCCTTAACAAGGGGGAGCAACCGTCAAGGGGGAGCATGCACACATTCATTCTTCAAAATTCCTTTATGTTTCAACAAAAGGGAGATTTATTTCTCATCAAATATTTTTTTTCTTTTTTTTCTTAACACTAACCTTGATGTAGGTTAAGCCTCAAAAATTTGATCCATTGAGCCGTTGGCAATATTGGTTATAATTCAAAAGATCTTTCTATTTTTTGTGTGTGATTCTCTAGGTTCCTCTTAAAGGCGAGATCACAACCTCTTGAAGACGTGCAAGCTCAAGGTCATGAGTTGCTAAGCTTCGTAATTAGTGTGTCGTGTTGAAGGTATTGGCTGGTGTGACAATTGGAGCAATAAGGTGTTTTTATTTTACCTTCACTAGGGATGATGTAAACTCGCCATTCTTGGGAGAAATTAAGTTTAAACTCCAAGGACACACCCTTTTTGTTTCGACAAAAGGGGGAGAAGAGTGTAAACGGAGAAGGTAATGTATAGGAAGTACGGACACAAGTAACTTTGACATTTTACCTATCTAGTACGTTTACATATATTTTCTCATCATCAAAAAGGGGGAGATTGTTAGTGCAAATATTACGATATTTAATCTATACATTCTCATTTGTTTTGTTGATGACAAACATGTAACTTGTAATACATAATGTAAAACGTATAAGTTACTTGTAATTATATTTTGTCTCAACATACTCTCAACACCTCTCGACGACTCAAGTCCTTGTATGCTACAACACAGGTTCGTACATGTTTGTTATGTTGCATTATGATCAAACCCCTAACAAACCATTAAACATGTTTAGTTAAATAGTTTATAAAACACTTAAGTAATTTTGGTTACTTAAATTTTATAAAATACATAAACATAAGTAAATGTGTTGGGTAAAACCCATGACCCATGACCCAAGACCCATACCCAATGTCTAGATACATTGTACCTTGGTGGGCACTCAAAACCATGACCCATAGCCCATGGTTTTTAACTCATAAACTATGGGTAAAGAGGAGCGTGCACGGATCCCTCAAATGTCCCACGGATCCCTTGGAATTACAAGGGCCGGATCCCTCCAGGAGGGATCCTTGGGGCAGAAACATGGTTTGGCCTTTTTGCCTATAAATAGCAAGCCATTTCTTACCATTTCCTCACACCTTCATACATAGTTTCTCTCCACCATTTCTAGGATATTTAGATCATTAGAAAACATGTAAACCACCCTCATCTCATATGATCATAATGCTTCTAACTTTCATTTGTTGTAAGCATACTCCCGAAGTGATCCTCCAAAGCAAGCTTAGAGATCTTGCATCCTTACCTACTGAAGTGATCACCCATCACAAGCATACAAGCACATGAAGATCTTCTACAACAAGCTTGGGAAACTTGTCATCTTCATTCATAGAAGACTAACTACATCATGCTTTGTGTTCTTGATGTTTAGCTTAGGATTTCATATCCATTAGACACATTGTCTTGGATATTGTCTAGTATCATATTCTTGTATCTATGACTAGACTAGATGGTTTATGTGTTTTCCCCATAAAACACAAGGTTTGTTATGTTGGGCCACAAAACATAACGGGTGTCATAGATGTGTCATAGACATAAGTGAAAGATGTCTAAAAGAGTCAAGACGAAGACATTAGTGAAAGGTGTCAAACGTCCGTATTGAAAGCATTAGTGAAGGATGCCTAAAAGTCAAGTCACAAGGCATTAGTGAAAGGTGCCTTGGAGATCGAGTCAAAGGCATTAGTGAAAGGTGCCTAAGATGTACATTCGATATAGTGTGATTCGATGTACAAGATAGATTAGTATTGGGTCAAAGGATATTGGTATCCTTGTTGATGTTGTTATAAGGAGTAGATCTCCTTTGGGGTTAGGTGTCGTGTAGTGTTGGGTAGTAGTTCCTCCATTGTAATGGAACTCGGTACTTAGCCTAGTACCGGATAAAGGGTAGGCGACGTTGTGGTAGGTGTGGTTCTCCTTTGTGAAAAGAACCCGGTGGTTAGCCTAGTACCGGAAAAAGAGTAGGCGACGTTGTGAAGGCTTCTCATCCATAAGGAGTTGGTGTCGTGTAGTGTTTACGAACTCTCGAGTAGGTGACTCGGGGAGTGGAGTAGGGCAAGGAAGGTGTTCTTGTAGCCGAACCACTATAAATCCTCGTGTTGGTTTGTCTATCCTTTTACTTATCACTTTACTTTTATTCTTGCATTATATTGTTTATTTTCTATGTGGTTGATGTCTATGTTTGTGATACATACTTGGTCTTTCATATAGTCACAAACTATATTTAACACTTTACATATTACGACACGCTTGATCAAGAAAAAGCAACCAGACTAATAATGGTGAAACTTGATTTATAATGAACCATTAATCTTGCGGAATCTTATGTGATATTAAGGGGTTGGCCTTACATGCCGTAATCCGTTAAATGCATCCTCGCGTCGAGATTAGCAAATGCAATGGTTTATACTATATTTGATACAAAAGTTTTAAGTTTGAAATGGAAACGTATTCACGCCCCCCCCCCCTTCTACGTTTTCACAATTTGGAACATGGAAATGAGCTATTATATGAGTGTTAAAACATTGCATAGTAAAGACTGATGTCTTGATATAGCTCATAATCAAAGCACGTTACATAGATTTATGTGGTATATAAATTCGCCTAATACCAGACTACAAAACTCGACATGGAAGTCCAAGTACAAACAATGCGTGTATCCTTTCGAACGTGTATTGTCGTCGGACATTTCCTCCGCTGTAGGTGTTCATGGTGATTTGTAGGTGTTCATGGTGATTTGTACCAGAAACAAGAAGAGAAGAAAATACAAGAAAATCAAAGAAACAAAAGTATAAATGTGTATGGACTAAAATACCCTCGACTACATGACAAAAATCAGACATTGACTTTGGCATTAGTGGTCAAGGGACTAGTTTGACATTAAAAACCCAAGTTTTGGACTCCCTACGATGATAAATGCAAGGTTTGTCCCATTACGATGCGCAGTGACAAGTTTAGAGACCAACGGTGTATTTTAGTCTTACCTTAATGAAATGTATTCCTGCTTTTCCAATTTAATAAGTTTTGTTTTTTATTCAACTACTTCTTTCGTCTCAAAATAATTGTTATGTGATGTTAGCGTATATAGCCGAAACGACAAAGACAAAACAAATAAGGCAAGATTGTGCTGAAACATACCTGCCGAGATAGACGAAAGACAAAACCATTCGGAAGAATAAACTATCCGGAAAATGCGTAAAAACCTATTTGAGAGAGTGTGTGAAAAATTACAGTGGTAAAAAATGAAATGAAAAGAAGACTATTTATAGGCAAGGGATGAGGGCATGAAATGTCGTGTCGTGTCAGATGATGACGTAGCACATCCTACAACACACAACGACACATGCTTGTGTACGTGTCAAAATCCTAAATCCCGAGATAAAAAAGGTGGTGTCCTTTAAAACAAAAGCAATTATAAACTTTGTCGCCATATACATAATGATTGATCCATAAAGGCGTAACAACTTGAACACTTCGAAAACAGGAAAGAGAGAATAATTCAAATATCATATCATTAACACAACTAATAACATGATACTAGGGGGACATGTTGGCGTATGTGGTCGAGCGACCCAAGCCAGACGAATAACCCATTTACCGAATGACCTTGGCTAGTCACTTCGGCCCAACGGTAATATCAAGCACAACGGCTTAAGGACAAAAAGAGTAAATAATATTACTCAGAACGAAATGACTGATTCAGGGAGGCCCCAAAAAGGGAAACGTTGTAGTTGCCGCCCAAAAACGTCGCAGTCCCTCATGTAACCAACAGAAGTGGACAAAAAGAACTCACATGTATAAAGGATCACATTTCTCACTTTAGGGTATGATTTCTCACTCACCTTTACTCTCATATATTTTCACACACAAAGACTTACTCTCACGCCGGAGCTTGGTCTAGGGATAAAATCGTAGACGAGACTAACGTATGTTTATTTTTTGTAGATAGCCGAAGGACCAGTCAACTGAGCGTCCGGAGGAACCTCTCGCTTGTTTGAAGTAAGATTCAGATATTTACCTCAACATGTGACAAAAAACATAAAGTTTAAGAAAAACATAATTATTATTGTTATTTCTTGTTATTTTTTTACGAAATGACAATTTTACTTTTTATTATTTAAATAAGATTTTTTTTAAAATTTATAATAATAATTTCAAGCTCGATTACATTTTTGTATCTATTTTTAGCAGTCAATAATTAAGTTAGAAATATGAAACATCTATTATTAATTTGGGATTGAGCGAGTATTATTTTGTTTTTAGTAATGAAAAATATGATTGAGAAAAGAGAGATATGACATAGAAATTCGCACATTCTATTTCACTCACTAAATCCCAAAACACACTCACTCTCACTTTTTCATCATCTTCACGGAGATTTCAGTTAAATTCCAGCTGCTCATAAATCTCAATGCTGTAAGTTTTTTTATATCTTTCTAATTTTATTTTTTTCATTGAAGTTTATAGCTTGCATTTATATGTGAATGATCCAATTGCTTTGTTAAAGATATATTTTATTTCCATTATCTCATTCATATTATCAGTAATTGTTCTGAAAATGTTTGATTTTTTATTCTTTGATTTGAAAATTTGATACTGATATAAAGAAAAGGTAATTGAACATTTAGGATCCATTTTTTTGGTTTTTTAATGTTGTATATCATTGAGTTGCATTGGTGGTGAATTTTACCGCGTACATCTGAGTTAAAGACTAGCCGGGAATCATATGTTATTTGTTGGCGTTAGATATGATAATCATTTGATACGCCGTAGATTGGCCTTTTTTTTGGGTCAACATTACGAGCCAACTAATCTCAGGGCGACTACCCTTTTGGATAGCTCGGAGTCGGCGCAGGTGAACCTCCGTGGCCACAAGGGGATTAATTTTCTCCCCGTTGGATTCGAACCCTCGACCTCCTCTTTGGAAGGATGGTATTCTTACCGCTGGGTCACCCCTTGTGGTTAAGGAAAGATCTGTAGTTGCTTTCGAACTAACCACAGTTGCTTTTTTCAATAATCAACTTAATTCTCTTTTACAAACTTATGGCACCAGCGATTTTGTATTTGCGCTAATTCTCCTTTTTTTTTTTGCCAATCTTATATGGAAAGTGGACACTTATTAGTTAATACAAGGACTAGGTTGAGTTTATACATTTCACTGGTGGAATTAACAGTATTCTCTTGGTTTTTGCTTATAACCAGTTGTAATCAATCTTTGTTATCATATATTAAAGTTGTTGTTTTATTTCTTTACTTCAAGCAGAGAAAGATCGAGAATTAAGTAGCAATATTTTGGTTTCTGCAACGTATATGTCTGCACTCGTGGCTTGACATAACAATGGCAATGCTTACATCGTCATCTGCAACACAACCTCCTTGCCTAACATGTGGAACCATTAAACTCTCCACTTTAATATTTTCGGATACTTGTAAATATGGTACAAGAGTGACACAAAATTTTGGAAAGAATAACTTGGGGCGGAACCTAGTTCTTAATGAAGTTGCAATAAAAGGTTCTTACCGCACTCGTAGAATACAAGTTTTGGCTACTTCAACTGTACCTGTAACTCAGACTGTCAAGAAGTTGTCGACTTATTCATTCAGGACCGAGAAGGGTGGCAATGTGAAAGTTGTTATTACTAAGTTAAAAAACGGAAAATATGGAGTAAATATTGAAGCTTCTTCTTTACAACTTAGTGGCAACGATGATGATGTGGTTATGAGTTGGGGCATATTCAGATCTGATTCGTCGTCACTAATGCCTTTGCAATCGAGCGATTCTGGTATCTTTGAAACCCCGTTTGTGAATAATTTGTTAAACAAGCTTTCTGTCGAATTGGAGTTTGATGCAAGTTTAGCTCCCTTCTATGTTTCGTTTTTGTTAAAGTCTTCACTCAATGGTGAAAAGATTGAAATCGGAAGCCATAGAAAGACGAAGTTTTGTTTCCCGGTAGGTTTAAAATCTGGGTATCCCGCTCCACTTGGTGTTTCATATTCAGCCGACGGTTCCATCAATTTTGCTCTTTTTTCCAGAAACGCGAAGAATGTGATTCTGTGTTTGTTTGATGATAGTTCAAAAGAAGAACCTGCTTTAGAGATTGATCTAGATCCTTATGTTAATCGATCAGGTGACATATGGCATGCCTCATTGGGTAGTGATATGAACTTTGTGTCGTATGGCTATCGATGCAGAAATGATGCTCAAAACAAGTCTCCATTCAGCTCTGTTTTATTAGATCCATATTCTAAGGTCATAGGAGAGAATTTTCTTGGGGAAATTTGCAAGGAACCGACTTTTGACTGGAGTGGCGATATCCGACCTAATGTACCTATGGAGAAACTAATGGTTTATCGGTTAAATGTGATGGATTTCACAAGAGATGCATCAAGCAACTTGCCAGACGGTACTGGAGGGACCTTTACAGGTGTTGCTGAAAAGTTGCATCACTTTAAGGATTTGGGAGTTGATGCGATTTTATTAGAGCCTATAGTTCCGTACGATAAGCAAAAAGGGCCGTATTTCCCATCCCATTTCTTTTCACCACAGAACTCATATGGACCTCCTGGTGGGTCCATATCGACCATTAACTCTATGAAAGAGATGGTAAAGAGACTGCATTCCAATGGGATTGAGGTTTTGCTTGAAGTTGTCTTCTCCCATACTTGTGAAGATGCATCACTGACTAAGATAGATAAACCGTCTTATTATTCTGACAAAAACACACTCAACTGCGCCCACCCCGTTGTTCAACAACTTATCCTAGATAGTCTTCGACATTGGGTGATTGAGTACCATATTGATGGGTTTTGTTTCATTAATGCTTCTTCAATGATACGAGGATTTAAAGGCGAAAACCTTTCTCGCCCCCCTTTGATTGAAGCAATCGCTTTTGATCCTATACTCTCAAAAACCAAAATCATCGCAGACTCTTTCGACCCAATTCACAAATCTGTAAAAGAAATCCAATTTCCACATTGGAAAAGATGGGCAGAAATGAATACAAAATTTTGTAGTGATGCAAGAAATTATCTTCGAGGCGAGAGTCTTCTTAGTGATCTTGCAACACGGCTATGTGGGAGTGGCGATATCTTCTTACATGGACGTGGGCCTGCCTTTTCTTTCAATTTCATCACCATGAATCACGGGTTCTCTCTTGTGGACTTGGTGAGCTTTAGTAAAACCACTGAGTTAAGTTGGAACTGTGGCGAAGAAGGTGCAACAAAAAATAAAAGTGTTCTTGAAACTAGACTTAAACAAATCCGTAATTTTCTTTTTATTTTGTATATTTCTTTGGGCGTTCCTGTCATCAATATGGGAGATGAATGTGGTCAATCATCAGGTGGGAAAGGTTACCTTAAATATAGCGATCGAAAACCGTTTAATTGGAAGGCTTTACAAACTGGTTTCGCTACTCAAACAACTCAATTCATTTCATTCTTGAGTGCTTTAAAGATCAGAAGAAGTGATCTTTTCCAAACTAGCGAGTTTTTGAAGGTCGAGAATATCGACTGGTATGGACCAAACTTGACTCCACCAGATTGGGAAGATCCCACAAGCAAGTTCTTAGCCATGAGTCTGAAGGTTGACCAAGCTGATGAAGCTGATAAAAAACTGTTGACCGGCGATGTATTTGTCGCCTTCAATGGCGGAGATGAGCCTGTGACTGTTACTGTACCAGCGCCTCGTTCAGATATGGTATGGGTTCGTTTGGTTGATACAGCTCTTCCGTACCCAAAATTCTTTTCAGTGACAGGTGAGCCAGTCGTTGAGAAGATACCAGGATCACTTACATATGAATTGGTGCCTCATAGTTGTGTGCTGCTCGAGTCCAAAAGTGTAGACGGTTAACACTTGCTCTTTCGGTACATTCTTGCTATACTAGTCTTATAGTCATTATAAAGGATGGCGTTTCCTATTTACGATGAAAAAAAAGATTACATTTACATGTAAGTGCATTGGTAATGTAAAGTGATACGAATAATGATGCCATTCGCGAGGCACAAAGGTTTATTCACTAGGATAATTTTCTCTCTTAAACGCAGGAACGCAATTGCTTGTTTTGGCATTATGTAAAGCCATGAAATACACAAAGCGATACATATAAGCTAGGTGGCATGAAACAACGGTAACGTGGAATTAACAGGAAAAATGCGCAAAATTCAATTGACCATGGTTTTCGAACCACAATACACTCAAGCAGAGTCCACTAGAAGGTCTTCAAATCAATTATGTCTTGCACCATCGGTTCCATCAGTATTATGTTTTTATGTTTCTCCTAATCCCGGGACTCGCAGCAGTTGGTTTATCTTCTTGATAATCTGTCGAGTGTGAAATCCGAGGATTCCAAACACCCTTCATCTTAGTTGAGAAATTTTGACATTTCAGGCATTTACAATGTCATATGGTGTTGATAAACTACAGGACAAACAATTTAGTTAACAAATCAAATGAGTACCGAACTAAACTATCATTATCACTCCGATGTAACTGGTGAGGGGTCACGACATAATAAGTTGCTATTTTCAACCAATGAAACGATGTTTTAGTGAAAAGAGATGATATTGATTGGTGGAGAGTTGAGTTGGTCGGATTTTCTAAAACTTTTGTCATTGCGTTTGTGGTAGGATGAGGCAATGAAGCATTTGTGGGATGGTTTGAAAGCTACTACACGCAAGATATCAACTCTAATAAGCGGATGTTTACATTCATGATAGTAGTTACCGTATCAAATTTCATAAACTTGTGTCATCGCGTTTGTGGTAAGATGGATAATGAAACATTCAAAAATAACATTATCTTAAATAAATTTGAAAGTACTCATTTTGTTAAACTAGGCGAGTACCCGTGCATAGCAACGGAAATTCCTAGCGGCAGACAATTAACGATATGCAATATTGTGGTAAAGTATTTAGTGTAACGTTCAAAATAAAACGTGAAAATATCAAAATGTAATTGCAAACGGTTGTAACATGCGATAATTCAACTCAAGCAAAAATTCTTAACATGTATAACATAACAACAACCTTTGATCGATTAGGGGTGAAGTAATCATAACGGAAGTAGCTGCAACAAACTCGTTATCCTTATACCTCGAGCATGCTACAAACTCGTGAAATAATCATACGTTTCAAACAGCTAAAGCACATCCATTTTATGTCATATTGCTAAGTAAATGTAAAATTTATCTCATATGAATTCACAATACAAACTTATATGACAAAAATCAAGACTTAACCTTTATCTCATCCATCAAACCCAATCATCATCCCAAATAAACATATACAACCTAAAATGCAAACAAAGTAAATGAATGATTAAAGCTTTGAATGAATATAGAATTAAAAACCAAACAAAGTAGACGAATCGGTCATTACGTATGGCTCACAAAGATATAACTTATATGCGAGCTTGCGTGTTTCTTGTAAGTTCTATAGCTCGAGACTACATAAAAAAAATAGTGACCATAGAAGCATACACAAAACAATTTAAGGATTTTTATGCTTTTACAAAGACATTGTTTAAAATGCCAACATTCACAAACATATAACCATGTAAAGTTATTGACATTTGTACTCATTTCACCATATTTGTTACTCATTTGACCCAAGTTCAACAAGTTATAACTCAAATTAACATAATCAAAATAAAATCCAAAGTTGAGTATCTTTGATTTATATATTTTTTGATGTATGAGATTTTGCTGCTCGTTATCTTTTGTTGGAGTTATCAAGACCTATATACGGTCTCCTAAGGCCACAATGGTCTTGTTTCATATGAATTTTCTAACTTTTTCCTTTAATGGGTAATGCTACAGTAGATCGGGTGTATAAGAAATGAGTATGAACCATGGTGGTGGTGTCCACATGGAAAGTGAGAAACAAATATAGTGGTGTCCGCATGAAATATCTTGTCTCCTATCCATGACCATTGAAACCTAACCTAATTTAAAAAAACAGGCTTACTAATCAAGCTTATAAATTGTTCATAAAGCTATCTAGAAGATTTTATGCAATAAAAATGCACTTATTATGTGCTTTGAGTTCGACCAACATAAACATTTTTTTCTTTTGTAGCCCAAATGTTAATTTGTGACATGAATAGACTTAATATGTAACATGCAACTCCTCTTTGTAAGCATGTAAGTTTGATTTAGAGAAACAAATACTAAACTGAGCAAGTTGATCGTGTGCAACACCTCATTTCTTATACATTGATTTTCCGATACTATTTAGTATTTACATGATTGGTTTGTAGTTAAAGATGAAATACAGTAGCTCCGAAGCCCAAAATTAAAATTTTATTCTATTCACCGAGCACATGCAGTCGGTTCCATCCCGTTCAAAGTACACATTATAAAGCAAGTTATTGGACCTTGTTAATTATTGAAAGTTTATGCAAATCCAAAATACTCACTGCCAAATATGTGACCAAAATATATTAATTTACAAGCACTAATTAACCAAAAAGAAAGTTTGAAAAGCATCAGCGTCATTTAGTCCATGTTGTTGTTTCCCAAGCTTTCAAAACATTGTGTATTATTTCTTCCACACCAACCCCATGTTTTACCTGCAAATACATATTGGAAACAAACAACCCAATTTAATTATAATGTAAGATTAATTAAAACATAGATAATTCGAATTGGATGTAACCAAAAACGGAATAAAATTTGTAATTAGAGTAATTTCAACATACACCTGAGCAAATACCAATGGTCCACTTTCCCGCATTTTAAGAGAATCACGCTCCATGACTGCAAAATCAGCCCCAACTGCTGCTGCAAGATCAGTCTTATTTATAACCTGAAAGTACAAAAAATTATTTCATTAAGCCATTCTGAATCTAAAACGAATATTATGTATACTTTAGATGCATAATGAGAAGATGAAGGAAACCACATACAAGAAGGTCAGCTTGTGTAATGCCAGGTCCTCCTTTACGGCGAATTTCTGTCGTGAAATGATTGGCTATGGATGAGGCTGGTATAAAAACACATTGCGGTTGTTTTGGGGGTTGTTTATATAAACATTGTTCAATTTGAATTTTCTCACCTTGAAATATAGTGTGTTTTCAGTTAACTTTCGTGTCCAGCAAAAGCATAGGTGTTTCCAGCAATGGTTTCCTGCATTAGTTTCCACCTAATCAATACTTTCCTGCAATAATTTAGTGCAATAACGCCTTTGATTTTCCTTCAATAGCTTATAGACTTCAATACTTTCGTGCAATAGGTTTTGAACTTTTGTTTCCAAATGCCAGCCTTTTATTTCAAACTGCAATAGGTTTTGAACTTTTGTTTCCAAATGCAAGCCTTTTATTTCAAACACATTCTTTATTGAACTTTCCATTGAACTTTCCTTAATTAAGATGTGTTTGAATCGGAAAAAATTGTGTTGCAATTCGAAATTTTGTCCAGGAATGTGCAAAATACTTTCTTTCATATTTGCAAAATACTTTCCTCGAAAAATAATAAATGTATTAATCAGGTTTTCTAATGTATTGAAATATGAAAAGAAAGTATATCTAGGTCTTCTAATGTGTTGCAATTCGAAATTTTGTCCAGGAATGTCCAACTTTGTATTTGAGGGTGTTTTTCAAGTTTGACCAAGAATCAAGTTTTCACTTTCAAGGTTGACCATACACTCATTATATGTAGTTAAGATAAATTTTAAAAATACTATGATCAAACAAAAAACTCGTACTTTGTTTATATACTTGTTGCGTAAACAGACCACCAGTTCTTTAATCGCTTGCATTAAAGGAGCGTTGTTAACGACTTTCGACCAAAAAACAATCCATTTAACCAGTTTCCTTGTTTTATATATATTACCCATCAAACTCGTAAGAAAAATAAACCCACTTTGGCCCTAGCATGAATCCCCAGATTCAATCTGCAAGAAAGTTCCAAATATTCTTACTTAGAAAGCATGTCGGTCTCACTCTCGTACAATTCAAGTTTAACCAACACGTATGTTCACCACGTTGCATCTCGTCATTTACGAAGTAAACAGAGCAGGAATAGAAGAGAGGTATTCCATAACGACCACAAATATCTGGAACAGAAAGCTGGTTTTTTTTGGCTTGTTGATCCTACTTGCAAGGACATGAGTCTTAAATATGTACAAAATCTAGCCTTAACTAAACGGGCGTCTTCTGAGGTGCCCGAATGGAAAATTAACAAAGGTCAAATAATTATGTGACAGATCCATATGTCGATACCACGGTACTAAACTGACAAGAAATCCTAGCCCTAATTCTCAGATTGTTGAATACAAGATCCGTAGTTCTGTACTATACATAACAGCAACCCAATGGTATTAAACCGACGATTTGATAATCATTTCGGCAGCTGCACCCATCGCATTCACCCCAGACACCCCAAGCAATGCTAAAGCCAGCTCTTCCTCATCCCACTTCCTTAATCCCTTACTTAAACTCTTCAAAACGGCGACATCAATCTCACTTGCCCACTTTGGCGCACACGACACCATCAAACTCACAAAACCCGACACATAAGCCCTCCACGTGGCTTTATTACAACCAAGTGTAATATTCCCGTCAAGCGCACTCGCCATAAACTCCAAATGACTTCCGAGAATCATCGGGCGTTTCTTAGACCCCGATGATACTGAGTCCACCCCCCAACCAAACGCTCCCGAAAGAACAGCAAAGTATGCTAGTGCATATCCCATAAGCATTCCTATCATTCCACCCGAATCACCTTTATTCGGGTCAGATTTGTGACCAGATATAAACCAAGAGGGTAAGGTTTCTTTAATTAAAGACTGTATCAAATTTAACCGACCCGTTATCCAAACTAGTGAGGCACCAAGTGAAGCTGCTAGCTTGATACGAGTCATTGTTGCAGATAAAGAAACCTCACCGTATCTCATCACCATTCCATTCTTGGGCTTCCTAAGCTTCTCAAAATTTTCAAATGGTAAACCGGTTGATACAATATCTTTGACAGTGTGCATCAATAGAGAGATTATTTCTTCCGTCATAAACATGATGTCTCTAACACTTCGGTGAACTCGTAAGTAGAGTATTCCAGGGGCCACAGGAGAAATTCCACCTGAAGAGTGGGACCCAAAGCCATGACCAAGAAGATTACCAACCCCGCCACCGTTTGAAACGGGAAATGACGAAGGTAGGCCGATGGCTGATGCGAAGCAGACTTTAAGAAGCTGCACAACTGCGTGACTGTTGTGATGGAATACTGAGCGGGATGCTGAGAAGACTAGATAGTCGGTCCAACGTTTGGCTTTTTGAACCCAAAGAGCAGTAATGATGGCCATGCATGGCCATGGGCAACTTGCACCGAGAGTATTTAAGGCTGGGGCAGCCAGGCTCAGTACAGCTTCAGAACCTTTATCAACTTTATAGGTTATTGTGAGACTTATTAGGGCAGCGAGAGGTAAAGGAAGAGTTAGATTGGTTACCCCTGCAAGAAAAGAAGCAGTTATGAGAAAGCTATGAGCTAGGCTGGAAGGAGACTGAACCAAAAAGTCTAGAACGAAACCAAAAACAAAACCAATTTAAACCAGTTTAGAACAGATTTGGTCCCAAACTGGACCATGAGAAGTTGGTTCCCAATTTGAAAAGATGGAACTTCATCTGAGCCAATCTAGACACGGACTTTAAGGGACTGCAAAACATTTTTTGCAGAACCAAATGATATTTTGGCATAAACTCGTATATCCAGAAAGCCCCATTATATATTTTGGCTAATTTGATGAAGTTCCCAGAACATAAGCTTAAAATAGTGTTGTTTCAAGTTTTTAAAAATTCCAGTTCGGCCTTAAACTGGTTAGAATCTGACCAAACTGAGAATGAATTTTTGAAAACAAATTCTTACACCTAAAACTGTTTTTAAACACTAATGTTGTCTGACCAAACATAGAGGTAACTTTGGACACGCCATACCTGCTGTAAGACTCGGAACATCAACCCCTGTGGCAGACAATATTTTATTTATCTGGTTCTCTAACATAGCTAAGCTTGCAGCAGGACTTGGCCAATCAGTCCCATTCATAGATGCAGGCTTCCACAAACCCCTTGTTGTTTCGGCCGAAAGGTAACTTACAATAGTAGCCATAGATGCAGGAAGGAAGACAGCAAGATGTTTGAGCCCTGTGATATGTAGACAATAGAACAATCAGAACACCAAATCAGAAACAAATGTGCAGAATTTTCTCTAAATCAGAAACAAATGAGAGACTGAAATTCTCGAGATACAAGAAAAGTAAATAAGTTGCTTCCTGATTTGTATTCTTTTTCCGGCACACTGAACTACATCACGCTTACTTCTAGTTATACTAACAGTAGTTGACATGCACATAACCAATGAAAAAGAATTATTAACTACAAAGTGGAAGTACTAGAAGTTGGATTAAAGTCACTATCTAGCAGTCAGTAGTCAGCACACAGGCATAATGATGGAAGGAGTCTACTTGTTCCTTTCCAATGTTCTAAAAAGAAAGTAACTCAGATTATATCATGTATACTACTTAAGCAACATAAACATATCCACAAAACTGCATTTCCAAAAATATAAAACCAAAGTTCCCAGCACAACTCCATATGTAAAAGGAACTTGAGAACTACTGAACCCCAAAAAACTGCAACAAAAGTAATTTTGGAGGATTATTTAATTAAGTAGATGACCACTTGCTTTCCAGGTACCCTTGAAATGGAGCCATTATAACACTCCCATTTTTCCAGGTATATCAAATTCAAAAGACTTGAATAGAACTTTTTTGATATATGAGCTTTTATCATCAACTGCGGGACAATCGGCATATAGTTGCATACAGAAAAGTAGATGTCTAATCAAGTACACGGAGGGTGTTTGGGGTTGTAATTTTTCAAGTGCTTATTAGCTAATTGCGTTTTTTATGCAATTTTGAAAATCTGGATGCTAAAACAGAAAGTGCTTATTTACTTACAGTCTGCTTAAATAAGCACTTATACATAAGGGCCTGTGGAAGTGCTATTGTGCAAGTGCTTAAAATATAAGCATAAGGCAAAGAATATAATCTCAAACACCACCTTATTAATCTTGCTCAGGAAATACTAACCTGTAGTGAAATCAGGCGGTGACAATCTTCCATGGGCACAGGCTGTCAAAGCAGCATCAAGCACAAATGGAACAGCTTCCAGAATCTCCCAAGCAGGAACTTTAAGGCGAAGAGTGCAATCCTCAGGTATTGATACAGATGAGCTGCTACTTCCAGATGTTGATTGGCCACCTTTAGATAGTTTTGCGAACATCATACTCAGAAGCGCATCAAAGACTTGGTAGACAGAAGTTCCAGGTTTAAGGTCAGAGAGGGTTGAAGCAATGCACGTTTGATGCTGTCGGTACCAAAATGTCAGTTTCGGAAACGAATCCAAGAATATTGGCTCTGAAGATAATAGATCACGAAAACGGCCCTTTCTGTGTTTTGGGGGAAGTGAAGAATTCCCACATGATGCTAACTGGGAATTACGTGCCAGCAAGAGGAACTCTGGATTTAGCTGGGATCCTACAGGGGTTACATCCCCCATCACATGTTCAAGAGGTGGTTGATGAAACCTCCATAACTTTAGTAGAAGAGTAAATGCATTTGAGAACACGGAAAGGGGACATAAACGTTCCCCGGATGGAAGAGTCCAAGAAACTGTGGGTGATAATGATCCAAAGACCTCACAGAGGGGCATTAATACACAAGCAAGATGTGGAGCCTGCAAAAATAACATATGTATCAGCATAATCTGAATTTACATTTCACTCTTTTATTTTTCCTAGTTCCAAAGTTATGACAAATGGGTGTGTGTGTGTGTGGAGCCTGCAAAAATAACATATGTACCAGCATAATCTGAATATACACGGAAAGGCAGAGGTGACAAATGGGGGGGTGTGTGTGGGGGGTTGGGGGAGTGGTAACTTTTGTACGGGTCCTGATGGATATCGACCTGAAACTTTTTATGCAAAAAGATTGGGTCGAGTTGGATTGGTTGACCCAAAAAAAACTCCAAAACATATCCCTTTTTAATTAATTGGGTATCAACTATTAAGAAGATTTTTTTTTTTTATTCCAATGCTAATCCACTTGTCTAAACAAAAGTGGCTTAGCAGGTTGTGTGCATTATAAATACACCAAGGGCAACTTTCAACTCTTTGAGCTAACTCTTTATATTTTACACGTGACCGGTGAAAAATAATGCATATCCCTAATGAACCCATATATAAGTTTTCTTATCCCAAAACAAGTCAATGTTGGCTAAAGAGAAAACCGAACAGAAGTATAAATACACCAAGGGCAACTTTCAACTCTTTGAGCTAACTCTTTATATTTTACACGTGACCGGTGAAAAATAATGCATATACCTAATGAACCCATATATAAGTTAATTGGTCGAAATAGCCACATCTCATTCCAAGTTTTCTTATCCCAAAACAAGTCAATGTTGGCTAAAGAGAAAACCGAACAGAAGTATATAGAGGTGGAAACCAACACAAGGAAAAATTCTGAACGCGTAATAATAGCACAAACCGAAGTTTACATACCAGGCCATGTAGAGAAAAAATATGAACACAGTCAAGAGATGATATTCCCATAAGAACAACATTTAGAAGGGGAGCATATACTATCAGATGGCTCTCATTCCCACAATAATCCACAGGAACTGGAGGCGACAACAGCTTTATAATGAAAAATCCAGTATGCTCCTGTAAACGTAACCCATAAAATGTATAGATTTAGACAAGTAAAAGTTGAAGGAAACAAAAATCCAAATAAATGAGCACTATTGACCTGTATATTCCAACCACGAGTTAGCGATGCTCCACATAGGACAGTTGCAGCAGAAATCTTCTCCTCTTCTGAACCGCTAGTTGCAATTCCATATATTTTCTCAACCTCTGCTAAGCTTCCATTAATTCAAGAGCTCAAGTTCAGTTTCCAAACAACATAAAATATGACATGGCAAAATAATAATCGATACGGGCATCAGATACATGCCAAACAACATAAAAAATGTTGTCTGCTGATAATGCATCAAAATGGTATTTACTATCTAGTATTATGTGCTGCAACAAAACTGATTATTTATGGAAACAAAAAAGTACTTATTTAACCATCTTTTTTCTTAATGTAAATACTTTGATCAATGAAAAATTATTGTTAATAAATCCATCGTGCGTAGAGCAGTGATTAGCATGACTAATTGGTATGAAGCAATAGGCATAATAAAATATTAAAATTATATACAAAAACAGATTTTATTCAATGAAAATCGATACTTTATGAAACAATTATCCTATTTGATCAAAACTAACTCGTGATTCGGATGATATCAATATCGCATAATCAGTTTCAAAATGCATATTCAAACACTATCACAAAATCCTAAACTAATTAGCCTAACTTGGTGATATTAACTTGTTTCTTGTTGTAGTTGTTGTCGAGCAAAAAAAAGAACCGTAAATTCGAGACTTTCTAGCCAATGACCATACCTTGAAGCAGGAGTTGAAACCAAAGCATGCATCATTGGAGGAGTCAAAGGAGACCCCTTCATTAATGATGACCATCCAGGTATTGGGCCAGAGATGTTGCGAGGTATTTGGTTGCTGTGACCCTTGACATAGCCAGGCCATAAATATGCTGATGTGTCTAAAAGATTTCTGGCAATACAGGCCTCAACAATCAGATGTCTCATGTTTCCAGCTGCAAACATGAAAGTATCCAATTTAACATGGTGTATTCGACCATCCAGAATCATATAACAAGAAAAATGGCACAAACCCATTAAGTTGCATTTCAGGAAACAAGTATGTACATATTAGAAAAACTAAATAGGCAGAACATGAACATCTTTGACTACCATTTTCAGAACTAGAAAAATGTTGGTCAAGACAGATGAACCTAACATATGCCTGAGATAAAAGAATGCCCTATAATCCAAAATAGATGACATGAAGAACCAAACATGGAACAAGTACAAATAAAATAAGATATCAAGAGAATCTGAGAATTTTAAAAACTACTTGTCTTTATGAAAGAAAGACATATTCATCTCAGATTACAATCAGAATACTTATGATAGCGTTTCTTTATATTAGATGTGGAAAAATGGGTGGGTCGGGTTGTTTCGGTAATGGGTCAAAAACAGGTTCAGTTGGGTTGAAATGAAACACTTTAGCGCAAAACTTTTACTTTTCTTATTACTAGTCAATTATGATTACAGTAGTAACATTATTTATGCAATTAACTGTAAAAACTGCTTTAGAAGGTTTTATGCATTATTAATACACAGTGGGTGACTTTCGACCCATTCGACAAAATTTCACCCGTCTCCATTTATGCTAATTTTCTATTTTACATGCTAAAGATAACATAAAACCAGACTTAACCCTTCCATTAGTAAATGGTTCGAAGAAAGCCGCCTCTAAATTTGATGCAAGACAAGTACCCCAAAATAAACAAAGATAATAGGTAAGATGAAAAAGATTACGCACCACTAGCGGCTGGCATATCGTTTAAGCTCACACCATCGAAGTAACCACTTCCAACCGATATACCCGAGAAAAACATACTAGCTTTTGCAGCTGCTTGATTTGCTATGGAAGTCACTGATACCGGTGGGATCAGTAAGCTTTCGTAATCACCCAATTGCTGTAGACTAGAAACTAGACTTCTACGACAGTTCCCAAGAACCTGTGTTTCACTCCCTTCATGCATACGTTTATGATCATCTTCCTCGAGCATAGCACTCTCCTCTTCATCAACGATATTTACAATTGCAAGAGTTGTCGTGCATAATAGTAGGCATAAACATGTATCGAAGCGAGGTACTGGACCCTCCGCAGCTTCTGCTTCCTAAAGAACCAAAAAAAATGAAACACTATAAATATGTTTGAGATAGATACTTCCTATAAAAAGATGAGCTGGCACTGAAAACCACACAATCCCAAACATAAATTGTGTGATCGGTGTGTTGGTAAGCCAAATAATCACTGGCATATTTTACTACACATTTGGGATGTCAATTATTAGAATGATTTGACCTATTTAACTGATCTGATTTGTGAACCACCTCTTTAACACCAATGATATTCAGTCCACTGGCATCCTTTTTCTCCCCAGATCTCAGATATAAGGTTCATAATACTAAACCAACCAACAGTTCATATTTGTTTTACACGGTTTTAATGCCAATCATAGTGATAGAAAAACTGTAAAAATGTCTGTTATGTGCTTTTACCCTTTGAACAAGCCGCAACGCTGCAATCCATAAGGCAAGAAAAGTATCCTGCCAGGAGGCCTGAGTAATCGCCTGATGAGCTTTTAGCAGATCTGGAGTACATCCCTATTTTTAGATGAACTTACATAGGACGTATATTTATGTGAAACTTAAGACATTTTAAATTGTACCGGTAAGAGTTTCATCTGCACTGGTAGTAGCCACTACATATCCATCCATGGTGTCTTCAAGGAATAAGTCGATTGGCAGCCAAATAGCCGAACTGCTAGCTCCATAACTTTGGCCTGCAGATGATATAAGTGATCCACAAGCCATTACGGCATTGAACTGTTGTAGAGATGTTTTGCATTCCCTGGACAGCTGTGCGCGGTTATCAGATGTTAACTGCAAAAGAGCCTCAGGAGTAATATCTTTTGAGTTTCTCAAAGCAGTCGAGTTTCCTACGAGCAGCCTCACATGATGCATAAAAGTTCCCCAATGTGTAGGCCTAAAAGCATAGTTTAGAAAACCATTATCAGAAACAAGAATAAAAAATACAGATAAAAAATAACTAATATGAACCATCTAATTAAGAAAAGGACCACAAGTGATGGAATAAAAAACTGGCAACCATCCAAAATAGCTAGTGTACAAGGTGGTCCGGGTCGGGTAACCGATCAAAACAGGTATATTTGTACTGGTCGAACAAGGCAGTTGGATCCAAAACGCTTTTGTTTCAAACCTATTCAGAATTTTTTTATAAACATTTGGTGAGTCTAATATGAGTAAAATTCTTTTTTAAATAATCTATTGTTCAAATGAAAAGATTAACGATCTTTTTTGCATAAAAAATAACGGTTTGGCTGACTTTCGACCTTCATGCTGGTTCCCTTTTGGCTAATTTTATTGATTTGACACGTTAAAGATAAACATAACTCAGATCAACCCATTCATACATAGATGTGTAAATAACAGATTTTGGCTCTTGTTTCTTACATATTCCGACGTGCCAAATCCAGAATGTTGGAAGTTACTTTGTTACGGAAAAGTTCTCCAATGATCTCAAGGCCAGTTATCGTATTCATTTTGTACAGTCCCTGGTGCCTATCGATTCTATTTTCTCCAAAATTATTCTGATCATCGATTTCCATTTCCATTGATTTAATTGGCCATTTTGATTTCTTTTCAGGTACTAGTTCTAGCAAGTTTTCATCATCAAGTGAGGCGTCAAGTAACATCCACACTACTGAAAATACAAATTCAACCAAGACAAGCCCAGGTTCACAAGATTGAAGACCAAATATCTGATTGAGGTGAAGAGCATCATCTATAGATTCCATAATCCTGCATATTACAACAAAAAAAAAAAAAAAAAAAAAAAAAAAAAAAAAAAAAAAAGAATGTCATTAATACTATGATAAAGTATTTACGTGACACATTAAAATTACAGAGGGTGCCTGCCATTATAAGTATTCTAGAATTCAAGATGGCATGAAATAAAGGCAACTGAAAATGTTATAGAATCTCAGTAAGCATCCAGTTTACTTTCTGACCAAAATTTGATGCTATTACTTATTTTGTTCTCCTGCCAAGTAGAATTATCTTCTTTAAAGGATGCTCAAAGGGATGCGAGTCAACTTTTAATGAATTCTCTTAATGAACTACAATAGTCAGCATAAGCTTTTAAGAAGGTTGCATTTGAAGAAAAACTATAAATGAAATATTTATCTGATGTGTCTACAGGACGTACTTCTCAAATTGAAATTATGTGGCAAGTTTCTTTAGTAATAGACATAGAGGTGACAAAATGGGGTTGGGTACTTAACAGGTCAAAATGAGTAGTTTTTGGTTGGGTAGGGATGGTGACCCACGGCACCTTTTGTTAGGTTTTATGCAGAAGACATACAACTTGGATCACTTACCACGGTCTGACCTTATGTTAAATTCTTTAGAGATTCAATATAACCCCCCAATCAACCCATTCATAAGTAAATGGGTTAAGACTCACCACATCTAGTGATAGCACTTATAAGATGTTGCAACCACATATGATGGAATATGGATCCACACATTCAGTCACAGATTTTATGTCATGCATAAAGCCCATTGCTTTTTTCAACAGCAAAAGCTATTTTATCAAGCCAAAAAGTCTCCAGGACAACTATATTTCCAAAAAGCAGGGATTATTTCAAGCCAAAAAGAGATTAGAATCTTACTTTTGATAGTTTTGACCATTAACTTTAGAGTCCAGTGCAAAGATGTGTCTCTTAAGAAGCTCCAAATAAAGACGGTAGGCAGCAGGATGGCTTCTTCGGCTTGGGGTAACTCTGTTAGCCAATAACCCTTTAGATCAAGCTATAATAATAATTATAGTTCAACAATAACTAAATAGTAAGATATCTTTCTAGTATGCATAAACACATTAAGAGTAAAACCAGCATCCTGAACCTCTCTACCTACCAAGTACCTAGCTGTCTTCTCCAAGCTTGACAGCAAGTCATATTATTAGAAAGTTTTTAATGTATGTTTTGATATAAAAGTTTCTAATCTTGAAGTAAAACACTAAAATTAGTTATATATAAGGATTCTGAATTCACATTTTACCCTGAATTCATTTGCTGCTTCCTTGTATTATCAATATTTGTTAGCTACTCACTCCCATAGTCTCGCTAAAAGTGATAATTACATCTTCAAGTGGCAAAAGCACACTTCCTCCAAACACCCCTTTAGATGCCCCTATTTAATACTTACATTGATTTGTAGCATTTATACACACTTGCTTAAAAACCAGCTTTTATCAAAGCCAGTTATCAGATGCTGATCATTAAATATTTTTTCATCACTTTCAAATCGCACATCCAAAAACCCCCTTTAGATTTGTATTTTTTCCATGCTCTTTATGCTTGTGAGTAAAAACGCATTCAAAACACCCTAAGCATGTTCAAAATAATACCAACAATTGAAGTACAAAATCAAATTCACAACACTAAATTACCCACTTATCCTTGTACAATACACTCGAATAACCACACCTCTCATACTCCATTCATCAAAAACGTCAAACATGACCTATTTTAGTCCTAATATTGAATAATTAAGTCTGAAACTATAGTCTAACAATAGCAAAAATCAGGTTAATCAGTCAATATATCACACAGAGTCCGTATCGCCACTCAATTCGCCATCCAGAACCCAAAAACATCAACTATTTAGCCCTAACATTGCATTAACAGCACAAAAATCAAGATTCACATATAGAAACATCTAACCTAATTCAACAACACCTGATCAAAAGAAGCGCTAGAAAGAGCGTTTTCAGAAAAAATCCTAATCAAAACACTCAAAGCATGTTCATAGTAATACAATACACTGAAACCAAATCCAAAAAGTCTTAAGTCAGTAACTCCCCAACATTGCATCAACAGCACATTAACATAACCGACAAACATAAACATCAACTAAAATCGCTCAAATTCGCACGAGCATTATACTAACTAGTGAAGCACAAAATTCAGTAACTATTTAGCCCTAATATTACATCCACAACACAACATCACTCAAAATTAAACGCCACATGTTCGACAGAACAAAATTGGCTGTACAATCAAGAACATTACATCATTAAATTAACTATTTAGCCCTAACATTACATCAAGAACAAAAAAATACCTCCAAACTAAACGCAACCTACTCGACAAAAGTGTGATAGCAATCAAGCATTCACAATACAAACCTAATCAGAGCACTTAAATCATGTTCATAACAATACTAACTAACTACTAGCATTACATCAACAACACAAAATCACTCAAAACTAAACGCAGCCTTCTCGACAAAAGCGCGATAGCAAGCATTCGCAATACAAACCTAATCAACACACTCAAATCACGTTCATAACGATACAGTCGATACTAACAAACTACTTAGCCTTAACATTACATCAACAACGCAAAATCACTCAAATTAAACGCAACCTACTCGACAAAAGCATGATAGCAAGTATTCACAATACAATCTTAATCAAAACGCTCAAAGCATGTCCGTAACAATACTGACAAACTATTTAGCCCTAACATTACATCAACAACACAGATCCACTCAAAACTAAACGCAGCCTGCTCGATAAAAGCGTGATAACATTCAACACATGCGCATACTAATAGTAACAAACTAAACGCGACATTCATTCATTTATTTAGCCCTAACATTACATCAACAACACTAAATCACTATAATTCAACGCAACATGTTCATCAAACGCGTGTAAACAAGCAATTCACTCTACGATCACCTATTTAGCCCTAACATTACATCAACAACACTAAATCAGTATAATTAAACACAACCTGTTCGACAAAAGCGCGTATACAAGCATTTACTCTACAATCAACTATTTAGCCCTAACATTACATCAAATACACAAAATAACTCAAAATTAAGCACAACCTGCTCGACAAAAGCGCGAGAACGAGCAACGGCGGAACGACTCTACTCGAAACCGCTTTCTCGAGAAACTTCCACGCAATCGGAACGTTATTCGACCAACAGATATGCGAAACGAGCAGTTCGGCTAACTCGACCGACGGAATTGACTCTCCAGCTGATATTAGTGTAGAAGATAGCTCAATTGACCAGGTTAAAGGATCTGTGCCGTTGTTTTGAGCTGAGTTTGTTAATTCTGTTATGGTGTCCCATATGTTTGGGGTTAGTGATGATGACGTCATTGTTGCACACAGTTAAGTGTGTGTTTGTGTGTTTTTAGTGTGTGTGAAATTGGGCGGTGGTGTGTGGTCGGTCACTGTAACGGTTGCGTGAGGGTTTTATAATTTGGGGGAAATGAAATGAAGGTGATGGGTCCCGTTGGTACACTTTTGTTTTTCAGCCAAAAAAAACTCAACATTACCTTTAATTTTTATTTATTTATTATTATTATTATTTATTTTTTTTCGACTCGACATTACGAGCAGAGTAATCACAATACGACTATATTTTTTAGATTAGCTAGGAGTCGGCGCATGTGAACCTCCATAATCACAAGAGGATTAATTTTCTTCTTGTTTGATTCGAACCCTTGAACTCTACATTCTTACCGATGAGTTATCCCTTATATAAACGAGTTCGAGTCTGAAGTATATAAGAACTTAGGCTTGAGTTGAGCTCTAAATCGTTAATCTGATTATCGAGTCTAGCTAAAGCTTATTAAGTATGTCAAGAGAAGCATTCGAGCTAGAAACATAAGGCTCGAAACGAGCCAAGCTCAAATTCAAGCTTGACTCGACTCGTTTACACCTTTAAGTTATACATTTTAAGCTAAGTTTAATTTAGAATACGACTTGTAATAAGTTTTAGATTTCTAGGGTCATCATTGTAAATGTTACTATATGAGATACAATGATAATATTTGTTTTCTTTTTTAAGGCATAAAGAATTCAAAGTTTTTTTTTTTAAGAGAATTGATTTGCACACTTTTATAATTGATTGACATAGAGTTTCTTGACATTTATACTATCATATTATTTTTACTTTTGATTTACCCTATAAAGGTATAAATGTCAAAACACTTATAATTTAAGTGTATCAATCAATTATTAAAGTGTATAAATCACTTTTTTTTTTAAATGTTGTTAGGCTTGTACCTTACTACTTGGTCCAAAAAGTAGCCAAACTCCATCAAAGTGGGAAAGTCCAAATTGGCAATATGCAATTCGTGGAAATAGTCAAAAAACTGGCGGCATAGCAGCAAAAAATTACGACCATATTACATTATTGACTTGTCAAAAACACAAAAGTTTGTAATCTTTAAATATTTTTAATGGTTAGAGCACTTGTGCTTGAGTCAATTGATCCAGGTTCAAGTTTCATCCTTGACATTTGTTTCAGATATGTATTCACCTTCGCAAAACCTATGAGCACACGAGAGACTTTGTGGAATAAGAGCTCAGGAGTCCGAGTCTTGGCTCGTGCTCACTCTAGTTGGTGCCCCACTAGCCAGGAGAGTTGCCGAAGCTATTCCTTGTAAGGTGGACAATGACTGGTGTCAAAAGATACCAGGATTAGGGTATTCCCGCTAATCTACATCTTTTGTGAAATAATGTCGTAAATAAAATAAAATGTATATGGTTAACCATTAATGTAATTGATTTATACGTTTTGCCAAAAATCAATATATGAAAGACTGAAAATTTTATGTTTTAAGCTCACTAGTAGTCCGCTCATAACAATGTAAGTTAGAAACGACATTATATTTGCAAAATCTTTATAACCTATTGAATTACGTGTTAGATAATTGACCCAAAATCATAACCTATTTGAGATCTCTAAAATTAATTAATGTGCTCATGATTAAGATGTCACGAACAACTTTTTTTATTTAGCTTTAAATAACATTTTAAGGTTGTCTTTCTTATATTTGGTTCACAGCGTGGTTTGATTTGAACCAGCTACCAAACAATTTATATTGCTAGTTCAATTATATTAGACCTTTTATAGCTTTAGTTTGGTTTTACCTACTCGAATTATTAATACCAACCACTATCATTTAATATCACAATTTTGCAATAATACACTCCTAAAAAAATAGCATAGACAGTGTGTTTATAAGCAAATCTACCTTCAGTCCTATTCAAATCTATTTTTACACTTCCTTAATGGACCAATGATCAAAAAATTAATGAAAAAACATTTATATGGACAATCAAGCAAAGTATATATAATCAACTTAAAGAAAGGTCTAATTTATATGCCTTTGTATATATTAACAATTAAACACTAGAGATCGATCTCAGTATAATAACCATTTGGCCTCATTACGACATAGCATTGAGCTTCTACAAATTCCAACCATCATCAAACTGCTTAGTACCATTCTCTTGGTGGATCGCGTGGTCGAGAGTGTTGGTTTGTGGGAGTTATAAACATGACAAAACGACTAAGAGTGTGTGAGCCGATGGGGCACACACGATAAACACGAGTATACGTGTTGAACGTATTCTATACTTGAATAATTAGCATACCCGATATGCATTACTTGACCCGATCTCTTATACTAATCCATGGGCTGTTTTTCAGTTTATATGGGTCGGAATATGGACATGCCATGGGCCTAGGTTCTGTGATCGGGCAAGGCAGAAAGAATGGGTGGGTTTTGCTTGGGTTTCAATCTTATCGATCAAGTCACAACCCAAGATGAAGGTCGGTTTGTGTTGCTTTATAAACACACATCTCTTCAGTCAAAACCCACGTATGTCAACATCTCTAAACCTCTAAACGACCCACTGTTTTCCCAGCTTTGATATTCAGTCGATTGTACCATGTTTTGATTGGGAAGTTTGGCTTGTTCTTGGTTCGTTTAATCCCTACACTTGCATCATATATTGATCCAAGTTGTGTTGGGTTTTGGTGTTTGTTTATTGTTCTCTTGGTCGACAACTGCAGCAGATACAAGAGGGGTTTTATGGTTCGTTTTCTCGGACAAAGAAGAAGGGAAGATATCGGACAAAGCTGTCCGATATCGGGTGTTGGTTTAAAATCTGGTTCTCGGACAGAAATTGATTGGCAGGAAAGTATCTTGTTTCTTGTTTCTTGGAGATTTCCTGGTCATGACTTTATTCAAGTGGTCACTTGTTGATTGGTTTAATATTACGTTCTCGACTAGCTTCATATTCGAAAGTATACATTATCGGGTTTGTGTGTGATACTCATTGAGGCATCTATTTTAGGTGCTTAGTTTCATATTGGTTTTATTGTCCGTTACATTTGCGTTCAAATAGCCACGAAAGGTTAGGTTTTCTTTTATCCCTTTTATTAATGAATTATTTATTAATTACGTGTTTAACCTAATTGCGACTACTAGATCCTTGTCCACTGCGTACTCGTAGAGGTTAATTGGTTAACTTGTTCTTAAATCCCAACAGTGGCATCACGAGTAATCTCGTTTTTGCGATTATGGGTTACACGTTTCTTATTAATAAACATGTTTAAAAGGCTGCATGAAACCTAATTTAGTTATTCGTTTTATTTTGTTTTGACAACTATATGCAATACTTGTCAATTTTTAATAAAAAATAACTAGTCACACACAAATTAAATTATATTGATAATTAGAATTAATTTGTTAATTTAAATTACATGTTAATTAGAATTACTTTGCTAATTGGGATTAACTTGTTAATTAGCATTACTTTGTTAATTAGAATTAATTAATTGTTAATTAGAATTATAACGATAATTAGAATTACATATTGTTTATTAAAATACATAAAATTGCGTAATTACTTGTTAATTGAGATTGCCATGCGTTTTTATGTGTTTTCCGGCCACAAGACACACTCAATTACTTTAGCCATGTATGGGGCGATCTAGGTATTGTATCCTAGTGACGGTCTTATGGTTCCCCGTTTGGGGAAGAATCGCAAGAGAACTCGGAACAATATGTGGTTATATATTGATGTTTATGTTTATATGTTTGTGATTCCATTATGTGCATTATTGTTACTTGCTTTGACACCTAATTGTATGCAATATGGAATAATACATATCGTAACCATAACATTAATATGGGTCTTTATTTACACGCCTAAATATCATGCTCATTGTGACCTGCTATTTGATTCGTGGAAAATCGTTTTGTAAAATAAAGTGACCTAATTTAATGAAACACGTTTTCAAGAATTTAAAAACTAGACGCTATGGACACTTGGGATGTACGGCTCACCCACTAGAACAAACTCAAAAGGGGGTTCAAAGAGGTGCGCACAGTCGCACCGAAAGGATGTCTAGGTTATGCTTCAGTGCTTACCTGGTCCTCTGCCTCCCTGTGCATTCGATTGGAGCTACCGTGAACCATGATGATCGCTACAGTGTCATTACCAAAAGTTTTTAAAATTAGTGTTACAAAGTTATTTTGCATGCTTCTTTGTACACGACTTTTACCACATTTACATGTGCATACCTATTTGTTAATTTTAAGTCTATGCCATCCAACTATTAACACGTGCATTTGGATTGACTTCTCTGGTCAGACCTAAGGGCCTTTCCAACCCATGGTAATTATTTCTCACTGGTCAGACCTATGGTTATTTTTACACGTTCATACTTGGTCGACTTATCTCTAGTTAACTTGGTCAGACCTTGAACCCGAGGCATAAGATGAGAACTAAACACGTTTTTGACATTATTACTTGATACTAATGCCTTAAACAGTCTCATAAATCTAAGAGTTGCATTTTGCAATTAACGCTCGTCACTTACCTCTTGTCCTATTTTTTTATGCACTGGTCAGACCTATGGTAATTAAGTGGGGTTGCAAGATGGATCTTAGTCTTATTAGTAATTAATTAGGTAGTTGATTCTTTTAAGAATGTAATTATCGAAAATACTAGAATTGAACTTTTTATGTTCTGATTAGTTGTGTTATTGCAACATAATTCGTAAACAAAGTTGTTTTTCTTCGAAAGACAAACTTAATTTCTTTTCCTAGTAAGAAGAGTGAGATTTATACCTATCTTTTCTCCTTAGTTGACAAACTAAGATAGGATTACAAATTGATAAACTCATTTATGATCTTTCATTACCCTTTTGTGGTCTAGAGTTAATTGAAAGATATAATATTTTGTGTAACTGGAAACATTGTGTTTAGAGCTACCAAAATAAATAACATCATGCACTTGTCACGATGTATGAGTTTAAACCGCAAAGAGTAAAGGAATTACTAGAATATTTGCTAGGTAATCTTCTTGGACTCTTATTATTCCTAAAATGCTAATTACCCTTGCGGCTATGTAGACGATAAAGGAGGAATTGCATGCTTAAGATTCAAGTTAATTAAATGTAAGAATGGCTAGTCCATTGACTACATAAGTAGAACTTCATATACTATGTTCAATACCTAAGTACATGCTACTCGTAGGCATTTGAAGAGAATAGGAGAGTATATAAAACTGCTATATGCTTTCTACTGGAAATGTAACACTTGTAATGTTGACAAATCCAGTGGGAGCAGTTGCATTTTATTACTAAATCATCATTCATGTAATGTTGTTAATTTCAGTGGGAGCTACGGGATTTATTTCCTGTTAGTCACCCATATCATTTCAAACTAGCTTTGAAATAATTCATTACTTTCCAAATATGAACAACCAATGCTTTAAGGAAAATTGTATTTTATAAGATAACACGTTGCCTTCCTGTTGTCGCTTCCTGAAGCGTTATCTATAGAATAATAATCCACAATTCCTTATTAAAGGTTATGGTTCTAAAACTACTTATGATATCTATGGCATTATCATATCGTTTGAACAATCAATCACGTGTTGTTTGCTTTCATAATATGATGTTGTACCTTACACAAGTGGGAGAAATTTCAAAGTGTGTGCAAGGAACAACAATATTATTGGTATATCTTGACCTCAAGGTAAGAAAACTAATAAATCTACTAGGACTTAAACACGTTAGATGTTTAATGCCCTACTACATGTAAATAAGAATTCTACTAGGACTTAAACACATGAGATGTTTATTGCCCTACTACATTCTAATAATGATTCTACTAGGACTTGAACACGCTAGATGTTTGTTGCCTTACTACATTCAAATGTCATGATATAGTGTTAAGATACTTCAACATTTGACTACATGTTTTAGTCAACATAATTATGGTTATATGATAATGATCATAATTCTGAAGTGTATAATTAACTTGAAATTACTATAGAACTCAATAGTTTGCGTTCATGATTACTTTTGTTAGTATAATTATGCTTACATGTTAAGACATAATTATAAAGTCCTTGTATTAATCAATGACTTATAACATAAAGTATATATAGTAAATGTGTTATGTCTTCTCGTTAACACATAAACATTAGGCTTTGAATTATTCAAAGACTGATAATGTATTATTGAAATGTTCTGTTTTCTTGTTAACACATGAACATATAATCCTTGAACAGTTATATCTTCTTGTGAACACGTGAACATAAGGTTATTGTATTGTTCAATGAATATACATTATTGCATGTACTTGGTTCGAAAATACTTTATATGCAATTTGGCGCGACCCAATTGACAAGTATTTGGTCCAAAGAGAATTAAGTTATCTATAGAATTCTGATATAGTTTCACAATTCTAATAACTCATAGGATACCACTTCATCATGGTATGTCTAATGTGTTGGATCAAACCTTATTCATAAAGTTTGGTTCGTGATAGCTTTAATTGCTCTACCTCCAAAACGTATCAAGGTTTAAAATTGTGTGTGTCATGGATATACTCAATATAGTTTCAAGACAACCCATAACTGAAAACCCTAATTCATTAGGGATTTGAGGTTTTACCACTCAAACCAATTGAATCATAAACCATTTTGGATTTTTGATTTTTCTACACTTCCTAGCTTGAAGATTGTAGTTTTGGTGTTCTTCCTAGCTTGACGAAACACAAAACTATTGCTAGACCTTTTGGTTAAACAGTGACACTAAATGAGAGTTTTTCTATAAACCCTAATTTGAGTTGTTGGAAGAAATTCCATTATGTCTTGATTTAAGTTCTGAATTTGTTAAAATCTTATGAAGCATTTTATTAACAAATCTTGAGATGAGAACTTAAAATGTATTTTGTGGTTCTTCATAAAGAATAATTTATTGTTGCTTAAATACTTAGTATTTAGAGAATTGTCTCTATTTACAAAAGTAAGTGGGAGTATATACATATCTCAAAGTTTTTGAGAACAAAATACTTAACCTTCTAAAATCTACTTATTAATGTCATACTAAGGTTAAACATGAAAATGTTGACCGAAGTATAACGATTACTCTCATTCATAAATCCGAAAGGATGCCTCATCACTTGAGTGATATTTTATATCAATGCTGATGGATATAAGTTAGAAGATTATTGTAAATTAACTAACTACTAAAATATATTATCACATCTTGAATATGATAAATGTTTTAGAACTATGAATGATAAGATGCAGTCCTTAAAAGGCAAATCGAGTTTTGAGCTTGATTGTTATTTTGCCTAACAGTTAACCTATGAGGTTGGAATGAGTTTCTTTTGAAGAAAGACTCACAAGGACAAAATTATATACATATTAATGCATGGCATTTTATAAGAAGTTTTTAATCATACTTAAGTAATTGAATGTGATTAAATTTTCTTATATATACACACATTAATTATATAAAAATATTTAATTGTCATACGTGTTCCTTTTATAAGGAATATGGCAATTAGATTTTATAATTCTTTCTTTATGATTACCTTTTGTGATAACGCTCAGATTGTACATGTTTTCAGTAGCGTTATGTGTGCTTTTGCATATGTTATTTGGTTATATTTGTATGATTTTAGTACTTAATTGCATCAAAAGATGTTTGTCTAGTATTTATAACCAAGTGCAGGGAAATGGAAGGAAAAGTAAAAGAATGTTCAATAAAAGGAAGATTCCCGCTTTAGTAAAGCATGTCAAGCACAAATCAGTATTTCAAGTACCATAGAAGACCATGATGATTGAAGAACCAAGCTCTACAAGTCAGAATGAAGTTAAAGGTCGATTTTTCGCCACTCAGGAAAACCAGCCGAATCGGTTGCAACCGCAACCGGATCGGCTGGATGATGGTCAAAAAGTACCTGTGAAGTCGGACCAACCGATCGGTTGCCACCCGCAACCGATTCGATTGGAGTAATGCTAGAAGACCAACCGGATCGGTTGGACATTCGACCGATCCGGTTGGGAGACCTGTTTCTGCCAAATCTTCATCATTAAGCTTCCCCATTGTATCCAAACGATTCTAGGTCCTTCCCTTGGTGTATTCTAGTCCCTTCCTAACTCCTTGGAGGCCAACTTCAGCAATTAATACCCTAGGCCTTGGAACTAGTATAAATAGAGACCTCTTGTGAGCATATGAGACACACACTTCAATACAACTCTCTCTACTCATCAAACAAAGTTCTTAGCTCTCAAATTCATCCTTAGAAGTCCAGGAAAGTTTGGAGTTCCAGAAGTACCACATTTGGAGGTCAAAACCCCAAGGAGTCTACCCCAATACTTTGGGAATCATTACTTTACCATTTGTAATCTTATTCCAAGCATTGTAAGACTTTTAATCATGTTTTCTAATGTTCAAAGTTCTGAGTTTATGTTTATGTTTGCTATGAGTGGCTAGTTTCTTTATACACTTGCTTAAATGATGTTGATTATCATGTGATTAGTTTGTGATTGTGTTAACATGTTTTAATTCAATTTCAAGTTGACTCTAAGATCCAATTGTGCTAAAGTTTCATAGTGACATTTGTTAATCAAGTTTGACTAGTTGATAGTAATCGTAGAGGTCGAAAGAACTTATTGTTATTCAACTAGTTATAATCATTTTGTCTATGGATGATTGTTTTTACCCATTATTCTTGATTAAACAAAGAAACTAAAGTGTGCTTGTAATAAGAACGCTTTTTGATTATCAAGTTGGATTGATTGGAAACATCTAAAAGGTCATAAGATTAGTTGTTGACAATCAATTGTAACCTTTTGTCTATAATCGGTTACCTTTTGTATTGACCATTTCTTAAGCAAATTTGATAAATCAAATGGATGTTTTTGTGTTTAAGTTTGTGAAAGTAAACTTATGAAACTTGAATTGATCTTGAATTGATTGGTTAAATTAAATGCTTGTTTTTATAAACTAAAATCTTGATGAATGTTTAACTTGTAAGAGCAATAGATTAGTACACAAACTAATTATCATAACCAACATGTTAAGAGGTTAACACAATCATACTAATCAAGGATAAGAAACTAGTTTAAGCAAGTGTAGTTTTTAATCATCTGAATTTCATTATATCTATTTCCGTTGTTATATGCTTTTGGATTGCCTTAGTTGATTTAGACTTGTTAATCAGATTCACTCAAATCCCTATGAACGATCCCGACTTACCTTCAAAATCTTGCTATAACGGACGAGTGCACTTGCTCGTATGTGTTATTGGTAAAATTGGTAAATCGTCTTTTATAAATTTAAAACTTGTACACATGTAGCACATCAAGTTTTTGGCGCCGCTGCTGGGGATTTGATTGTGTTTCAGCAAGGTTTGAATCCACATCAGTCGATCCATTTCTAAATTTTTTTTCAGAAAGCTCCAACCGATCGGTCGTCTCACAACCGATCCGGTTGCGCCAAAACCCATAACCAAGTTAATCTAACCGATCGGTCGCTCCTCGCAACCGATTCGGTTACGCGTTTCTGTCCAGAAATATGTTTTCTTTGCTTGCCCGTGTGTTTAGATATTGCCTGGATTCTCTAGGTCATTGTATGAACACTCGCGCAACTGGAATAGAACCAATCTCACCTCTTACCAACCCTGAACGTTTGATTCGAAGAAGAAGAAGAACACATTTCATACCCTTAGAAAATCGTGCACCTAGAGTACCAAACCCACCATTTGATAACCTCATAGAAGCCAAAGTCGTTTACAACCCTTTCACCAATTTACCTTTTCCCATGGCGGACGATCAACCCATGTGAGGAACCAACCGAGCCGTAGCACCAACCCCTGGGAGTGCTATTGTTGCTGTCAACCTTGGTGACAACTTCACCGTGAAGGGTCATCATCTTTCTATGATCAAAGACAGTCAATTCGATGGCCGTGCGCGGGCCGATCCGCATAAGCACATTGCCGAATTCATCAAAATTTGCGGCATGTTCCGTTATGGCGACAACGATGTCAATGACATCAAACTCAAACTTTTCCCATCATCACTTGCTGAAGATGCTAAAGTATGGTACAATGAATTGACCCTAGGAATTATCAAAACTTGGGAGGAGATAAGGCAAGCCTTTGTAAGCCTATTCTTTCCACCCGCCATGTTTGATCGATTAATGGGAGAAATTCGTGCTTTCACCCAAACCCTAACGAATCACTTGTCGAAGCTTGGCTTCGGATGAAAGATTTGCTTCGTAGTTGTCATGGACATGGACTATCCAAAGGAACCATTATCCAAATCTTTTACCATGGACTAGATGAAATCTCTCAAGGCATCCTTGATGCCGGAGGAATTTTTCTCTATAAGACTCCTAACGATGCACACCAATTACTCAAAGATCGAGTACTTCTCAAACTCGATTGGTCTAAAGATTCGAAAACCAAACCCCTTCGAAAAACCGTTGCTTTTGTCGAAAATACCGATACCTCAAAACTCATGGAGAAAATGGAAGCCTTAACCTCGAAAATCGACTCGCAATACAAAGATATCAAAGGAGAAATGAAGGAAATGTGAGACGGATGCAACAATTGTGGAGGAAATAACCCATCATCTGAGTGCGATGATAAGCCCATGGGTGGACCTAACGAAGGAGAAGCGAATTATGTCCAAGGAGGATATCGTGAAGGAGGATACCGTGGAGGAGGATATCGTGGTAATTATTACGGTAGAAATTCTGGAAATTGGCAAGACAGCCAACCAAGGGATAACAGCCGTAATTCTCAACCTCGAACTGACAATCCGTCCCCACAAAACTCTGACAAAATGATGGAAGAATCCGAATTCGAAAAAACCATGAGAGAATTCGTGACTGCTCAAAAATCTGCGAATGATTTCATAAAAAATCAATATTTCAATCTCAAAGCCAAAGTTGGGCAGGGACAGAAAAATCATCAAGCATCTATCCAAGATCTTGAAAACAAATTTGGCAGATTTTTTGACCAACATTCCTCTCGACCATCTGGTTCGTTACCAAGTAACACCCAATCCAACCCAAAACCATCAATCGATAAAACATACCGACCACCACAAACAAGAAATGAGCATATTAATGTTGTCTTCACAAGAAGTGGTCTCTCGTACGATGCACCACCAAATCCTAACGAAAATACTCTTATCACCCAAGATAGTATGGATGAAGCTGAGGAAACCAACCCAACTCAAACCACCAAAAAGAAAACCATTCTGTCTGTCAAGGCGTACACACCAAAAATTCCATATCCTCAACGCCTTAAGAAAGAAAAAATGGAAGAGCATTATAAGAAGTTCATTGAAATAATCAAAGAGGTTAGACTCAATGTTCCCCTCATTGATGTCTTAGCCGGAATGCCCAATTACGGGAAATTCTTGAAAGAACTTCTTAATAACAAGAGCAAGCTAGAGCAAATATCAGCTACCTTCCTTAACGAAGAATGCTCAGCCATCGTTCAAAACAAAATCCCGCCAAAGCTCGGAGATCCTGGGAGCTTTCTTATTCCATGTACTTTCGGGAATAATATTCAATGCGATGCTTTAGCCGACCTTGGCTCAAGTATCAATTTGATGTCGTATTCGCTGTATTCCAAATTATGCAATAACAGCCTTAAACCGACAAAGACGAGCATTCGATTAGCAAATCATTCTTATCAATATCCTGTTGGTATTGCTGAGAATATGCTCGTTCAAGTTGGTAAATTCATTTTTCCCATGGACTTTGTAATCCTAGAGATGGAAGAAGATAGTAAAGTCCCACTCATCTTAGGAAGACCTTTCCTAAATACCGCTGATGCAATCATCAAAGTGAAAGGAAAAGAACTCAACCTTGGAGCTGGAGAAGATCGAATCACCTTTCTGATCGATAAAGCAATGTGATAAGGATTTAAAAGGTACCTTTTTGAGGGGTCATTTAAGCCCTTAATTGATCACTTTTGTATCCGTTATTACTTAATTTCGTTCCTTTTCACTTTTTAGGTCTCTTGAAGGCAAATTGCTGGAATGACACTTATTCGGACGAAAAGGCGCGAATATACGAAGAAAATGGCCAAAGTCAAGAATCAAGACACTCAAGCTGCTGGAACAGAAGGTGACGTGTTAGGAATTAGAAAATTCCAGATATTGAAGAGTCGGTCACCCCAAGATATTATATAGCATAAGTTAGCTCGTAGACTTGTCGCTATTTACGTTACTTAGCAGTTTATTAGTTAGTTTATAGCGTAGATTAGTTTTGTGTAACACCGTGGAGGAAGGACGGGTCTTTACCCATTGTATACCTGATCCACAGGCCGTCAGGAGGTCGTTTATTTTGTAACCTATAAATACCCTCTACCTTGCAAGGTAGAGGGTTGGATGTTCACTTGGAATCTAACCTTCCATGAGTTTTCTCTTACTAGAACATCTCCCTTTCTCTCTCTAAAACTTATATACGCCACTATTGCTTATTGTATAATGTGATTATGAAATCCTATATCTTACAATTGGTATCAAGAGCCATGGTTTGATCACTCATCTTTCATGCTCTTTGTTTTGGTGGATTTCATAAGGTTTTTGGGGTATTAAGGGTTTAGGAGAGTTTGATTCATTTGGATAAATTCTAGTGTTAAAGCTTGAATTTTGCTTGTACTTTTGTGTTTAGGATCATCATATGTGTTTATGTTTTGAATTGGAAGGCTTAAATCATTGTGGTTTGGTTGTTTTTGATTGATAAAGTGGTTATTTTTGAAGTTTGTACGAAGCGAGTTGAGCCTCGGATAGTTTGTTCCTCAAAGCGAGTTGCTTTGTTATTGGATGCGAGTTGGTACATGCGACTTGGCTGTTTAGCGAGTTGATCTTTATGCGACTTGGGTTCTAAGCGAGTTGTTTCTTTAAGCGACTTGAGATCTAAAGCGACTTAGCTATTTAGCGAGTTGTAATGCTAGCGAGTTAAGTTAAGCGACTTGGTGTTCAAGCGAGTTGATTGTGTTGCGAGTTGATACTAAAGTGAGTTGGCTATTTAGCGAGTTGATTGTGTTGCGAGTTGATGCTAATGCGACTTGGCTATTTAGCGAGTTGACTGCTTAAGCGAGTTGATAATTAAGCGAGTTGTGTGGTTAGCTACATGTTCATTTAGACTTGTTACTTCTTCGTGATACATTCTTATGGTTGTTCTTTTGGTTTAGTAAAATCCCGTGAAAGAATCAATTTCCCTGTTTAATCAAAGAATAGTAAAATCCCGTAGAGTCCAACATTCATGGCTTACTCTACCGATCCAGTAATATCTAACGTACTCGAACTTTATGACACAGTGGACTGCAGATAAAGTATGCACTATTCAGAATGCTTGACCTTAACATATTCTACATATGATGATCTAAACCCATCACACTTTGAGTCCAACACAAATGAACCCCAGCAGAAATTACTTATTGAATGCAGTATTGAACCATATTTACAGCTTCATTCTCACATATCACAAGTTTTATCCACATCCATGGATCGAACATGCAGTGCTCTTTTTGGTCAGGAATTTCCTTCACTAAAGAAAACAATGTTGCTATACCTGGAACAATTGAAGAACCAGCTCACCAACGAGAAGATAATAATTAATGATTCCTTGGGTGTACTTCAGATGATTCACAAACAATTCCTGCCATTTATTAATAAGGAATACTCAGCAGACTTTGATCAACAACTCTCAAGTATCTCCTTTAAAAGGCATACTGGAATGGAAATTCAGGAATTTTCCAATATATTCATCCAATTAATGGATAATATGGAGATGTACATTAATGAAGCAGCTAAAGCAAATGAAGTCCAGGATCAACTGAAAGATAACAACAAACTTCCAGGGGATGATGTGATCAGAAAGTTGAACGAATGCAGAGCATCATCAGTTGATTACAGCGATGAAATAGGAATAGCTTCAAATGTTATATCTGCTGATGATGAATACAAAGAATCAAAGATTGAGGAGCCTGAATTTGTCAGAAAGTCATTAATGCCCAGTACATGCAAGTTTCAGACCAATGGATGATCAGGTGTCATCTGATGTGCTACCCTTGAATGATCAACACAATGTATCTGGTAACGTATCCAAACCATTTGAATTTATAGATACACATGAGTCTGATAAAATTAATATGGTTGAGACTGAGTTTGTATGTTTTAAAACTAATGATGTGGTTTCAAAAAGGGCATTTGAGGAACTTTCTTACAAACATTCATGTCTTGAAAAACACTGCATTTCCTTGGAAATTGCACTACAGCAAAAGGAAGAAAGTTCTCTTGTTTCAAATGCATGCACAAATCCAGAATTCCCAGAATTCCGTGAGTTTTTTTGAAATTAATCAGTTAAAAACTCAGATTCTAGACAAAGACTCAACCATTCATAACCTGAAAAAACAAATATCAGACACTCAATTGAACATGAATGCGGATATTAATTATGATGCTTGTAATACAATTAAGTCTAGAAATGAGGAACTAGCCATATGTGTTGCAAAATTGCTAAGAGAAAATGAATCCTTAGAGAAGAATCTTTTGGAGTGTAGGACCAAACAGATTGATAAAATCAACTCTATGACATCTGACATAAAGGCCCTCAAAAACCAAGTTCAGGATAAGAGTTTCACTATTGTTGCTTTAAGAAATGAGATTAGGAAAATTACAGGAAATAGAGTGAATACTAAGCTCACAAAACCATCAACTTTGGAGAAATCAACTGTTCATAATGCCACTAAACGCCCTGTAACTAGGCAACCCAATGCATTTAAGACAGAAAGATTTAAAGCATCAAAATCTAAGCTTGCACCCCAGGTTGAAAGTAATAAGGTTTTGTCGAATCCAGTCACTTCACAAAGTCATTCCAACCGTAGGAATGACAATTTCCAGCAGATGGCTCAGAAATCTAAGATCAGGAATTTAAGGAGTCAAATGACTAACCAATCCACTAAGAAGCAATTTAAATGCAAAAGGACCAATGATTAGAACAGGAATCTAGCTTCATCTAACTTTGTTAGCAGTTGTTTTAAGTTTACAGGTACCAAACGGACTTACTCACCCAGAAGTTGCCTCAGATAGATCCCCACAGGAAAAACCTTCAAGAATGTTGAACTTAAAGAGATGTCCATTAATGTTACTCCAAGACCTGACTGTATTAATTCAAAAATAGAGAATATACCTGTCACTAACCCACCCATTTGCAATAATGCATGTGCTACTAGTGCAAAGTGTCCTCAATCTGTTTCAGGTATTATGCTCAATTCGTTCATGAACATCATGACCTGGTTTCCATCAGAACTGAAGAATGCTCACTCTGGAATGGTAGCCTGTCAGAATTGATACATCTCGTACTCTGACTCCTGATCACCTCTTTTCAGGACTACTTATTAGGTTCTCTTTAAAAAAAATTGTTTCAAACTTTATTTTCTAAAAAAAAAAAACTTCATTTTCTAATTTCACATTTTTTTTATTCATTATTTCACTCATTTTTACTCTAGTTTCTGTCATCGATAACATCTACGGTCCTAGAAATGTCATTCAACAATGTCACGGGATTTTAGATGAAGTTCGAACAGAATAGTAATAATTTTCTATATTTTTTTTGGTCCCTCATACTCTTGCTGTAGTTATTTCATAATACTATATCAATCAATGATTTCTCTTTTCCTCGTATCATTGATTGAGGGGGAGGATTGTGCACCTGTAGCTGAATCAGTACATATGCATGCTTTATTTGAGTGAGTTGGCTGTTGCATACTATGTGGTGATTAAATTTAGCTGAAACAGTTCATCTGATGTTTGAGGGATTTAATTTGAGTATGGTGTGATTTGTGATGATATTTTACTCCTTATAATTATATGCGAGTTGCTATGGTATATTAAGCGAGTTGCTATGATGTGTCTGTATGCGAGTTACGTTGACAAGTAGAGGGACTAAAAGTGATATTTCCTATATTTGTGTACCTTATATGCGAGTTGCATTTACAAGTAGAGGGACTAATAGTGTCAACTCGCATTTAGTATTCTCCTGTATGCGTGTTGTGTGTCATGGTCAAATCACTTTTATCTTCTTGGTCAAAACACGCATTATCTATTCTCTCTCAACTCTCATATAAGCGAGTTACATACTGAAGATTGTGTGGTAGGCTGTTTGTGTTAACTGATCTTGTTTATCTTAACACATTGAAAAGATTTATACCTAAACCATCTTGTTCTTAATCCCTTTGCAGATTTTATCCCCTCGACTCTCATCTAAATCAATTATTTGGACGTTAGGTTTGTATGTTTTTCTTTAATTGTTATTGATTGTAGCTTAGATACATTCATTGAATGATATAACATACTTAATTAATGTCTGAAATATCCTTTGATTATGCGTATTGAGGGTGTCGTATGGGTAGGGTTAAGTTTTTGTTGTTTGGTTTGAATAGAGAGATTAGCACTCCTTCTTTACATGATTGTGACTGTGGTTTAAATATGTGTTCGTGGTTACGAGATCTTAAGAGGGTTACTCATGCTATGTTATTGTTAGCGAGTTGGATAGTTTTCTTGGATGCGAGTTAACCTGATGCTTTGTTAAAGAAGTTCTTATATGCGTATTGGTGTTGACTGTGTTTGAAATCGAGTTGCTATATGCGAGTTGCAAAGTCATAAATGCGTGTTGCCTGTTCCCTATGCAATATGTCTAGATTCATTGTATCATATGCGAGTTACATAAGCGTGTTAACTATGCGTGTTATCGTTCATCATATGCGAGTTGCCATATGCGACTTGCTTCATACTTTGTGATGTATGCGAGTTAACTATGCTGGTATCTTTCATCATATGCGAGTTGCCATATGCGACTTGTTTCATGTCTATAATGCGAGTTAGCATATATATGTTGACCATCCATTGTTTGACTTAAGCGAGTTGATGCATGCGAGTTGCCATTTGCGACTTGATTTATACTGTATGCGAGTTGACTGTGATATTGAATGTTGTGTGTTACTCTGTAGCCTAAGCAAGATTATGGATGCAAGTTGCCATATGATATGTTCCTCATAAATCAGTTAGCATGCATGTTGGTAACCTACTATCACTTATGTGTAGTGTGTTGTGTGAGTTGCTCAAATTGTAGTTCCAATGCTGGTTGCAGTGTGTTTGTTAACTTAGCCTTTGGTATTATCTATTTTTTGATGCCTTCTCCCAAATGGTTTACTACACTCATAAGTTTCGGCATACTAATCATATACGTCATATCTGCAACTTACCCTAACAATTTTCATGGATATGGTCTGTGTTGTCTGTGTAACCTTCAGATCTCAATGGCTGACATCACATCCTCTGAAGTTCCTACTGCATCTCCAAAAAATGTCTCTCTGACTGATGATGAATTACTTCCTCGTGCGGAATGGGTGTCAATTGCTAAGAGCAACTGCTTCTTAGATGTTGACAAAGGGCAACATAACCCAACCTACCGTCTGGCTGTCGATATCTTGAAGGACACCAACTTCTTTAATGCACTAACCAAGCGTTGCTCAATCCCATCCATCTATCTTCAACAATTCTGGAAAACTGTTAATTGGGAAAAGATTTTTGCTTCATACTCGTGTATGCTTGAAGACAAATGGTATAACATCTCGGTTGATACTCTCAGGGATGCTCTTCAAATCACACCAAGAAACCCTTCAAACAAATTCATTTCCCCACCTTCCATTCATGATATCTTAAACTTTGTCGACGAATTGGGGTACCCGGAAAAAATAACCAAGATCTCATCACTCATCAATGCAGAAATATATCAACCATGGAGATCAATCGTCACAATCCTCAACCTGTGTCTAACCGGTAAAACTTCAGGGACAGACAGAGTTCAAGCTCCCATTATGCAGATACTGTGGGGAATTGTCAAAGGAAAAAATGTTGACTTTGCTGAACTTATCTGGGAAGAATTCATCTTATCCTTGGACACATTTATCTCTGACAGAATCAACTCTGAGAATAAAGTCAAAGGAAGAAAAAGTCTTGGTAAAAGAGTGATTCCCAGCATCAGGTTCTCAAAACTCATTATCAGTCATTTGCTACAAACTCACAGAATCAACTCACGTAGCGAGTCTGCCAAGCATGAAGCCAGTGATGAATTCGTTCTTGGCAATCTTAAATATAGTGCCAAAGGATATGACAGGGAGATTTTCGGTATGCCAGTTCCTGAAACTTTGCTTAATGATAGAATCAAGAATGCGGATTACTTCAAGAGTTATGTAAAGAAAGCATCCGCTAATGCAACTGACATCCCGAACTCCTCTTCCAAATCTAAGCAATCTCAAGCCTCATACTCAAGCCTTCCCAAGAAAAACAAGAGGCCTGGCAGCTCAGTATCTAATGTCTCTCCATCACAACAGCAAAAGAGAAGAAAAAAGGACGCTGGTAAGGGAAATGATGAGGGAACTAAGGTTACTGGAAGAGTAACAAAATTGATTGACGAAGACGAAGCTGCATATCAACAAGGAATTCAGCAAAGCCTTGACAGTCTAAACGAGTCTCAGAGACCACCAGTAGGAGGAGTCACGATAAGAGAACCTGAGTCAGCACCTCATCAAATCAACCCTGTCACACAAGACAAAGGTAAAGGAGTTGCTGGAGGAGATGCAGAACAAGCCGCACACATGCTACTGAATATCTCGTCACCATCTCCTAAAACAACAACCCGGTTTATTCTTAAGAAAAGAGATACTGTATCTTCATCTACACAAGTGCAAACTGGGATGGACACTGATGAGGCAGAAAGATCAGTTGAATCTCCCGCGTCCAGTGATGCACAAGAAGAAAATCAGGAGACTCCTTTTACCACAGAGACCCAAGTTTTTAAGTCAGCAAGTGAGAAAAATGATCCACTGGAGAACGTTGAGCCTGGATCTGAAACACTCAAGCATCTTGAAGAAACAAACGTGTCTACTGGATCACTTTCCTCACTTAAAAATCTTGATACTGACCCTACATACGGGGACCAATTCTTGAAAGACGGTCCCTCTAACATCGAATCAGATAAGCAAACGAATGAAAAGGAAGAAGTTCAGTCCATGTTCTTTGTCACTATACACCAAGATTCTTCTTCAATTCCTCCGATGTCTGCACCAAAGGTCTCCACTAATGTATCATCCCCGTCAATCACACCAACACTTGAACCTGTTATTACAACTGCACTTCCACATCCCAATCCCACTAATGAGTTAATACAAGTTGTCTCGATCAGTGATCCTGTCACGCCTCCTGTCTCACCACCTCGTGCATCACCAACTCCTTCTAGAACAACAGAGGAATTGCTTGAAGAGGCCAGGTCACGCATTACAACAATTGAGAAACACTTTCCTATTGCTGTCAACAACCTTGATAGTCGTATCAAGAAACTGGAGAATCTAAATCTCAATGAAATCGTAACAGAGGCAATAGAAGCAGATATTAAAGATGCGGTTGAATGGGCAATGAAGGCTCCCTTGCTACAACGATTCAAAGATCTGCCGATCTCTGACATGAGATCAGTTCTCTCTGAGAAAATGTATGAGGAAGGAGAGTACAAGCACAGTACACACAAGAAGTTATATGAGGCACTCGATGAATCTATGAAGTATGATGATTATGAGCGGTTTATTGCTGATAATCATGAAAAGAAGGCAAAAAAGAAAAGAAGATATGTTCCAATGGACTCAAAAGATATGTCGGGAGGTCCCAAGCCACCACCACCACCTCCTACAGGTGGTGCTGGCACATCTGGAGTTGGGGGATCCTCAGGAACAACCAGTTCTCACAATGTAAGCCCACCATCACCACCTCCAACCACTCAGAAACAAACAAGTACCTCAAGTGGTTAAAAACATCATAATATGTCTACCGAAAGAACCACTGTCGATTACCGGTTTACACCAACCATCCCTACTATTCCACAAGAGCAAATGATGAATGAAGAATCTTTTGTTGCTCAAGAATCTGACTCTGAAGATGATGATGCTTCTACCAAGCACATCCCAAATATTACAGAAGATGAAGATTGGTTGGATGCCTATATTGAAGGAAGACGAATCAAAACGGCTAGAGCTACACCTTCAAAGGACGTTACTCAAAGTTGGCTTACTCAAGATAAACCTCAAACTCCTGAGCCTTCATGGTTTATTCCTGAGTCTGATTCAACTAATCCAGCAAACAATTGGGCTTCAACTATCATTTCCAACTATGAAGCTCCGGCAGAAGACTCTCTTCTTAACTTCACAGGGGATATGGGGAGATTTATAAAGTGGTTTTGTGAGAAGAAGGAAATCACATCTATCACCCCTAAAGATCTTGAAGGTCCAGCTTATGAAATAGTTAAAGTCTTCCACTCGGATGCTAATCAGCTTCAATATCAAATGGAGGAATGCTATAGAATGTTGAATGATCAAGTTGGTGAACAGATCAATAGGTTTGATGTGAAAAACCCTCTTCCTCTCGGCGGTGAACCTGGATTTATGACCATTCAGTCAGAATTCTTCTTTAACCATGATCTGGACTATCTCTGTGGACATACTTCTGAAAGAAGACCTGCTCTATCAATTTCAAAGATGAAGGAAGCTACCTACACTGATCAAGGTCTCGAACAGATGGTTCCAGATCAATTCTGGGCAGACAAAGAGCAACAATATGACATTGCCGCTTCATATGGGATCTCTCATTGGTGGTTCAAAAAGAAGGAATTCTACATCGAAAGACATAGTGCCAAGAAGAGACGCAGAGCTGTTCGATCAGGACTGCGTATTCTTAGTGTTATTGGTATAGAGATCTTCCCTATCTACGGGTATGATTACCTGAAGAAGATTGTTCTTCGAAGAGCTGACTTGAAAGAGCACATCATAGAAGAGAACGACTTCAAACATCTAATGCCAAATGACTTTGAAGATCTCTATCTTTTGAACCTCCAAGGACACCTTGATCATCTTCCTGCTCGTGAGAAGAAGGCTCTCTCGGCTGCTGTCAATCTCTGGATCAGAGGCTTGGTCATTCGACTAAGAGTTGGAGACTTTCAATTGGGAATAGAAAGTTACCAGACTGGAGTCAATCTTACAAGACCAAAATGGGAAGCCAATGGACATGAATACCGCCATGAATATATAGTGATTGACAACCCCAGAGCAGTCATCTTCACTGACAGATACGGGTCAAGGATGTTAATGAGATTGCGTGAGTTATACAAATTCAATGATGGCACACTTAAGATGGTCGAAGAAGAGTTAAACTCCAGGGTGAAAGACATCAAAATTAATATGAAGCCGGGGAACAAAACGAAATTCTGGTCTGATGAGGATGTGAAGAGGTATGAAGAGTTTATTGCTGCAATCAGACGAAGATTGAAGACTAGAATGATCTATCGCAACCTTGAAAGCTTTGTGGGTGGAAGACTTCGTGCCGGTCATTACAAACTACTTCAAAGGACTGAATGAAGACATCTTCCGAATGTAGTTTATGTTTTGTATTGCTTACAATTGTGTAATATGTGTAATAAGTGGTGTACAAACTATGAACAACTATAATGCATGTAATAGTGTTAGGTTATGTACTGTGGATTCCCCTTTTTGTCTATAAAGGGAACTTCAGTGTCGTCCACTTCTGATCATATAAAATTGGACACATTTTTCTCCAACAAATGTTTTGTCCCATACATATTTAAATCACTTGAGATCCAAAATCTCAAAGGATTTGAAATTTTTGATCGGGGGAGAAAATGTGATATAAATATGAAAGATGTTAAAAGATGACCATTTTAAGTGCATACTGCTCTCTAATATGTGCTAAACAACTTTCGAATCTCGAAGCATATATTAAGGGGGAGCATTTCAAAAACAAATTCAAACCTTCAGGGTACAAAGTTTTCCATGCTTTTATATAAGGTACCTTAATTGTGTGTTAAATGGTTTCTAAATGTCTGGTGATCATGTTGAGGGGGAGTTCTCGTTCTAAAAATATCAAAAACAATTCAGGTACAAAATGCTTTGATAATATATCATAAGTATCTGGATTGATTTTCAAATGGTTTTCAATTGGTTCCAAATGGCAGATGAACAATACCAAATAGACCGACCAACTTTACTTTATGTACGGTGATATAAGGATGATAAGGTTAGGTATTTGTTCCCATGATCCGCCTGAACCGGAGGGATCTACCCAGGGACTATCCACTTGTTAGTGTAGAGTTCTTAGGTATGATGATAAAAGGAGAAAAATGAGATATTGGAAGAGTGCGGACTGAGACTGAGCTAGTACTGGAATAAACCCAACAAGGTTCTAGCTATGAAGTCTTGGTAAGCACTGAAGGGGTTGAAGAATTAAAAAGAATTGAATGAGAAAAGGGTAAAAACAAATAGCCCTCCATTGATTCAACCTTAGGGCAGAAACCGGGTTCAATTCATTTGCTACTGGCGGTTACCAAGGTAACACCGCTATTGAAGACAAGACGTCATGGACCCAGTGATGCACTGCACTTCAATCTTCCCAAACCACTCAAGTTCCTCTTAAAAGGGCTTGTTTCATTCTCACGGGGAACCTACATTATCTATCGACTTTCTCTTAGAGATTGTTGATATTGAAGAAGGAGACCCTCTCCCTAGTCTCCGATACAGGATCCAAATATGCACAAATTGAGTCTAGAGCCACGAGATCATCAATAAATCTCATTAGGACACTTTCAATGAAGACTCTCTGTTTCACATAATGTGGAAAGAGAGATTATATCTTGAGTCATACGCATTATCCTTGTGGTATTGCCAGAACATCTGAGTGATATGCAAACATATTCACAATGAAGATGGAAAGCCCTCTGGAGCCAACATCAAACAAGCTCCTGGTGGGTGGTATGTGAGATCTATTCAATAGATCAACCGTGTGACAACTGAACAGATTCAATGGGGCGATTCAATCTTTTGAATCAATCCTAGTTCAGGTTATGGATTGACGGATACCTTTGAAAAACCGGTCATTGTGCTTAAAAACTATTTTCTTTAGCACATTGACCGTGTTCGAATATTTCAAATCAAAAGGTGTTTTATGATTGATAATTGGTTTTCATTAAAACCTTCGTTGTATTGCAAAAACAATTTCTATTGAGCAATACACGATTGTCTTTCAAATCTCTTTTCATCAATCAGTGAATTTCTATTCGCTGGTTCACTCACTCCGTGTTGTCTTCTTTGAGATGTTCCGGTTTGAGAACAGCTAGAGCAGCTGCGAAACCCTGTCAAGGAAATTCTTCGGAATTATACCTGATCACAGGCAGTACTTGTACTGATCAACGGGGAACCGTGGGCCGTGTACCTCAACTCAACGAAAGTGATCAAAGACACTTTCGTGCGCTTTATTGCTAACTATTTTATGCAGGTACACCCGACGTTTGCAGCTGATCAGAATGAAGCGGTCAATCCATAGCCGCATGCTCACATTACACATTCATCTCAAAAGAAATCATGACAAGTGCATCAATGACTCTGATATTTTCACTCCATGCTTCTGCTACGCTGCTGCCAATATCATGAATCAACGAAAGCTTCCGTTACTCTGATGAGAAGATATCATGATCCAAAATGTGAGCATGTCGGTCCGAAAGTCACAACATCACATAATACCAACACCACAAAGGAAGAGTCAGAGATTTAAGGTGGCTGATGATCTTAAAGCTGGCTCAAAACACATTATCATATGGATCAGCCCCATAACCTCCACGAAACATGCATTGAAGATGAACAATGATGTAATCACCACAGAACCACAGAATTTGAATTCTTTAATGAAGCAATGTCTACGAGCTCAAGAACAAAGATAAAATAGAATGCTAGGATTCGAAATATAAAACATGGGGTGACCTCCCTTAGGGGGAGATTGTTAGGAATTAGAAAATTCCAGATATTGAAGAGTCGGTCACCCCAAGATATTATATAGCATAAGTTAGCTCGTAGACTTGTCGCTATTTACGTTACTTAGCAGTTTATTAGTTAGTTTATAGCGTAGATTAGTTTTGTGTAACACCGTGGAGGAAGGACGGGTCTTTACCCATTGTATACCTGATCCACAGGCCGTCAGGAGGTCGTTTATTTTGTAACCTATAAATACCCTCTACCTTGCAAGGTAGAGGGTTGGATGTTCACTTGGAATCTAACCTTCCATGAGTTTTCTCTTACTAGAACATCTCCCTTTCTCTCTCTAAAACTTATATACGCCACTATTGCTTATTGTTTAATGTGATTATGAAATCCTATATCTTACATGACGGCGTCACAGCCAAAGGGCGACGCCATCGCAACATGCTTTGTGACGACTCAGTAGCGAAATTGCTATTTTGCACTTGACGACATCAGGTTTTAAAGAGTAGGGTGTCACAACTCAGACGGCCTAGATTTGGATCCCGACGGCGTCAGAAGATGAAGCCGACGGCGTCACAACCATAAGGTGACGCCGTCAGAAGCTGCAACACGCGCGCGAAGTAGCTGATACTGTTTTGGCCATAAGTTTTGCATACGAACTCGAATTTAGGTGATTCAAAATCCCACGCGACCAGAATGAGAAAATCTACAGTTTGATGAAAAAGTCTTCGTGACGCCGTCACCCTTTGCTGACATAAAATCCGCCTATAAATATAACATTATAACATCACTTTTTGTAAGCCCTAAACCCTAAGTCCGATTCTAGGGTTTAGGTAGGTGTTTTTCCAGCAACTTAAAGGGTTTCAAACACTCTACAAACATCGTGTAATGGTTTGTTTGTTAATCCAATCCTATGGTATGTCTATCATAATTGTTGCTTGCTCTTCATTAATTATGCTTGGTTAATTCACCTAGTGTTTGCTTATGATTGTATGAAACTTGTATATAATTAATTAGATCTTATTGATTTCTTAGTGATGCTTGTGTCTATCTTCATCATTAGGAGTGTGACAATTTCAATGAGTCTAAATTGGTTTAGTTTATAATTCTTGCATCCTACTGTCTCTTATCTTAATTGTGATTTAAACTCATACCCTACGACCTTAGAAGACACAACGCGTTAAGAATAAGGACGTGACAATTCAGTAGGTAGAATTGGATAGCTAGCAAGGAGTAATGCATCATAAGTATATACGCTTCACGTTCCTGGTAGACCCATAATTTAGTTAGTATCTTTTGGGATAGTTGACTAGCAACTAATTCCACCCTCCCCTTCAAACCGAGATATTTTAATTCATAAAATATAAAAATACAAAAATAATCAACCCTCACCTTTAGACTTAAATCGACATACACTTCAGCCTAACGACACTATTCCCCTAGAGAACGATATCAATACCCGTGGCTTACCCTAATACTACACTACAATGATTAGGTTCACTGCCTAGGGTGTTGAAAAACTTGCTCGACGAAAAGGAAGTTCCTTTGACCCCGAACGCGCGTTGTACGCGTATCACAATGCGCTATCCACATTCCAGTGATGACACTTGTTTCAACATCGATGTTATCGATGAAGTCACTGACGAAGAATTGGATGCATTACTTAACGAATCTGATCCATTCATGACTACTTCCGAAAAAATCAATCAAACAGACCTTGACAAATAGTTTGTTGATTTTATGAAAGTAGAGTTCGAATGAGATAACACGGAGGAGGAAGAAATGGAGGAAGAGAATTTTGAAGAAATAACTTTAGATGAAGAGATGAGAATAAAATCTTCTCTTGAAGAACCACCAACAGATCTCGTGCTCAAACCTCTCCCTGATCATCTTGAATATGCTTACCTGGAGGAAAACTCACTTCTTCCAGTAGTCATATCTTCATTACTTGAGGCCAAGGAGAAAGAAAGTTTAGTTTCTGTCCTCAAAAATCATAAACAAGCTTTCGCTTGGAAAACATCTGATATCCCAGGAATTAGTCCCAATTTCTGCAAACACAAAATCAATTTCGAATATAGGATTAAACCTGTTGTGGAACGTCAACGACGACTCAATCCCAACATGAAAGAAGTTGTCAAAAAGGAAATCATCAAACTTCTCGATGCTGGTATCATTTACCCGATCGAGGATAGTCCTTGGGTGAGTCCCGTTCACTGTGTTCCCAAGAAAGGAGGAATGACGGTTGTGACTAATGAACGGAATGAACTAGTTCCTACTAGAACTGTCACTGGTTGGCGTGTTTGTATTGACTATCGTAAATTAAACAAAGCCACCAGAAAAGATCATTTTCCACTCCCGTTCATGGATCAAATGCTTGAAAGACTAGCAAGGAATAAATTCTTTTGTTTCCTCGATAGATTTTCAGGATACTTTCAAATTCCAATCGATCCTAATGACCAAGAAAAGACCACTTTCATTTGTCCTTTTGGGACCTACGCATATCGGCGTATGCCTTTTGGTCTTTGTAATGCACCTGCAACTTTTCAAAGGTGTATGATAGCCATATTCCAAGACATGCTTGAAACCTCCATGGAAGTTTTCATGGATGACTTTTCAGTCTTCGGAAACTCATTTGAAGCTTGTTTTTCCAATCTTGATAAAATGCTCAAAAGGTGCGAAGCTGCACATCTTGTCCTTCATTGGGAAAAATGTCACTTTATGGTGGCCGAAGGAATTGTGCTTGGCCACAAAATATCCAGTGCAGGAATGGAAGTATATAAAGCAAAAATCGACATTATCACGAAATTTCCACCACCAACTAACGTTAAAGCCGTTAGAAGTTTTCTAGGACATGCTGGTTTCTACAGCCGATTTATCAAAGATTTTTCAAAAATACCCCGTCCGATGACAAAACTTCTTGAAAAAGATTCTGTCTTTGACTTCAATGCTGATTACATAAAAGCATTCGAAACATTGAAATCTCAATTGACTAGTGCTCCGATCATGGTTTCACCTAATTGGTCACTACCTTTCGAGCTTATGTGCGATGCAAGCGATTTTGCTGTTGGAGCCGTCTTAGGCCAACGAGAAGGAAAACACTTTCGGCCCATATATTTTGCTAGCAAGACACTGAACAGTGCTCAGCAAAATTATACAGTCACAGAAAAATAATTACTTGCCGTAGTTTTCGCGTTCGACAAATTTTGATCCTACCTCGTACTCTAAAAAACGGTCGTGTTCACCGATCACTCGGCACTCAAATATCTGTTCACCAAGCAAGATGCTAAACCGCGTCTCATCCGATGGACTCTGCTACTCCAAGAATTTGACATTGAAATCAAAGATAAGAAAGGAGCAGAGAATCTTGCCGCTGATCATTTATCACATCTTGAAAATCCCGATCTAGAGGAGTTGAAGGAAGAAGAAATCGATGATTACTTCCATGATGAAACCCTCATGACGGTTGATGGCGACGACCTTGGTTTGCTGACTTTGCGAACTATCTCGCTGGAGGAATTCTCATAAAAGGATTAACTCACACTCAAAGGAGCAAATTCTTTTCGGAACTTAAACACTACTTTTGGGAAGAACCATATCTTTTCAAAATGTGCCTTGATGGAATGATCCGAAGATGTGTTTCTCACCACGGCTAAAAAAGTTTTTGATGCTGGATTCTATTGGCCAACAATATTCAAAGAAGCACATACATTTTTCCAAAACTGTGATGCTTGCCAAAGAACCACCAACCTTTCATGCAGAGACGAAATGCCATTGACAAGCATTCAAGTGTGTGAAATATTCGATATTTGGGGAATTGATTTCATGGGACCATTTCCTAAATCCCACAAATACGAATACATTCTCGTTGCTATAGATTATGTGTCCAAATGGGCAGAAGCTGAAGCTTTACCAACAAACGATGCTCGTGTCGTCGTTAATTTTCTCAAAAAGCTTTTCGCTCGTTATGGAATTCCCAAAGCCTTGATAAGCGATCGAGGAACCCATTTCTGTAACCGAAAAATGGAGAAAACCATGAAAGGATATGGGGTTCATCATCGATTTGCGACAGCTTATCACCCACAAACCAGTGGCCAAGTTGAAAACACCAACAGAGCTCTTAAAAGAATACTTGAAAAAACAGTGAAGGACAATCCTTTAGTGTGGTCAAAGAAACTTGACGATGCTTTGTGGGCATTTTCGTACGGCTTACAAAACTCCTATTGTCACAACTCCTTACAAACTCCTGTATGGAAAAACTTGTAATTTGTCATTCGAAGTTGAACATCGTGCTTACTGGGCTCTTAGAAACTGTAACACCGATCTCAAAATAGCTGGAGAGAAGAGATTTTTGCAATTGCACGAACTCGACGAATTGAGACTCCTAGCTTATGAAAACTCCAAACTGTATAAGGCCAGAACAAAAGCTTATCACGTCAAAAAGCTGAGAATTCGTAAAGAATTCAAAGCCGGAGATAAAGTTCTACTTTTCAACATGAAATTTAAATTTAAAGCTCCTAAACTACAACCAAGATGGGTTGGCCCATATATCGTTAAACATGGATATCCATCTGGATATGTCAAACTTTATGACAAACAAGGTGGAAGTTTCATCGTTAATGGGCACCGAATCAAATTATACTGCGATAAGGAGCAAATGAATGAAATATCAGTTGAGACAGTTTCACCTGAAAATGAATTCGAAACCATCGCCTTCGTAGCACCTTTTCCAGGAAGAATCCCACAAAGTGTTCCTTAGAAACCATATGCTAAGTTCATCTGGAGCGATATTGATGCAACTGGTGAAGAATTCATGTATGTCCCCGAACTTTTCAAGATGTTCAAGGCTGCAACTTCGGCCAAGTAAATTCAGGAAGATTTGAGTCAGGCTGATGACTCGGTAATAAAACAAGCGCTTCTCGGGAGGCAACCCGTGTGTTTCAGATTTGATTTTCTGTGGTCACGCCCCATAGTTTAAACCCTTGGTTGAACTTAAGTGTGGGGGGGTGCCACATCTTAATAAAACTCTTTTGGTTTGTATATAAGATTTTGTGCAGGTAATAATTACTCCAGTGGACGCTTGGATAAAAGAAAAATAAGCTGACAAACTCATTGGAATATCTGGTTTTATCTCTATTTCCCTATTTCTATACTTTGAAGTTCGTTTTTCACATTTAGGACAATGTTTAACTTAAGTGTGCGGGGGGGGGGGGGGGTGCGTGAATAGGAAAATTAGAGTTTTTAAGGTTAAATTTAAAATTTTGTTTGCCCTTATGATCTAGTTATTTTCACGCTTTTAGGATAAAATATTAGAACAACTGGATCAAACCACTGGTAAAACTGGTAATATTTGAAAATTTAAGATGTGTTCCGATTAATATTGCAATCCATTCTGGGATCGATAACATTTGCTAGCACAAATTATAGCCCTTACCACTAAAATTGTGAGGATTTGAGCCTGTTCTATATAAAGCATATATCTTTTATGCTTGAATATTTTGCTATGAGTGTGCCGGTGATTTTATTTATTCTAGAACTTGTACTTGTAAATCATTACCAGACCGCAGTGAGATCGCATTCGTGCGATATAAGTGAATTCGTGTGATAAAGAGGCACCTTAGGATTTAACCCAAATGGCCTTCCATTTTTCATATTATGATATATTAGCTAGCCACATCGGTTAGTTAACCACCTACATGGACCCATTTGTAGCGCTCATCTTTAGCGCTAGATACCCCTAGTTACACCCTCTGAGCCATCATTTTCGTTTTTGGTAAAACCAGAAAACATAAAAAGATTTTACACTTTAAACCTTAGCCTAACCCTTTTGAATGTCTAAACGGTTGGTTGCTAGTCACCTGGTATGAGAAGATTGTTCAAATGATTATGAGTAACCGCATCTTGTTAGTTGTGTGAGCCATTTCAAGGATGATTTAAAAAAAAATAAAAAAAAAATGTGCGAATGTATTAGCCAATGTGCTATGTTCGAAGAAAAGTTGTTATCGCGAATCAAAGCGAAGAGTTGTGGAAATACGAAGAAAAGAAAATGAAGCTATAATCATTTATTGGTTTGCGGATTGTTTGGTAACTAGCAACATGGGTATTAGACTTGATTCTATTTTTATTTTTAACACCAATTTTATTAACATTCCCATGCCTTATCCATACCCTTAGCCCTAAGCCTTAACATTATAACCCGAATAAAAGTCATCTTTAAATGTTTTTGCTTGGTGCTCACGCCACGTCGGTAGAGTTTTGTTTCTTGTACAAGCTTATGGTAATTATCTAATCATGACTGAGCAATGAATGTGATTTATCTTATTACTCCACTAAAAATTGAGTGATTGAGTTAATTATATCTCGTTCCTTTTTCGTGAGGTGTTTTGAAATGTTAATCATGCAAGAAAATCATTGGATATTGTCAAACATCTTGAAGTTTCGCCCTTAAAAGCTTAATTGATGAATCTTCTCTCGTACTTGTACTTGGTGGATTTGCATCATATTTTTCGTAATCATGATTTTGTACCAGTGGATGTTTTTCCTAGATTTGCTTGAGGGAAAGCAAAGTTTAAGTGTGGGGGAATTTGATAACGCTCAGATTGTACATGTTTTCAGTAGCGTTATGTGTGCTTTTGTATATGTTATTTGGTTATATTTGTATGATTTTAGTACTTAATCGCATCAAAAGATGTTTGTCTAGTATTTATAACCAAGTGCAGGGAAACAGAAGGAAAAGTAAAAGAATGTTCAATAAAAGGAAGATTCCCGTTTTAGTAAAGCATGTCAAGCACAAATCAGTATTTCAAGTACCATAGAAGACCATGATGATTGAAGAACCAAGCTCTACAAGTCATAATGAAGTAAAAGGTCGATTTTCCGTCACTCAGAAAGACCAGCCAAATCGGTTGCAACCGCAACCGGATCGGCTGGATGATGGTCAAAAAGTACCTGTGAAGTCGGACCAACCGATCGGTTGCCACCCGCAACCGATTCGGTTGGAGTAATGCTAGAAGACCAACCGGATCGGCTGGACCTTCGACCGATCCGGTTGGGAGACATGTTTCTGCCAAATCCTCATCATTAAGCTTCCCCATTGTATCCAAACGATTCTAGGTCCTTCCCTTGGTGTATTCTAGTCCCTTCCTAACTTCTTGGAGGCCAAGTTCAGCAATTAATACCCTAGGCCTTGGAACTAGTATAAATAGAGACCTCTTGTGAGCATATGAGACACACACTTTAATACAACTCTCTCTACTCATCAAACAAAGCTCTTAGCTCTCAAATTCGTCCTTAGAAGTCAAGGAAAGTTTGGAGTTCCAGAAGTACCACATTTGGAGGTCAAAACCCCAAGGAGTCTACCCCAATACTTTGGGAATCATTACTTCACCATTTGTAATCTTATTCCGAGCATTGTAAGACTCTTAATCATGTTTTCTAATGTTTAAAGTTCTGAGTTTATGTTTATGTTTGCTATGAGTGGCTAGTTTCTTTATACACTTGCTTAAATGATGTTGATTATCATGTTATTAGTTTGTGATTGTGTTAACATGTTTTAATTCAATTTCAAGTTGATTCTAAGATCCAATTTTGCTAAAGTTTCATAGTGACATTTGTTAATCAAGTTTGACTAGTTGATACTAATCGTAGAGGTCGAAAGAACTTATTGTTATTCAACTAGTTATAATCATTTTGTCTATGGATGATTGTTTTTACCCATTATTCTTGATTAAACAAAGAAACTAAAGTGTGGTTGTAATAAGAATGCTTTTTGATTATCAAGTTGGATTGATTGGAAACATCTAAAAGGTCGTAAGATTAGTTGTTGATAATCAATTGTAACCTTTTGTCTATAATCGGTTACCTTTTGTATTGACCATTTCTTAAGCAAATTTGATAAAGCAAATGGATGTTTTTGTGTTTAAGTTTGTGAAAGTAAACTTATGAAACTTGAAATGATCTTGAATTGATTGGTTAAACTTAATGCTTGTTTTTATAAACTAAAATCTTGACGAAGGTTTAACTTGTAAGAGCAATAGATTAGTACACCAACTAATTATCATAACCAACATGTTAAGAGGCTAACACAATCATACTAATCAAGGATAAGAAACTAGTTTAAGCAAGTGTAGTTTTTAATCATCTGAATTTCATTATATCTATTTTCGTTGTTATATGCTTTTGGATTGCATTAGTTGATTTAGACTTGTTAATCAGATTCACTCAAATCCCCGCGAACGATCCTGACTTACCTTCAAAAACTTGCTATAACGGACGAGTTCACTTGCTCGTATGTGTTATTGGTAAAATTGGTAAATCGTCTTTTATAAATTTAAAACTTGTACACACGTAGCACATCAACAACCTTGGAATAAATGTTTATCTGGAATAAACAAATGCGGAAAATTAAGTTTGACACAAATGCAGTATATCATTCAAGCAAGTATTCAATGGTATATTTCACTTGGAATAATTTATTACATGGATTTATCATGTATATATTATATTGTGTATAAGACTAGTTGTTGCTTTTGTACAAGAACAAAGTGAGCTGACAACAACAATATCTAATTGAGAGTGTTTAGATTATTGTTTGTATAAATGATTAATAATTATAAAGCATAATGTTGTATAAGTACAAATGATGCTAGAGGATTATTTATACTAGTTGTAGTAGGATTTTATCATTTATGATAAATCTGCTAACTAGCTATGCTCAACATAGAGCATTGTTGCATTACACATTAAGGAATGAGAATACTTTACACTTCTAGAAACTGTAAAGATGACTGTCAATATGTTGTTGATAACGCTAAAATTGTGCATGTTTTTAGTAGCGTTATCCGTGTTTTTATGTATGTTATTTGGTTATAATCATATGCTTTTGTTGCTTCATCGTATCAAAGTGCGTTTGCTAGTTCATTTGTAGCCAAGTACAGGAAAGTGGAGAAAAAGACGGAAAAAGAAGTAAAATACGAAGATTTCTCCATATATGAAGAATTCCCGACCAAAGCAAGACTTGTGGAGTATATTCGAGAAGATAAAGTCATCAAGTTAGTGGTCCAAAGACTCAAGAATAAAGTTCAAGAAGGAAAACGAGAAAGAAATGAAGAAAAGAAGCTTAAACGAAAAGATATTGGAAGCCTCGTTGTTCACGACACACCTTCACCATTTTGGCCATAACTTTTGCATACGGACTCCGTTTGACCCCCCGTTCACGGCCACGGAAAGCTAAGAGAAAGATCTACAACTTTGCAGTTTATGACTTTTTGTGATTTTGCTCCAACCGATCGGTCGAGCCCCGCAACCGGATCCGGTTGGAGAATGGTCACGTAGACCAACCGAACGGTTGGAGCTCAACCGGATCCGGTTGGAGGTCCTGTTTCAGCCATTTTTCCATTACTAAGACTCCAAACTTGTTCCAAAAGATTCTAGTCCCTTCCTACATGTCTTCTAGTCCCTTCCAAACTCCTTGGAGGCCAAGTTCAACATTTAATACCCCTAGGCTTGGAAGTAGTATAAATAGAGGCCTTTGCAACCTCATTTCACACACCAAAACTTGAGAGATCTTCTCTCACACCTATCTTACCACTACTACTACTCTCTCAAAGCTTAAATTCGTTCATAAAGTTCCAGGAAACTTTGGAGGTCCAAGAAGTCATCATTTGGAGGTCAAACCATCAAGAAGTCAACACCAATCCTTTGGGAATCATTACTACACCATTTGTAATCTTATTCCAAGCATTGTAAGACTTTCAATCATGTTTTCTAATGTTCAAAGTTCTGAGTTTATGTTTATGTTTGCTATGAGTGGCTAGTTTCTTTATACACTTGCTTAAATGATGTTGATTATCATATGATTAGTTAGTGGTTGTGTTAACATGTTTTAATTCAATTTCAAGTTGATTCTAAGATCCAATTGTGCTAAAGTTTCATAGTGACATTTGTTAATCAAGTTTGGCTAATTGATAATAATCGTTGGGGTCGAAAGAACTTCGTGTTGTTCAACTAGTCATAATCATTTTGTCTATGGATGATTGTTTTTACCCATTATTCTTGATTATACAAAGGAACTAAGGTGTGGTTGTAATAGAAACGCTTTTTGATTATCAAATTGGATTGGTTGGAAACATCTAAATGGTCGTAAGATTATTTGTTGAGAATCAATTGTAGCCTTTTGTCTATGATCGGTTACCTTTTGTATTGACCATTTCTTAAGCAATTTGATGAACAAGTGGATGTTTTTGTGTTTAAGTTTATGTATGTAGACTTATGAAACTTGAATTGATCTTGAATTGATTGGTTAAACTTAATGCTTGTTTTTTATAAATTAAACTCTTGATCAAAGTTTAACTTGTAAGAACAATAGATTAGTACACCAACTAATTATCATAACCAACATGTTAAGAGGTTAACACAATCACATTAATCTATGATATGAAACTAGTTTAAGCAAGTGTAGTTTTTAATCATCTGAATTTCATTATACCTATTTGCTTTATTATATGTTTTGGATAGACTCCGTTAATTCAAACTTGTGCTTAGATTCACTCAAATCCCTGCGAACGATCCCGACTTACCTTCATAATCTTGCTATAACGGACGAGTATACTTGCTCGTATGTGTTATTGGTAATATTGGTAATTCACCTTTTATAAATTTAAAACTTGCACCAACCGGGCACATCAAGTTTTTGGCGCCGCTGCCGGGGATTTGATTGTGTTTCAACAAGTTTTTGAATTTCCCTAAGTCGATTCAACCCAAAAAAAAAATAAAAAAAAATAAAAAAAAAAATAAAAATCTCTGAAACCTTAACCGGATCCGGTTGCCCCTCAACCGAATCGGTTACGAGTTTGCCCATTCATCAGTTCGTACAGCCGATCGGTACGGCTTCGTAACCGATTCGGCTAGACATCAAAACCAAATCCAACCGGATCGGCTGGAATCCCAGCCGATCGGTTTCACCATTCTGTCAAAATAAAAAAAAAAATAAATAAAAAAAAAAATTGTGTTTTTCCTTGTTTGTTTGTTGTTTGGTAGATTATTTAATAAAAAAAATTTTCCCTCGAAAGTAAGGCTCACCCATTGGAAACAAACTGTGTGAGAGGTATAAGGCGGGTCTCTCTGATTCCCTAAAGAAGTTGGGTTTTTAATATGCTTCGCGCTGACCTGCTTCTCCGCTTCTTTGTGCGTTTCAATTGAGCTACCGAGAACCCTTGGGAAAAGAAAAAAAAAGTCATAAGTAGTTTTCTTTTTAAATAAAAAAATAAAATAAAAAGGGTCTTAAAGTTATTTAGTTTATTTCTTTCAAGTCATTTTTCTAAAAATAAAAATACAAAAAGTTTTTCTTCATGTTCGTTTTCATTATTTTTATCTTTTTATTTTTTCTTTTTAAAATATTTTGTGAATCGCTTTGGGTTTTTATAAACTCACACTCTTGGAGTGATCAACTCGTTAGTCCACTCTACGAGCTTAAATGTCAAATCGAAAAAAGGACTAAACCCAAACCTTATCTGAAACCACCGTTCATCGAGGAACTTTTTGTCGTAATCGACATATTCGAAGAGAAAGTCAAACCTCCACCCGATTCCCCTACCATAATCGTCATTGATCCCGATGACCAACCCATGTGGTCAAGCACTAGGACAGTTGCACCAACACCTAGTTCCGCTGTTATTCAAAAGCCTCTTCACAATAATTTCCATATCAAAGGTACCCACATGCAAATGATTCGGGAGAATCAATTTGATGGGAGAATCCGATCCGATCCTCACCGACACATAGCATAATCGTCATTGATCCGATCCTCACCGATTCCCCTACCATAATCGTCATTGATCCCGATGACCAACCCATGTGGTCAAGCACTAGGACAGTTGCACCAACACCTAGTTCCGCTGTTATTCAAAAGCCTCTTCACAATAATTTCCATATCAAAGGTACCCACATGCAAATGATTCGGGAGAATCAATTTGATGGGAGAATCCGATCCGATCCTCACCGACACATAGCCGATTTTCTTGAGATTAGTAACCTATTCCAATATGGTGAAAATCAAGAGGAAGTGGTTAAATTGAGGACTTTTCCTTTCTCATTAACCGGAGAAGCCAAGATTTGGTTGAACGAGTTAAATGAAGGAACGATTACTACGTGGGAAGAGATGAGAGAAGCTTTTATTAGCCGATACTTTTCTCCCGCTAAGTTTAAACGTCTCCTGAATGACATTCACAAGTTTCACCAAATCGATCATGAAACTCTCGTTAACGCTTGGCTCCGCATGAAAGATATGCTTCGCATTTGTCATGGACACGGTCTAACCAAAGGAGCGATAATTCAAATATTCTATCACGGTTTAGACGATCCAACTCGAGGAAATCTCGACGCCGGAGGAATCTTCCTCTATAAAACTCCAAACGAAGCTTTCAAAATCCTCGAGGACAAGGTCCAACTCAAGCTTGATCTCTCAGAAAAATCTATGATCAATTCCAATACGAAAGCCGTTGTTTCCGCCGGTGAAAGCAACATCAATACCGATCATGTCTCATTGATCGAGAAATTGGAAGCTCTCTCAACAAACATCAACGCCAAATTCATAAGCATACGGAGAGAGATGATGGAACTGCGAAATAATCACCACGCTTCAAACCACGATGCTGAGGATGGCATGCCGATGTGTGATCCCATGGAAGCGAACCAAGTTCAACATGAAGGATATCACGGAAGATATCACAACCAAAATTCCAGAAATTCATACTCCTTTCCATACCACAACCCAACCCAAAACTATTCTCGATATCAGCCACATCCATCACAACATTTCAATACACCTAAAACCTCACCGGAGGAGATGATGAGAGAGTGGATGGCCAGTCAAGCGAAAGCCAATGAGAATATAACGAACTTGCTGGTTGAATTGGAACGTAAAGTCGATCAAGGAAGAAGGAACCAACAAGCGATAATCCAAGACTTGGAGAGGAGGATAGAAAGATTAAGTAAGGAGCAGAAAGTCCACCATGCTGAATCTCTCCCTTACACCACATATACCAACTCGAGACATGAATTTGTCTACACACCACCCTTAATTCGAAACGATAACGATAAAAGTGAGGTTGAATTTATCGAAGAGGACGAGACCGAGCATATTCCAACCACGCTAAATCCGAACCAAATCAAGTCTAACTCACCAACCGTGTTACCTTTTCTTGAGGATTGCACCATGCATATCCCAACCACTCAATTACAAAGTTTTGAACACCATGTTGGTGATAAGAAGTTCAACGAAATTGGAGGCAACTGGAATGGAGAACTGGAAAGAAAGATAGAAGAATGGTCTGAACCACAAGATCCAGTATTTTTAAATCAAAACGGTAGGACTAAGCCACCTCCTACAACTCACCTTGAGAATGTGGATGCAATATTCACTGGGAGGGGAAAGTCCGATGATCCTCCGAAAAATCAAAAAGATCCGCCACCTGTCCTCATTTCTAATGAGATCGACCAAACGTTTGAAATAACGAAGAAGGAATATCACATGGTCAAACCAAAAGAATCAAATGTATCTCCATCGTTCGTGGAGTACAAACCAAAGATCCCATACCCTCAACGTTTAAGAACTGAAATTCCCCATTTGAACCGTATTGTCAAAGTATCCTAACCCGGGGAAGATTCGAGTCAGGCTGATGACTCGGTAATAAAACAAGCGCTTCTCGGGAGGCAACCCGTGTGTGTTTTTATTTTCTGTGGTCACTCCCCAAAGTCTTAACCTTCGGTTAAACTTAAGTGTGGGGGGGGGGGTGACACCTTTTAATAAAACCTTTTGTTTGTTTATAAGATTGTGTGCAGGTGATGATTTCTCCAGTGGACGCCAGTAATGAAGAAAGAATTTTTAAGCTGATAAACTCGTTGACATATCTGGTTTCATCTCTATTTTCCCTATTTCTATACTTTGAAGTTCGTTTTTCATTGAGGACAATGTCTAACTTAAGTGTGTGGGGGGGGGGGGGGGGGGTGGGGTGAATAGGAAAAATTAGAGTTTTCATGCTTAAATTTAAAATTTTGTTTGCCCTTGTGATCTAGTTGTTTTCACACTTTTAGGGTTATCTATTAGAATAACTGGATCATTCCACTGGTAAAAATTGGTAATATTTGAAACTTCGAGATGTGTTCCGATTACTATTGCAATCCATTCTGGGATCGATAAACATTTGCTAGCACATATTATACCCTTTCCACTAAATTGTGAGGATTTAAGCCTATTTCATATATATCATACATCTTTTATGCTTAGATCTTTTTGCTATGAGTGTGCCGGTGATTTTATTTATTCTAGAACTTGTGCTTGTAAATCATTACCAGACCGCAGTGAGATTGCATTCGTGTGATATAAGTGAATTCGTGTGATAAAGAGGCACCTTAGGATTTAACCCAAATGGCCTTCCATTTTACATCTAATGATTTATTAGCTAGCCACATTGGTTAGTTAACCACCCACATGGACCCATTTGTAGTGCTCATTTTTAGCACTAGATACCCCTAGTTACACCTTTTGAGCCATCCCTTTCATTTTTGCTTCACCCAGAAAATACAAAAAGATTTTACACTTTAAACCTTTGCCTATCCCATATCAATGTCTAAACGGTTGGTTGCTAGTTACCTGGAAAGTAAAGATTGGTCAAATGATTATGAGTACCACATCCTATGTGATTGATTGAGCCACGCGTTATGTTATGTTATGTTAAAAAAAAAAAAAAAAAAAAAAAAAAAAAAAAAAAAATTGTTGAAAGTATGGAAATAATAGCCAATGAGATATGATCGTAGAACAATTGTTATGGCAAAGCAAAAAGCTGTGGAAAGTGGAAAAGAAGAAAGCAAAGCTATAATCGTTTATTTGGTTCGTGGAATGTTTGGTAGCTAGCAACATGGGTATTAGACTTGATTTCATTTTTATTTTAACACCAATTTCATAAACATTCCCATGCCTTATCCTTACCCTTAACCCTTAGCCATATCATTATAACCCGAATAAAAGCCCTCTTTAGATGTTTTTACTTGGTGCTCACGCCACGTCGGTGGAGTTTTGTTTCTTGTACAAGCTTATGGTAATAATCTAATCATGACTGAGCAATGAGTGTGATTTATCTTGTTACTCCACTAAAAATGAGTGATTGAGTGAATTATATTTCGTTCCTTTTCCGTGAGGTGTTCTGAAATGTTCATCATGCAAGAAAATCATTGGATATTGTCAAACATCTTGATATTTCACCCTTATAAAGCATAATTGATGAATCCTCTCTCGTATTTATACTTGGTTGATTTGCATCACATTTTTCATAATCACGATCTTGTACCAGTGGATGTTTTTTCCTAGATTTGCTTGAGGGCAAGCAAAGTTTAAGTGTGGGGGAATTTGATAACGCTCAAATTGTGCATGTTTTTAGTAGCGTTATCCGTGTTTTTATGTATGTTATTTGGTTATAATCATATGCGTTTGTTGCTTAATCGTATCAAAGTGCGTTTGCTAGTTCATTTGTAGCCAAGTACAGGAAAGTGGAGAAAAAGACGGAAAAAGAAGTAAAATACGAAGATTTCTCCATATATGAAGAATTCCCGACCAAAGCAAGACTTGTGGAGTATATTCGAGAAGATAAAGTCATCAAGTTAGTGGTCCAAAGACTCAAGAATAAAGTTCAAGAAGGAAAACGAGAAAGAAATGAAGAAAAGAAGCTTAAACGAAAAGATATTGGAAGCCTCGTTGTTCCCGACACACCTTCACCATTTTGGCCATAACTTTTGCATACGGACTCCGTTTGACCCCCCGTTCGCGGCCACGGAAAGCTAAGAGAAAGATCTACAACTTTGCAGTTTATGACTTTTGGTGATTTTGCTCCAACCGATCGGTCGAGCCCCGCAACCGGATCCGGTTGGAGAATGGTCACGTAGACCAACCGAACGGTTGGAGCTCAACCGGATCCGGTTGGAGGTCCTGTTTCAGCCATTTTTCCATTACTAAGACTCCAAACTTGTTCCAAAAGATTCTAGTCCCTTCCTACATGTCTTCTAGTCCCTTCCAAACTCCTTGGAGGCCAAGTTCAACATTTAATACCCCTAGGCTTGGAAGTAGTATAAATAGAGGCCTTTGCAACCTCATTTCACACACCAAAACTTGAGAGATCTTCTCTCACACCTATCTTACCACCACTACTACTCTCTCAAAGCTTAAATTCGTTCATAAAGTTCCAGAAAACTTTGGAGGTCCAAGAAGTCATCATTTGGAGGTCAAACCATCAAGAAGTCAACACCAATCCTTTGGGAATCATTACTACACCATTTGTAATCTTATTCCAAGCATTGTAAGACTTTCAATCATGTTTTCTAATGTTCAAAGTTCTGAGTTTATGTTTTTGTTTGCTATGAGTGGCTAGTTTCTTTATACACTTGCTTAAATGATGTTGATTATCATATGATTAGTTAGTGGTTGTGTTAACATGTTTTAATTCAATTTCAAGTTGATTCTAAGATCCAATTGTGCTAAAGTTTCATAGTGACATTTGTTAATCAAGTTTGGCTAATTGATAATAATCGTTGGGGTCAAAAGAACTTCGTGTTGTTCAACTAGTCATAATCATTTTGTCTATGGATGATTGTTTTTACCCATTATTCTTGATTATACAAAGGAACTAAGGTGTGGTTGTAATAGAAACGCTTTTTGATTATCAAATTGGATTGGTTGGAAACATCTAAATGGTCGTAAGATTATTTGTTGAGAATCAATTGTAGCCTTTTGTCTATGATCGGTTACCTTTTGTATTGACCATTTCTTAAGCAATTTGATGAACAAGTGGATGTTTTTGTGTTTAAGTTTATGTATGTAGACTTATGAAACTTGAATTGATCTTGAATTGATTGGTTAAACTTAATGCTTGTTTTTTATAAACTAAACTCTTGATCAAAGTTTAACTTGTAAGAACAATAGATTAGTACACCAACTAATTATCATAACCAACATGTTAAGAGGTTAACACAATCACATTAATCTATGATATGAAACTAGTTTAAGCAAGTGTAGTTTTTAATCATCTGAATTTCATTATACCTATTTGCTTTATTATATGTTTTGGATAGACTCCGTTAATTCAAACTTGTGCTTAGATTCACTCAAATCCCTGCGAACGATCCCGACTTACCTTCATAATCTTGCTATAACGGACGAGTATACTTGCTCGTATGTGTTATTGGTAATATTGGTAATTCACCTTTTATAAATTTAAAACTTGCACCAACCGGGCACATCAGTTGTTGATTTCTAATACCTCATACAAGGTAAAGACGGCATCTCCATACTATAACTCTTGCAATAGTATGAACATATGAGATACGACACTCATCTTATATTTCAAATCACTCACTATATGTGAAATTTGAAACAAGTATTCGGAAAGTTTACTCAGATGGCTACGTGTGAGCACGTTGAGCATGTTGAGAATGTCTTGTACATCACAAGCCTTTTCAACATTCCTGGTGTGTCTTATGACGCTGTTATGCTACGTGTGTTCCCCATGACTCTTACTGGGGGAGCAAGAAGATGGATCGAAAGATTGCCCGTTGGGCAGTTGATACATGGGCCCTACTAAAAAAACACTTCATCCAAAGATATTGTCCTCCGTCGAAGATATCTAATCAGCTCATGGAGATCCATAATTTCAAGCAAGATGACGATTAAACGTTGTATCAAGCCTGGGATAGATACAACGATCTCCTCTACAAATGTCTAACTCATGATCTAAACAACCAACAAAAGGTCAACATCTTTTACAAAGGAATCAACGTAACCACAAGACAGATGCTGGACTACCAAGGACCAATTCCGAGCATGAACCCTACTCTCGCAATTGAAGCCATCCAAAAAATGGCCGATCATTCCAAAAAATGGCACGATTGAGGTAGCAAAAGAAGCATAGGCGGAAGTCTTGATGGAATTGCCGCCATCACTAACAAAATTGAAATCTTGGTCGGGATATGCTCAAGCTCAGAGAATGTGTTCATGCCATCCAAGTAGGTTGTGAAAGCTGTGAAGGAGGACATCTCACCAAGAATTGTCCTTTCATTGACGAAGATAGCAAGATTGAAGAAGTTAAGTATTGTGAAAATCGACCGTTTCAAGGGAATAATAGAAACGGTAATGGCTATCGTGGAGGACCTCCCCCATATTATGATCTTGGAAATTTTGGTGAAAGAAGAGCTAACTTGGAGGAAACAATTAACAAGTACCTCGTAGATTCAACTAAGAGACAGAAGGAGCAAGAAGAATGGCTGAAAAACTTCCAAGATAATACAAACAAGAGCCTTTCTAGCCATGACGAATCACTGAAAAACTTGGAGACCATGATTGGGAAGCTTGGCGACGAAGTGCAAAGAAGAAATGAGGAACAAAAGAACAAGTCAACATCATGTAAGGCCGTGTTTTCTGAAAATGACAAATCCACCGATGAGTCTATTATAAATAAAGATAAGATGCTAATGACAGAAGAGAGTTACGCCGTAACCAAACAACAGAGTTACGACGTAACCAGGATACAAGGTCTGACAAGTTTCATGAGTTAGACGAATCTAAAAGGAAGAATCATTGGTGTAAGGCTATGGCAATTGATAATGGAAAGTGTTATGATCTATGGGCTTCATGCGATCCTCAAAACGAAATCTGCGATGGAGGGTTCGATAAAGAAAGGATTAATGATGACAGATTCATATGGACTGCACTTAACGATGAAGAAAGATTAGCTAAATTCTCAATAAATGAAGAGGAGGAACCACCCATCAGGCACTGCTGCAATCCCTTAATGATCACGGAAGATGAGTCCACACGAGCATGGCCAACATGTAATCCCTTTTGTGAGTATTGTAACGGGGGTGGCAATATGAAGGACGAAGTATGGATATGCCCTCATGAATTAGAAAGACATGACGTTGATTTTGGAGACCTATCCTTCAGTGATTGGTATTCAGTGAGGTTCGGGGATGCAATCATTAATACCATTTTGTTAAGAAATTTGAAGCTCAAATATGAAAAACATATTCTTCAAGGAAAGTCCGTAAAACCAATCAACAATGAGACTGCCTTCAAAGGTATTCCTTCTGGCAACACCGATGACGAAGGAGTTCGAAGTCATTGGTGTGAGAAAATAAAAAACCCTGATGGAGTTTTTTGGGCATCTTGCAACCCTTTTGATGATGAATGTAACGGGGAAGCAGTATTGAGAGAGTGGGGGAAGATGAATTCTTGTGGACCTCGACCGATGATTCGGAAAGAACAGAGTTACCTTGGCTAGACAACTTGGGATTTGACAATTGGTCAAAATCAAATATGGGAAGGTAGATGCGTTGACTAAGGAGAAGATCTGGAAAGGATGCATGAGTAAAGAAAATCCGAGCGAAGAAGTTCCAAACGACATAAGTGAAGTATCGGATGAAGATACCAAAGATTCGACGAGAAATGAGAAAGAGGAATGCAAACGGGTACTAGTGGAAGATTTACTCGACGATAAATGGTTTAAAGGTACCGAGTCCGACGATGATGATATAGAAGGGATTTTGGATTACCTTGAACTACAAGGTGAAGATGGAATCACTGACCCCGACGATGAAGCATATGAGCAAAGAAGGTGCAAACTTCTTGGCATTCCGTATAAGAGGCTGCCACCGATTGTAGCTGACAGGTATAAGTTTACTAGATACCACTTGGGGCAGGACGAAAAATTTTGAAAAATTCGGAAGATCGAGACTAAAGAATATCTCTGCACCGCTACAAATGTTGCCTGGGTCAGACATAATTTGATGAAGGATATGGAGGAAGTTGGCCAAGTCCAAAGGCCACCATAAAGCCCAAAGGCTTTGAGACTAACTTAAAGACTCGTAAATAAAGAAAAATGCTCTTTTGGGAGACAACCATGATTATCCATTTCATTTGTTTTATTTCCATTTCCGTTGGGTTTTGTGTTTTTAACCATTTTCGCAGGAAAATGGAGAAAGTTGTTGCAACATGCTGAACGGGGACCTGATCTGTCCACAATTACGGCGTAACTCATTCATATGGTTACGTTGTAACATAATTTTTGCAGTAGCTTCTTAGAGCATTACTAATTACGGCGTAATCTCATGCAATGGTTATGCCGTAGCTACACTCCTGTAGTGTCTACCAGGTTTTGCATTAATTACGGCGTAACTCCTTATAAGAGTTACGACGTAACTATCCTATGTAACACTTCTTTCTTTTTAAACACAATAACCTTTCATTAGTTTTTAAATGAACTTTGTGGGTATGTTCCCTGTAAGCCCTCACGAGACTACACTCGTCCACTTGGGACACCAAGTGGTTTAAAAGGCTTGTTGTATACGCTAAATGCAACAGTGATTCCTACGAAAGTGAGTTAGGTTTCTTTTTCATTTTTCTTTTTCTTTTTTTATGCTTGTCGGTAGTGTGATTTCAGGGATTGAAGTTTGCTCGTGGATGCTTATGCGAAGGCACGATTCTTTTCGTGAGCCTTCTTTTTTTTGGAGCAAATTTCAGGGAAGTTCTCGCTCTAATTCTACTTTTCTCTTCACCTTTACTTAACGCTTAGTACAAAAGGAACTTTGTACATTTCAAGTGGGGGGAAGGGAGTAGAATTGTCTCTTGAACTTTATTTTCCCTCGTTTTTCTAGTTTATTTTGAAAAATTATGCCATTTTTAAAATTTTGACATGTTTTTCTTAACCTAACTAGATTAGACCTTAGCCGAGCACATTATAACCCTTGATATTATATGGTGAGATTAGCGTTATCTGTTTCCAAATTTTTACCCCAAATCCACCAAATTATGAGTGTGCCGGTAGCTTGTAAACTTTAGAACTTGGCCTTTGCATCATTTCGAGACCATAGACGAGGTATGTTGAGTTAGCTCGATGTATTTAGACTTTTCAGTTTAAGAAGGCAATATTATAGGATTATCACCCAAATAGTCTATCATTGTGTGTCTATCGATTATTCACCTCGACTTCTCGACCCCCATGTTAAACCCTTTGTTTCACTCACATTAAGTGCAAGATACCCCTAGATACACCCATCTGAGCCATTCCTTTCATTTTTGTTCACCCAACATATTGTTTCGTTACACCCTTACACATTAGACTACCCTGTAGTCTTTATTTGTAATTGGGAAGTCATTGTTTGCTGATGTGCTACGATGGTGCAAGTTTTAAAAATTTATAAACACGATTTAACCGTCTAACCTATTAACACATACGAGCAAGTATACTCGTCCGTAATAGCAAAGTTTGGTAAGTCGAGATCGTCCCAAGGGATTTTGCGTATGAAATTGATTTGTTTGAAAAGATTCCAACAAGAAAGCTTGTCAAGGCTTCCTCAAATAATTATGTTCTAGTGAAATTCAATAAGAAATAAATATATACTTGTGTGTAGTCTATAATCAATCATAAATAGTATTCATGAAGGTTTGGTGTATACTCTTAATATGATACACAAATCATAAGCAAATGATTCCCCAACCATGGTATGTGTTTGTAAAAATCATTCTAAGAACAAAAACATTTAGGTAATCCTTTCGGTCCTTATCCCAATGATTATCCTATAGAAATTCCATTTGTTTGCAACATGTTCTTATTAAATTTGTTCTTACGAATCTTTCGACCCTTCGTGATGAAAATGTTCCTAGTCTTGTTTTAATAAGCAAACATGGTGGTTGTCAATCACCATATCCCCATACTAGTTTGTCACTTCACTTTTTGGAATAAAACACAAGAGATATCCTTTCGGTCCTTTTTCTTAAAACATGTTTTATCAACAAATCAAACCAAGACTAGTATTTTTCCAACAAACTCATTTAAACAAGATCATATGTACATGCATCACATTTTGAGAACACTAATATGATTAACTACATCCCAACACACAAGCATATCCCAAAACTACTCAATGATAATAATAATAATAACTAAACACAAATAGTAACAAAGTAATTCCAACAATTCAAGAGAATAGAATTCCATAACAAAGTTCATTGAATACCTAAACTTTTGTGATTACAAGAATTAGAATTCGTGGATTGTAGCAACCACGCGCCTCCAATCACCTAGATTCACCGTACAACTCCAAACTACCAAAACTATGGATGAGAATTGTTCCCTCCTTGCTCCTGGACGTTTTTCAGTAAGTACTAAGCTTTTGGGCTGAATAATATGGTTGGTATTAGTTTAGGTGTAAACTAATACAATTTTGGTTGTGTCACACCTAGTATACTAGGACTAGGTTCTTTATATAGCCAAATGTGCTTGCTCAACTGACCAAAAACGTCCCCAACAAGTAAATGTCAAGAAATGATTGGACTCCAATGATTATGGGGAGTTAAGGCAACAATAAATGCAACATTGTGTAACTGCAGCGTGAGAAACCGGATCGGTTTCTACTCCAACCGAATCGGTCGTATTTTGACCATTCGCCCAGCCGGATCCAGTTACGGGTTGTGACCGATCGGCTGGGTTTGTACTGTTTTGACTTTTTTTGTTGACTTTTCTCCTATGCGCTTCATTCTTTGCTCTCGCTGATGATTTCCAAGGCAAAACTTGATCTTTCCTTGCCGTAGATACTTAGAAATCATTGCGCTTCCCAATCATTTAATCCAAAAGCTTCCTAGCTCGACTTCCTTCCTCGAGAATCTTCCAAATGTGCATAAAAACTTCATTTCTTCATTATTCGTGATACCTGGCTACATATACATACACAATACGCATCTTTGCACTTTTGCAACAGTTATGAGTAAATATAGCCGATTATCATGCACAAAACTAACAATAACGCTACTAAAAATATGTTCATTTTAGGCGTTATCAAATTCCCCCACACTTAAGCTCTACTCGCCCTCGAGTAGGTCTAACATTTGCAAAGATTGATTTCAATGGTCTTTGACACCATGGTTCTAAAAATGTAACAATTATCCCAAAAGATAATCATCGGCTTGCTTATAATATGTGAAAATTTTAAAAATGAACCAAACACTTTAGATAACATAACTAGAACACCTCACGAATGATTTTAAGAATTCACTCAACACTCATATATTGGTGGGTATATGTAAATCACTCAATGCCTAGTCATGATGAATGCTTTTTACCATAAGCTTGTACAAGTATCAAAACAAAGAAAATAAATTCATCAAAGAGGGCTTTTATTCGGGTTATAACGTTAAGGGTAAGGGTTCATAAAAGGTATGGATAAGGCATGGGATAGTTTATGAAATTGGTGTTAAAATAAAAATAAAATCAAGTCTAAACCTCCATGTTGCTAGCTATCATACAAACCACAATCCCGAAAAATGATTATTTCACCTCTTCTCATATCGATCTCCGCAAATATGTATAACTCAATTTAGCTCATTGGCTAATCAATATCCTCCATATAGCTCATTGGCTATAACCATTTTTTTTATTTTTTTTTATAACAAAGTTCCCCCACACTTAGTGTAAGCATACACCAAAAAAAATCGAGAAAGACGTCTCTTTCATCCAAGATGGAGAATGGTACACACTATAAACAAAGTGTAGCTTCTTCATAATCATCAAAAATGATCCAACATTCCAAACAACTAGCAACAAACCAATAGACTTGATAAGGGTTGGCTAAAGCTTGAAAGTGTAAAATATTTTTGTATTTTTCTGAATTTATCAAAACGAAAAGATTGGCTCGGAAGGGTTTACTAAGGGTATCTAGTGCTAAAGATGAGCACTAACAAATGGGTCCATATAAAGGTAGCTAACTAACCGATGTGGTTAGCTAATATATCATTAGATGTACACGGAAGGCCATTTGGTTTTATTCCTAAAGTGCCTCTTATCATTTGAACATATTTAGACCACTCGAAAGTGATTTTAACCGTAATGCATAACTAGTACAAGTTCTAGAATCGACATAATCACCGGCACACTCATAGCAAATATAAAACAAAAGATGTGTTTTATACAAAAAGAAACCTCACAAATGTGTGAAAAAAAAACTATTATGCATGCTAGAAAATGCTATCGAATCCAAAATGAATTACTTCCGTAATTTGGTTCAAATCCAAATTTTTTCAAAAATCCTCATTTTACCATTGAAATTCCAAGTTATATATTTTAAATATCAATAATGCGTGAAAACAACTAGACCATCAAGGGCGAATTTCTTCTAATCACTTGCATCCAAAAGTTATCTAATAAAAAAAAATAAAAATGCGCATCATTTTTCTTTTTCCTATTTTCTTCCCTCCCCCATACTTAAGTTTTGCATTGTCCTCAATGTAATGAAAATGAACTTCAAAGTAAAGAAAATGGGAAAAAGAAACAGTTAAAAGATACCACGGAATAGAATATGCAATATGCATATTGGGTCATAAGAAAGCATGTGAGTTATCCAACTCCAAACATTTGACCATCAATAAGCTTCTGACACATCCATCCTGCAAACAAAAACTGCAACACGCAATACACAAAACAAACAAATGCAACTAAAAACTAGATAAAACCAAGCAAAACATGTTAATCATCCTAAAAAGATAGAAATAATATTGTTTAACACATCATAACCCATTGTCTTTGAAACCATAATTCACGAATGATCCACGATCATTCATCATCCTCGCTCATGCTATCTCCTTCTTCATCATCATACTCATCATCATCACTTTCGGTTACGTAGTTTTCGTCCACAATCTCCGAACGAACTCTCCTCTTCTTCTTCTTTCCTCCAACTCCTGATGACGATCCTCCAACATCGTGGCTTGCTCCACCAACTTCAGGTAATCGACCATATGGGGGTACTGGATCAGGAAATGGTGCATACCCAGGATATGGATACGGATAGGGTCCAGGATAAGAAGTGTAAGGAAAAGGATATGGTGGAACATTGGGTGGATTGTAGGGTGGCAACTCGTAATTGGCTTCACGAGCCATGTTTTGAAAGATAGGCATGGAATAATCATTGATGTAGTTGTTTCTCAACATCATCGAGTCTCTCCATACATCCCTACATTGAATCTCATCTAAATGTTGGTTCCACTCTCCCCAACCCGATTCAAAACTACTGGACGTACCCATTTGCACGTTCTCCATTGGTATACTCCCCTGCTGTTGTGGTGGTTGTTGTTGTTGTCTCGGTTCAATCCATAACCCTAAGGTTTTCAATCTTCTATTCAAAGCATTACCAAAACCTTGTGCAGTCCACGTATCACTATACTTTGGCTCTCCACACTTAGCCAATTCCTCATCAACATAATACCCAAGATTCTTCGCCAATTTTGTCACAAAATGTCCTCCACAAATGTTACTGTTGCTTTTGATTCCCGGGGCTCTCCTAGACAAATATTCGGCTATCTACCAAACTGCATTACCGTCCTTAGTTTCCTCCAGCAACTTCATAACCCATAAGTCTGGTTTTTTGACATTTGTCCCTGCTTCCAAATCTTATTAAATGGCCCGGTCACTATCAACTTGTGAAGTATCCTCATCAACGGATTCCTGATGGTTGAGGCATTCCTCCTAGCGCAAGTAGGATCTCCCACTTGATTCCAATAAGCGGGAATACTAGGATAGTCTTTTTCAAACCTCCGAAGTCTAGAAAAGTGAGTTTCAAATAATCGATGATTAACCTCATGTGGCTCATACAAACCAAGAACCACGCCAAAATCTGGCAAAGTGTAAGCATGATCCCTTCCACAAAGCCTAAACCAAACACAAATTTCCTTCATCAAGTTCCGAACATCCAACTTTCTTTCAAAATACATGGTTGAAAATAACTCCATACACCATTCTCGATAGACCTCTTCATTGACGCTAAATGCTCTTTCCCATGACAAATCATTGAACGAATCTCCATCCCCTGGACATACATAAGACGTTCGCATCATTCCTCTTAACTCATCTTCACAATCACATTCCTCAAATAAATCCCAATCAATCACCCTCGGAACCAAACATGTCCTATGTTGCAGTTTCGACAACCTTTCCCGAAAAGCATGTTTCTCCCCGTCGGTGAGATTTTTGAACTTTAAATTAGCATTTGCCTCCGTCTTCACACTATACTTAACCTTCTTCTTCTCGTTCCTTTGACAAAACTTTGTGACAAGCGGGTTCATAGGAATTGCCTCCTCGCTCGAGCTACCTACAATAATTCTCTGTAGAAATCACAAATAAAAGACCATATGAGAGTGTTAGAACAAACAAGAAGGTTCAAGGAACCTCCTAAGATCCATTTCAAAATTTCAAAAATTTAAACACAGAAACCGTAACCGGATTCGGTTCGTGAGAAACCGAATCGGTTACTCAAATGACCAAAATCCAACAGTTCGGTTGCAATGCGCAACCGAATCGGTTATGCAGCCTGCATAAGGCTTTTGCCTCTAAAAACTCTTCTACACTCGAGTTTTCTAAGTCCAAACCACTCCTAGATCGCATTCTATCATCCTCAATGATTTCCATATCCTTGAATTACTCTAAAACTCGCTTTCAAATCATCTTAGAACTCAACTTGATAAGCCTATATCCTTCAATCATTAGTTTTAATATAAATATGGCATCTATCACTCCTAGAAACGCATCATCTATCATAAGGAATCACCAATTGCAACTTATCTTGATTCAATAGCACAATCCAATTAAATCCGAAAATTCAATCATCTATAATTCATCCTATGTTGAATCAATCAATACAATTCTTCTTGCAATGCACTCCTATATCAATTACCCACTCAATCTTAAAATATTCCAACTTAATTCGAATTATAACAAAAACCTCCAAATTGGTGACCTAATATCCAATTCGAATCAAATGCCCTAATAAAACCTTAATTGAGTTAATTGACTGTAGATGCTTACTTGTTTAGGTGCCATGATGTTTTCCTACAACTTAAACAACCTTCAATCAGCTTCTCTTGGACGAATTTTTTTAAAACCCACTGGAGAATTAGTGTGTGTGTGTTTTTCTGGAAAAATGAATTTTTTAGTTTTTATACTCAATTGCAACCGGTTCAGTCAAGGACACAACCGTTTCGGTTTGCATTTCGCCAAATTTTGCATTTTTACATGTTACTTAGGCATTTACCTTCCAAGCAACAATTTTTACTCAAAAAATCCTGCTAAAGATTCACACAGCATTCATCCACCATATGAAATTTTGAACAATCATCCAATCTAAAAATCTCAACTCATCATACTAATGAACTAAACCAAAATTCAACTCAAAGCTCATAGTCATAATGCATTAACCAAATCACCTCAATCATAAAAATAAAAATGAAAAATTAAATAAGAAACAAAAATCCTAAATGCATCAAATCAAAAAGAAATAGTTCATGAAATTCAAGCAAATAATTGCTTGTTTATTACGGCCTCTTGTCTTCTCCTCAAAATTCCTCAAAATACTCTTGTCTTAGAATATCCTCGCTTTGAAATTTTCCGGTCAACTCACGGAATGTTTCAAAAGTTTTGAATTTTCTCATGAATCTTCGTCCGTCCGGACATAGTATATCGAACTTAACATGCCATGCTCCATCTCCGGTTTGTCTCTTGTAAGTCCCCGACCCTTCGGGTCTCCACTCCAAATTCTTAAGTTGCACCGGTAAAGAACCTAAAAAGTCGGTCAACTTTTTGTAAACTAGTATGTTTTTGAATGGGTTATAGAAAGCTTCTACCGCTAACGCACGTTCTATTTCGTCCTCTATATCAAAATAAGGCGGAACTAACGGTCCGTACATTGGGTTACCTTGGACATCACGTCCCACTTTAAAACATGTTAAATCCTCATCTACTTCCATCAACTCTAACTCCTCCATAAATTCCAAAGTTGGTCCTCTTGGTTTTGGGTAGTATGTTTGCCTAGAAATCCCATCATCAATAGTCAATGTGCCTCTTCCCATGTCTATAATCGCTCCACAAGTTCTTAAGAATGGTCTTCCCAATAGTAGTGGTAAACTCTTGTCCACCGGAATATCTAGGACAAGGAAATCTGCCAAATACGGTTGATATCCAATTTGCACTCTCACATTCTTCACCTCTCCCATTGCCTTCGCTTGAGAATTATCCGCCATAGTAAGCTTCGAATGATTAGGTTACGGATTACTTAGTCCCAAAGTTTTAAACAATGGATACGGCATCACATTAACACTCGACCCCGTATCAGCTAAAGCATAAACAGGTGTAGTCCCATTCACTTTGATCGGCAACACAAAATTACCCGGATCCTTTTCCTTCCTTGGCATGCCTCTAAACAAAATTTGATCTCGCTCTTCCTCCGTGAGATTCTTTTCTTCCAACCTAGCCCTTGCTAGCATCAATGCATCCAACTTCTTACGGTAAAGCACATAATCTTGGAGTACTTCTATCACTGGTTTCTTTTCATTAAGCTCAAGAAACTTTTGTTCTAGGTTCTCTAAAATAGCTTCTTTTTGTTTGTCGGTTAAGGTTTGAAAGTAGTGGTCGGTGATGATGGTGTGGGGTCATTTTTGGTGGTGGAGGTTGTTGTTGGGGTTAGTTTGTTTGATGTCGGTTTCTTCCGATTTGCCTTTCCCATCTTAACTACTTCCACCTCTTTCTCTTCCATGTTTGCACAAACTTCCACTAGCATCTCGTTTACTCCTTTTCCTTCTTCCAAATCAGTTATATTAATTCTCATTTCTCCCATTGCAAAATCCACTTGACACTTGGTCGTGACAAGAAAATCTCGACCAAAACACACATTAGGTTCATCCGCATTCCCTTCTTCTAACACAACAAAATCAGTTTCAAAAATATGTCCATGAATATTGACCTTCAGATTTTTGACCATCCTTCTTCCATATGCTTCATAGTCCAATCGTACATGACCAATTTCGTCAAGAACCTTTTCCAAAATATAGTTTTCTCCATAAGCCATATTAAGCTACGCGTCCCAAGCACTTATTCCTTCCACACTGCAAGGCGTTCCAAACCTCATTAGCGGTGAATCATACACCGTTAAAGGTGCTTGTGTGAACACTATGACTCTTCCCTTTTTGGGTAGTTGAACCTTATTTTCACCAGTTTCCTCCATATTACCCGTATCAATTCCCAATTCTTTCTTACTTTCTTCTAAGATACCTCCAATCTTTTCCAATGAACTTCCGGTATCCTTGAACATTTCATCCAAAGTCCGAAGGTATTCCGAGATTCCGCTCAAACTATCCATATTACTAGACAACTTGACAAAGCAAAACAAAACAAAATCCGAATATATAGCGTTAGAGTTAGTAAAAACAAGAACAAACTATAGAAACATAGACTAAACAATGTAAGACACTTAACAAAACTAAAAACACAAGTTAAAACTCAAGACCTAAAAATAATAAAAATCAACACATAAACACCAACCGGATTCGGTTGGCTCACCAACCGAATCAGTTAGTTGAAATAATTTAGACAGAAACTCGAACCGGATCCGGTTGCGGGTTGCAACCGATCGGTTTGATCGAAATATATATATATATATATATATATATATATATATATATATTTAATAAAAAAAATGGAATTTAATGCAATTAAGGAATCATTAAGATGTACTAAACTCTAGTTAATAAAGAAAACTCTTCATAAACCAACAATTGAATGACATAATAAAACTCATTAAACTAAAACTAAATAAAACTACCAATTAAAATCTATCATTAAAATAATTAAACTTATAACTGAAAAATATTACTATCTAATCATTAACCATTAAAACTATAATTAACTAAAACTTTAATTAACTAATAAATAACAAATGTAAAGAAAATGAAAATAAATCTAGAAAATAATTAAACTACAAGACATAATCTACAAATAGAATCTAAAATTACCAGAATTACTCTAAGAATCATAAGACAAATAACTAAGAAGACTAGAACAATAAAATCGCAACTAAAATTACACAGAAGGTCTAACCGGATTCGGTTGGATAACCAACCGAATCGGTTAGTTTGTAACCAAAAACTTTTTTTTTAAACAAAATTAATTCCAATACTGCCAATTTTACAGAAAATCAAAGAAAATTAAAGAAAATCCTCGGCAGCGGCGCCAAAAACTTGGTGTGCTACGATGGTGCAAGTTTTAAAAATTTATAAACACGATTTAACCGTCTAACCTATTAACACATACGAGCAAGTATACTCGTCCGTAATAGCAAAGTTTGGTAAGTCGAGATCGTCCCAAGGGATTTTGCGTATGAAATTGATTTGTTTGAAAAGATTCCAACAAGAAAGCTTGTCAAGGCTTCCTCAAATAATTATGTTCTAGTGAAATTCAATAAGAAATAAATATATACTTGTGTGTAGTCTATAATCAATCATATATAGTATTCATGAAGGTTTGGTGTATACTCTTAATATGATGCACAAATCATAAGCAAATGATTCCCCAACCATGGTATGTGTTTGTAAAAATCATTCTAAGAACAAAAACATTTAGGTAATCCTTTCGGTCCTTATCCCAATGATTATCCTATAGAAATTCCATTTGTTTGCAACATGTTCTTATTAAATTTGTTCTTACGAATCTTTCGACCCTTCGTGATGAAAATGTTCCTAGTCTTGTTTTAATAAGCAAACATGGTGGTTGTCAATCACCATATCCCCATACTAGTTTGTCACTTCACTTTTTGGAATAAAACACAAGAGAAATCCTTTCGGTCCTTTTTCTTAAAACATGTTTTATCAACAAATCAAACCAAGACTAGTATTTTTCCAACAAACTCATTTAAACAAGATCATATGTACATGCATCACATTTTGAGAACACTAATATGATTAACTACATCCCAACACACAAGTATATCCCAAAACTACTCAATGATAATAATAATAATAACTAAACACAAATAGTAACAAAGTAATTCCAACAATTCAAGAGAATAGAATTCCATAACAAAGTTCATAGAATACCTAAACTTTTGTGAATAAGGATGTTTTCACTAGTATTTTACTCAAAATGTGATGATACAGGGGGAAATTAACGCTTAGAAAATCAGGACTATTTGATGTTATCAGTAACTCTAGCTTCCAAATTCTTCAACCTCTTGATACTAAGTTAAGTTGACTTGGGAAAGCACTTGAAGTCTTCTACTAGAACACTTCATATGTATCTTGGAGATCACCATTGGAAGAAAGAAACTATTACTTGGATCAAACAAAGCTTGACAAGAGCTTTGAAATTGATAAAGGACTTGTTCTCTTGAATAAATATTGAAGTAAACTAGCAAATGAAGAGTGTTTGGTGTTGTTGGTGAAGTGAATTGTTGAAAACTCTTAGACCTTGACAGATCTTTAGCACTCGTGGATCGTTAGTGTTGCCTATGTAATCATAAGCAAACTAATAGACAGTCTCTAACACTTGTATTCTATAGCGGAAAGTAAACACAAGATGTTATAACTAAGAACACTTAGATCCTCTATGGATCTTTTTATTCACTGAAACTCTATGTTTCAGATGAGTTTCTATTACAAACTATTTGGTTCCTTTTATAAACAAGGAAACCTAATCTCTTACTACTCAATCGACTAAACATGTTTGCATGCATTTAATGACTAAAACATTAAACAAATATAGAGTAGACTAATAATACTGCCCATGCAACCTTGGGCCGTTCAAAGATAATAATGAGTGAGCATTTAATTCATAGGCGCATGCTGATCCTAGTCAGCTTTCACCCTTCAGCAGTAACACGGCAATGCTTGTACTCTTCAGTAGAATCACCTCTTCAGCAGATTCTGCTTCTCCTTCAGCAGAAACCATCGGCAGTTATGACATCAGAAATCCTACATCACATAATTCCCAACAATCCTCCCCTAAACTGGAATTTGACTTGGTTAAGTTCCAGTTTCCTGACCTTGACAGATCTTTTGATACTTCAGTACTAGAGGATTGTTTCCACACATCAGTAGCAAATAACCACTAATAATCTCATCTCTATGATGATCAGACTTTGAAACGCCAGGTCTTTGCAGCAACAAATGACATAATGTACATCAATACTTATCAGTTGCATACTATTCTCATCACTTCCAGGTGTGTGAACTCCTGTGAGAGGTGAATCATTGAAAATGATGGATTTGATGTCTCTTTACCAATAGCCATCTCTACTGGAGTAGCCAAATGTTTAAGTTCAAAAACTATGGTACACTGATAACCATCTGATTTATAGGCAAACCAGAAACCATATAAACGGATTTGATGTGTCTTTACCTGTAGCCGTTTGCTCAGGACTAGTCAATTCTTAGAATTGGTGAATTGATAACCAAATATGGAGATAGTTGCCTTTACCACAATCCATATACTTGTGGGCTAGTCAATTCTTGGATTCCAACAAGGAATAGATCATGGTGAATTGATGACCATACAACACTCAGCAATTAAGCATGGGTGGTTGCAGACCCTATGATTTTGAGCAAATCATTACAGCTATCAACAGATTTGATGTGTCTTTACCAAAGCTGTACCCTTTGGACTAGCTAACTTTTTGATATACACAAGGTATATCTGGTGAGTTAAAAACCATCAAAAAGGCAACAAACCTGCAAAGGAGAGTAAGTTTTTTTTTTTTTTTTTTTTTTTTTTTTAAATCAAACAAACAAACAAACAAATCAAACAACATGAAAAAACAAAATCAGTACAAATTACAAAAGACAATATATATTACCACATTCATGATGAAGATGCAGCTTGTGCTTGCAGAAGTTGAGTCTTGATCAAACCAACCAGTCGTTCAGCATCTGGTCTTTCATTCCCCACTGGATCTGGAGGAATTTCCAACTTCTGAAACAGCATCCTTTCCATAAGTCTCTTAGGCAATGGATACTTTCTTTCAGCAAACATGCAGACTGTGATTCCACCCTTGGTCTCAAGCACATGCACTCGAGGGAGAGGATAGAGTCTCCAGGACACAACTCGCCATAAATGTGAGTTCTCCCAAATGGAATGTCCTCTACTATCGGGAGAATGAGAGTTAAACAGGACTTGAAGATCTCCTAGTAAGAACATCCCAGAACCTTGTGGTGTAATGTTGCAGTAATGGCTGGTAACGAGAGAGTACAGAGTAAGCAAGTCTGCCCTGTCTACCAAATGGAGTATTTCCTTCAAAAAGGTGAATTCCATTGAAGTTTCATCCTTTCGTTGAATGACATTCATCTCATTATGCTTCAGAGTCCAATTTACCAGCACATTTTGATCTCCCTCAGGAAAATCAGAAGCAGAACCTTCTCTAATGAATGTTGCGTCATCAGCCTCAAGATCCAGGGTAGTGATTTTGGCCATCCTCTTCTTCCTTCTGCCAGGCTTATAGATTCCTAAAGATGGTGTATCTTCACGAATGGCATTCATTCTTACTAGCATGTCTCTAGCCTTCCTGGTTTTTATACTTGCTATATCAGCTTCTGAGCAAACAGATGCCACAGATGGAGTGGGAGCTGGTACATTAGGTGCCTCAGAAGAAATGGTAACTGGTTCAGAAGATGAAGTTTTGTCAGGTGAGCTAGCAATGTCTGTAGGAGTTTCAGCAGAAACCATAGATGGTTCAGCAGAAAGAGCCTTGTTATCTTTCCTATCCAAAATATCTTCTTCTGCCTCAGCAGATGCTATAGTTGAGGTGGATGAGGGCATGACTATTTCTTCAGTGGAAACACCATGTGGTTCAGCAGACCAAGGGGCTCATCCTTAAGTTCTTATGTATCACCATATGAAGACTCAGATGAGGAAGCAACTTCAAAGAAAGTGAAAGAGCCTCCCCTTGCTGTTGTGAATGAGCCTTCCCTTCCCGTTGATGATACTGATAACTCCTGTAAGGAGAGAACAACTTACTTCCAACCTCCAGCACCTCAGCCTCCACGAAGGCCACGAGCCCAAAATCCGCCACTCCCTAAGGATAGAGGGGTGGTTCTTGGTCTTTCTGCACCAGGTTTTGGTGCATCAACACACATCGTATAAGGGAAGGGCTTAAGGAGGGTGGATGGATTGCATTTTGGTTGAAATGAATAGATGAAGCACAAAGGACATATTATTTTTCTCCATAATCATGTGTGGTCATCGTCATCATCAACGTTTGCATCAATCCATCCTCTCCATTTTGATCCTTAGCATCTTCGTCGTACTGGTCATGCATATCCATCCATTAATATAGAAGGAATGGGTGGTTATGCAAGATTTGACAAACGCATATCCAGCATCTAGTGTGAAAGATGTGAGCGATCATGCATATCCAACATTATGTTAGATGTTGGAATAGATGATATGTACTAGATTAGGATAAGTAGAATAGCTCTTTTCTTGTAGTTGCATTGAAGTTGATTGTAAGCTGTAAGCTGTAAGCTGTAATTTGAATGAATGAATGAACAATTTTAACTTCAATACTTGACTTCAGTAATTTATCTTCAGTGGAAACCAATTGCTCACTCCATTATTTAGCTTTCAGAGGAAACAAGCTTTAAGCTTACTAGACCATATACCAAAGGACCACACTTGAGGAGTTTTAACTGAACAGGGCATTCTGCAAAACAAATTCAGAGAAACACAAAGACAAAAACAGAGACAAAACAGACTAAAAACTATGAACAAACAGGTGTTAGCAAACAACATATACACAAAGTTTACTATGAAATCCTCCCCTGAGGCATATGCCTCCCCTTAAACTTTGCAGTTAAGGGAAGAGAAAGATCCACCACTGTTCTTGGGTTTCCAGTAAAATTTTGGTCCTTTATCCTTCCAAGAACAACCTGCTGAAGTGCCCCAACCTCCTTTAGTGCCCCAAAATTCTTTCCCTTTATTCATAGAATCAATATATGCAGGCCAATAACCATGTTTAAAATATGGGCTAGTAGGTTGCACATAAGGTCTATCTGCTGATCTCCTCCAAGGAGAGTCAGTTCTAGCTTGTGGGACATAAGGTGGAATCTTGTTAACATTGGTCCATACTGGTCTTGGTTTCTTCTGATTAGCACAACCACCCAATCTTTGCTCATAGAAATCACAATCCTTAATAAGATGAAATTTACTTCCACAAACAAAGCAAGTCTTCCTTTTGGAAGAAGTATTCAACAAAGAAAATGTTCGATTGCATGTAGAAGTACTTAAAACATGAGCATTAAAGGAATTGTTTTTAATAGACAAATTATGCAAAGAATTAAAAGACAAGACTTCAGGGGAAACAGGCTTGGGAGTGGATTCCTCAGCAGCTATCCTAGAAGGCTTGTAGAGAGTCTTGGGTGCAGGCTTGGGTGTAGGCTCAGGTGAGGGCTTGACAAGGTCTGACTTATCACTTGAATCACAGTTGTAAGTAGATCCTTGATCCGATGAATTGTCACTGTCAGAGAAAGAGACAAAGTCATAAGATGAAGCATCATTGTCTGGCAAGTCTTTTGACTTTCTGCCATATAGATGGTGTGATCCATCAAAGTCAACAGTAATGGATAGGTCAGTGGGCATAAATTCACCTCTAATAGGTCCAGGGACAGCATGTAAATCACCTTCCTTTCTAAAGTGTTCTAAGCCTGCAGGTGTCGATTTACGCCCATCGTGCCTAGCTTCTAATCCTACATACTTCTGAAAACCTAAGCCTATTCCTGAGTTCACAGATTGACTGTTATAGAGTTCTCTAGCTAGATTGTCACCAGATATCAACCATTGTTTATTTCTAGCTATTTCCTCTGCAATTTTCTCTTTCAGCTCTAGATTCTCAGTAATAGTATCAGCTCTTTCTTTTTCAGTGCGTTTAATGTTAATATTAGCAATATCTAGATCAAATTGAAGCACCTTAATCTTTTCTTCATAAGCTATCTGATTCTTCTGAAACCAAACCTTTTGTCTATCTAATGTTTTTAACGAGAGTTTATAAGCTTCATTATCAACATAGCATGCATTGTACTTAGGTTTCATAGTATCATAAGCTTCTTTCAGTTCATTGTATCTTTCACTACAGCCAAATATACAGTTGTGTACCTGAGAAAGTCCCATGAAGGCAAACTGATCATGCCTATCTTCTGAAGTGCATCTGGCCAGCAATCCAAGCTTCTCTGTATCAGCAGCTTCCTCAGTCACAGGTTCATGTGCAGCCCAGTTGACCTGCTCATCCATGGTGACTAGAGCTGCTGAAGTGCTAGCTCCTCTCTGATTCTGCTGATAGGAATTGTAGCTAGTACTCTCTTCACTCTTTATGTCTTTGCACTCCCTTGATAAGTGACCCATCTGATGACACGAGAAACACTTGACCTTTCTCCTGTCAAATCGAGCTGGATCCTTTCCCTTGAACCCAAACTTCCTTCCAGCCTTCTCTTCAAACCTCTTGATATCCACTGAAAGCATGGCCACCTGCCATTTCAGTTTCATCTCCTCCATTTCAAGTGGGTCCACCTGATCAAAGTCTTCATATACCAGATGTTGCTGAGTATCATAATCAGCAACAAATGAGTGAAGAACATCCTCCAATATACTGCCAGCTTTGGCTTGAGGATGTGAAGGAGTGGGACGATAAGATGATGATGGTAAGTAAGATGGACTTGAAGTATGCATCATCATATTCGAGTGGGATGTCCCAAAAAAGGCTGAATGACCAGAAGATGGTGCACGGTAGGGAGATCTGACATCTGGTTCAAGAGATCTGAGTTTATTGTATAGCTCATCAAAGGTGAGCATGTCCAGCCCACCTTTAGCTTTAAGGGCTATGCTCACATGTAGCCATGATGGAGGCAAAGATCTTAGAAACTTAGAGTTGCAATCATCATTGTCAGGCTTTGCATTCAGCTGGTTAAGCTGACTCAGAATCTTGTGAAACCTGTCGTATCCCTTGTGGATACCCTCTTCTTCAGAGATGTTGAACTCTTGGAAGTGTTGTATCAGCATAGACTTCCTCATCCTCCTGGACTCTTCATTCCCACCAAACCTAGCTTTCAGAGCCATCCAGATGTCCTTTGCATCAACCATGTGGTGAAAATCACCTAAGTGATCTTCAGGAATAGATTGAAGAAGGATGGTTCTTACTTTGTGCTCCCTCTGTACTGCAAGAATCTCTTCAGCAGTTTTGGGAGGAGCAATGGTAAACTTCCCATCAAGATCTGGGATGGTCTTCTTTAGACTGTTACCATTCTTCACTATCTCCCACAGATTCCAATCAATATTGGAGATCCAGTTCTGCATCTTCATGGTCCACAGATCATACTCTTCCTTCTTTAGGTAAGGAAACTTACCATTACTGTTGGAGAGACTCAGTTGCTGCATAGAGGTAGTGTTGTGTTTGATGTTGTTGGTGGTGACTTCTGATTCATCATCAGTTCCAGGCATGGTGAATATGTTTTTGGTTGTATGGGGGTGAGGTAAATAAGGTTCTCAGTATCGTAGAGACTCTCCCGAGGCTCTGATACCACTTGTTGAAAACTCTCAGACCTTGACAGATCTTTAGCACTCGTGGATCGTTAGTGTTGCCTATGTAATCATAAGCAAACTAATAGACAGTCTCTAACACTTGTATTCTATAGCAGAAAGTAAACACAAGATGTTATAACTAAGAACACTTAGATCCTCTATGGATCTTTTTATTCACTGAAACTCTATGTTTCAGATGAGTTTCTATTACAAACTATTTGGTTCCTTTTATAAACAAGGAACCCTAATCTCTTACTACTCAATCGACTAAACATGTTTGCATGCATTTAATGACTAAAACATTAAACAAATATAGAGTAGACTAATAATATTGCCCATGCAATCTTGGGCCGTTCAAAGATAATAATGAGTGAGCATTTAATTCATAGGCGCATGCTGATCCTAGTCAGCTTTCACCCTTCAGCAGTAACACGGCAATGCTTGTACTCTTCAGTAGAATCACCTCTTCAGCAGATTCTGCTTCTCCTTCAGCAGAAACCATCGGCAGTTATGACAGCAGAAATCCTACTTCACATAATTCCCAACATGAATGAATAAGAGAGAGGAAGGGGGTTTAATATTGTCTTGAGGAGGTTAAGAATGCATGAGTCATAAGCCTTGTTAGCTAAGGAAGGCATGTGTTGCAAGATTAAGAAAACTTAGTTACTAAGTTAGTATATGTGTAACAAATCCATTTAGATCAATTCTAACCATGCCATGTGCCCTAATTAGTCACCAAAAACGCCACATATGGTTATTTTGAGGAGTTTAAGAGTTTCAAATAATTATCTTGCTTTTACGGAGTGAGTTTTGGTCCCGTTAATCGCTAACTGTTAGCCGTAAAGTCGCGAAACTTAAAACCGGGTATCCTAAAAATATGAAACTTGTATAAATGATTAAAATTATCATTATACTCTATATTAACATATAAAATGAGTGATAGGTTTCATCGGGTTGCTTAAACGCTGATAAAACTGGAAACGTAGGTTTAAAACGCATAAATTGCGTAAAACGCAAAACTGGAAAATGTAAAATTCCAAAACTTGTGGAATTGTCGTATGATGTGAGAAACACATATTTATATTGTTTTTAACGTTGTATGGACATATCGGGATGTACGAATTACATTTAAACCTAAAAGTAAATCTCATACACGGTTTTGTGAAATCGGTTCTGAATAGATTCAATGTACGTCTTCAGGACGACTCGACGAGTATCAACTCTCTTTTCATGATAAATGAAAAAATTTAGGTGATGAATAGTAAAAATGAGTAGTAAAAATGAATAGTAACATGAAAATACGAAATGTTACAATAACTGGATGGTCTTGAGGCAACCCACGTAACCTTTCGACCTCTGGACCACGGTCATGCATATGTAACATAATACGAGTTATTTCACCTAAAAAATTGTTAACCAGATTCATTTCTTTATATTGCCGGTGCGTAATCGTCTAAGGATAGCCTTTTGCACCTCGCTTGGGTTTTGAGCCATAGTGTTTGTATGAAAATGAGTGATACTTGAGAGAGTGTGATAAGAAGTTGTGTGACAAAATGCATGATGATAACTGGGTATTTATAGGGGAAAAATAGTTGTTGGAGCATTTATGTCAGTTTGGATGTGACAACTCGACTTTTGCGCTCCGTGTCACTTTATGTCAGTTTAGATGTGACAACTCGATTTTTGCGCTCCGTGTCAGCTATATGTCAGTTTGTTAGGTGACAACTCGACTTTTCCGCTTCGTGTCAGCTTTATTTCATTTTGTTAGGTGACAACTCGACTTTTGCGCTCCGTGTCAGCTTTATGTCAGTTTGGATGTGACAACTTGACTTTTGCGCTCTGTATCAGCTTTATGTCATTTTGTTAGATGACAACTCGACTTTTGCGCTCCGTGTCAGCTTTAAGTCAGTTTGGATGTGACAACTCGAATTTTGCTCGCCATGCTAAAATATGTATATAAAGATGGTTTTACTGATTATCAAATCAAAAGATGGTTATTCGTGAATGGAGAAGTGAGGGGGAAATCAATATTTCTGATGCAATATATGGTGAATCTGATGATGAAGATGAGTTGCTTTTTTCAATTAGACTACATCATTATGGTACATTTTCTATAAAATTTGGTTGTGTCATTTTCGACGAAGGTGTACATACTTACGTGGACTTTCTAAGTATGTCCACTTTTTGCCTGAATGAAATGCGTCACATTGTGAAGGAATTAGGTTATGATGAAGCTACATCTAAATACTTTTATTTCCGAAAACCAAATCATAGTTTGGATGAAGGTCTAGTACGTTTACTCACTAATATTGATGTCTGTTGTGATATGTTCCCATGCATCACACTTGATAATAAACTAATTGATGTTTTGCTACGCGTGCTGAATTTACTCCTAATGAAATTTAGATAGGAATGCTTAGCCTGAATGTAATTTATGTTTGTTTGTTTTAATTTCAATGTAATCGGTCTATCGTATTTTATTTGAATGTAATTCTAATTGAATGTAATTTTGTGGTGTTTTTTTTTTTTTTTTTTTTTTTTTTGTAATTGTACAAAATAAGAACTCAAGATATAGTTTGTAATTAAAACAAACATTTGTTAAAATAATTCATTTATATAAAATAATTCATATTCAAATAATTCAGATTCAAAGTACGATTTCAATTTCAAATTCAAATAATTTAGATTCAAATTCAAATTCAAATATTTCAAATTCAAATTCCAATTCAACTCATTTGTTCGAATTTGCCTATAGATACCCACACTCTTTATTTCTCATACACACAATTCGCACACAGATTCTCAACAATGTCTCGCAAAGACTTCTCCCAACAATTTCCGGCCACAAAGGACTTCTCACAACAATTTCCCGGTCACCACGACTTCTCACAACAATTTCCTAGTGAACACAACTTCTCACAACAATTTCCCAGTGAACAAAACATGGTTAACACTCCACCGACATATATCTTTCTGGTATTCCCAACGGATTAGGAACCGATTGTGGAACACGAAGCCAATCCGTTTCAACTTACTGAGGAACAACTTCGGCAACTTGAGCAGGATGAGGAAGTACTGAGAGAAATACTAGAAAACGAAGCTCGTGAGGAAGATGCTCGTATGAAGCAGGAAGCAAGGGACGCAGAATACCGCCACAACAACTTGTTTGACATTCTGCAAAGAGAGTATTATGAAGGCACGTTTGCGGATGAATAGTATCCTTACGACGAGGGAGAAACTCTGACTTTTCATTGTAATTTGTTTTCATTTTCATTTCCGTATCGTAGTTTGTACTAATTTGTAATTCGTACTCTGTTTAATGTATTTTCATTTTAATAAAAGTTACTCAGTTTTGCTAGGTAATACGAAATTTAAATAAAAGTTACAATATGAAAATTAATAAAAGTTACAATACGAAAATTAAATAAAAGTTTCAATACAAAAATTAAATAAAAGTTACAATATGAATTTTAAATAATTTTTTTTGGTCTTTATTGTCTCCAAACGGTATTATTACAGTTGCCAAACATGTGACATTCTTCAAACATTCGAATTTTTTTGGCACCACGGTACCTCCCCCTCTTAAGAATGTTCCCCCCAATCGTATGTTGTTCTTTGAGAATTCGCAGGCGGTTTACATATGTCACTTGTATGTCCAACAGAATTGCATCGTTTACAATATGGTGCCCTTGGTATCTCTCCTTTAGATGGAATACGATCTTTATTTTTTGGTCTCCCAGCACCACATATTCCTGTGTTTGGTGGAAGAACATGTGTGACATTACATTGAGTGTTCCAAAACTGAACATCTCCAACTGGATAAGCTAATTCTTCATATGTCGCTTTGTATGTTGATTTCTTGAACCATACTTTTGCCCAAACACCCACATCTTTAATTTTCAGGAATCTTGACACTGCTATTACATGACAGCAAGGCAAACCTGAGAGCTACCATTTTTTGCAAGTGCACAAACGATTAGTAAGATTAACAACATATCTTATATGTCTATCCACAACTTGGTAGTCGTTAATATTGATTCCATGCACATTTAAACCATAACTCTTTCGAATCCTGTCATGCACTTTTACCGCTGCCCAAGGTGTAAGTTCATGAACACCCACATCTACATTTTCAAATTAATCAACAGTTATATGTGAAAATACTAAAATTATTTTTAACAATAGTGTAATGGAAAACATATAGGATTTAAACATATACCTCCTTTTGTAATACCACCTTTGAAAAAGGACTTTGAAAATTTCCATCAGCATTGCAACTGGTAGGTTACTAGCTTTTCGACTTAATGAATTTACGGACTCTACGCTATTCGAGGTGAGGTAATTATAACGATCAGCTAGACTATGGGCCTAGACCATTTGGCATATGATGCTTCTCTAAGTTTTATGTATGCAGTTGGTCTTACATTAGCTATAAAACCCATGCATTTCTCAAATTCATCGCCAGTGTAAGCTTTGCACATTTTCCAATACACAGCTTTGTGTCTTTCAGCCGTTAAACCGACATTCATCATTAAATGGCGGCAACAATAACCATGAAAAGCATTTGGGAACACTTTTTGCACAGATGAAATAATTTATGGGTGTCTATCATAGATGATTGTCAAGTCTCGTTGCTCACCAATACAACCATTTAAATTTTCTAGAGACCATGACCAACCCTTGCCGTCTTCACCTTGGCAAATACCATAAGCAATAGGTAAGATTTGGTTGTTACCATCCATACCTAATGCCAAGAGATTGAATCCATTATAGAAGTCATTCTTTAAGTGAGCTCCATCAATTATGATCATTGGCCATTAACAATTCACGAAGCTTCGAATCTGTTACACCCAAAACAATATAGCGAATTAGTACTTTAAATAGCATAACTAAACAAAAATCACATTTTTTATACATTTACCGCAACACCAAATGGGATAAATAACATATTAAACATGCCATGTTTGTCAACTTCTATGTTCGTAACAGGACCTGGGTTTACGTTTCTCAAATTATAACAATAATAAGGTAATTTTTAAAACGATTCAATCAGGCAACCCCGAAGCATTTCCAAACCCTTATTTAAACCCCTATAAGCTTGCATGTATGAAAGTTGAACTCCATGATGCCCGGGCCATATCATTCATAATGTCTTTTACCTTTAAATCACGATTTATATCTGATAATTATTTCTGAAGCATGTGACCTACTAATTTGCCACTTGCATTTCGATGATGCGAACGGACTACAGTTCTTGAACATGTGTGTGGATCTAAAAAAAAATTATTAAAAAACTTTGCTTCCTTTTTTAGTTCCATAGTGGATGTACCATGAACATTTAGATTCAATACAACCAACATTGTAGGTGGTTTTGTTTGTTCTTGTAGGAACACATTCATAGCCGTCTAAAAGACATTTTTCGTGAATTGCCAACTTGCATGCTTTTTTATCAGCAAAATACTTATTTTTATAAACTAGTTTTGATGAATCGTAATCAATTGGGTTTCTTAATTTCGATTCTGTGACAGGTGTTGGTAAAAAATCTTTAGGCATGTGCTGAAAAGTATTTTGTTTCCACTTGTGATGCAATTGGTATTCAACATCCACTTCGCCGTCTATTTCTTCGTCATCACCATCAATGTCTAGATTATATCCAATCACAGCTTGAAGGCCGTCATAGTCCGCCTCTTCGTTATCAAAATGATTGTCGTTTGTTTCCCAGATATTGCAATAACTTTCTTGATTTTCGGTACGATGCGATTCATTTTGAGTACAAACAACATATTGTTCATAATTTGAAGATTGTTCAAATATTGCATTATTTTGAAAATGGTGTGAGGGTTCAACATTTTGCCAAAATTGTGAATTTTGTTGAGGTGCAAAATTAACGAAATAATCAAAGTTGTGATAATTTGAATGAAAGTTATGACTAGGATTACCAGAATAATAATTTTCATAATTTTGAGAATTATGTACCTGTTCTTCAACGTTCAATTCCATACGATGAATGTAATTAGTGACAATATAATTGATAAAATACCGTAACTCATCATAATCATTTATTTCATACACATGATTGTCATGCTGAATTTTGTATGATAAACGGGTCACCCCGGTGATATCTAAACCGAGCCTTGTGCAAACATATTCGTTCAAACTTTTGTAACTAATCTTTTTTGGCAAAAGAACGTTACTACCACGACCACCATATACAATGCACACCGGAAACTTGCCTTTAGAAAAACTCGTTTTTTTTTGCTGATTATTAGTGTGTTTTTTTACCGATCACTAAATCTTTATTTATACAATGCACACAAATTTTTATACAGATTTTTTTGGATAAGATTCAGTTTTTTGCTCGCCTTGATAAAAAAAATAAATCTTTTTATTAAAATTTAATTAAAAAAAAACTGATAAAAAGTAATAAAATCTTATGGAGCGCAAAAACTTGAGGGAGAGCAAAATATTTGCTCTCCGCATACGTGTCACTCTCTTGTCCACATGATCCTCAAAATTGGGAGAGCAAAATTTTTGCGCTCCGTGCCAGGTGTTTACTTTAGATTTGGTCTTAAAGTACACGTGTAACGATCTAAAGCATGGAGCGCAAAATTAATAGGGAGAGCAAGAAATTTGCGCGTAGAGTAGATTTTCGTAACACAATATTCAATGGTTCATTTTGGTAACACAATTTTCTATGCGTCTCTTTTAGAAATTTCATCTCTAAACTTCCTATCAATTGAGAATTGTGTCAAATGATGATTTTGTTTTCATGTTGACTTCACCATTTAGAGCTGTCAGGTAATTCAATGCACAATGGCCTATGACTAGATTTAAACATAAATTAAACTAAGTACAAAAAGACTCACTGATAATGAAATCAACGAGTAACTTCCATAAGATTCAAGTCTGAAAAAACTTCAAAAAATCAAATACAACTTGAAGATATACTTTCTAGCTGATGCAGAATCAGTTAGCAAGCATATGAACTAGATACTGAAGGACAAAAGAGCATCAGGGATCGATAATGCCTGATCATCCTTTCAACTGTTTGATCTGACCAACACAGTTTAACTCAAAACATCTGTTAGATATTTAGGCGAGACTTTTTCAAAAAAATAAATGAACAGGAGAAGATACAACCTCAAAAGCATGGTGGTTGTGTTTCTAAGAATAGAAGCACTAAATGGTTATGTGTAACTGCCATTAAATGCTTGACACATCACAACAACCCTCAAGTGACATTCTTGTTTGTATCTTATATTGTATCTTATATAAAAGAATGTTGGTCGGGTAAATGCTATCTCTTCTACATTGAATATCACATTTAAGAAGAGCATTTACTCTCTTTGAACTCGTCATTGTCCCTAATCTAATCAGAGATTTAGAGTTCACTTGTGAACTCTAACACCCGTTTGAGTTTGCTTCATAAGGGCATCTACTATGATGAACCTATAAAAAGGTTTATACATTTAAAACTCCATTAATTTATAAACCTTTTCAAATTATAAACCTATTTCCAGTATAGATAAACTTATTCATAAACCTTTTCATATCATAAAACACTCTCAACACTCTCAATATACATAAATTTTAGACCTCTTCAAAATCGTAGACCTATTCATGCCACATAGACATAAAATGGCTTCTCACTATGGTACACAAATTCTTGAACCTCTTCAAAAGATTTTAAACCTATTCTTGAAACACCATAGTGGATGCTCTAAGAGAGCAAAACTTATTGCCATTCAATTAAGTGTTTAAACTGCATAACACTTTGTAATTCTTTGATTATAAGGAGTTGAGCTAAATATAAATCTTAAATTATTTAAAAATTCAATGAACAAATCTTGACCACTCATTTGTTCATCAAAACAAAAAAAAAACCATTTTCACTTATTTTTGAAAATAAAATATCTTGAAAACGGCCGACAAAATTTTACACCTTTTATATATAGTAGAATATATAGTAGAGTAAGATTACTTGGCTTGTAAAACTATTTCTACTTTGCACTTCCTTAATTGACGAATAATCAAAAAAACATTTATATGGACAATCAAGCAAAGTATATATAATCAACTTAAAGAAAGGTCTAATTTATATGCCTTTGTATATATTAACAATTAAACACTAGAGATCTCAGTATAATAACCATTTGGCCTCATTAGGACATAGCATTAGAGTTTCTACAAAATCCAACCCATCATCAAACTGCTTAGTACCATTCTCTTGGTGGATCGCGTGGTCGAGAGTCCAAGCACCAGCACTGATAATCCGCTACTGAAATTTCAAAAAGTTGATCTGGGGACATGTCCTCAAGTTCCTCTGACGTTCTATCATCAAAACCGACACTTAAGTTCGTGTTATTACTGAATTGCATTTTAGATTTTTCATCTTGATGTTCTTGAGAGCGCATACTCTTGTATAGTCTCATTACAGACACACAATCTTGATACGTGTCAATAGTCCCTGACCTGATATCGTACCTGAAAACGCAAACTTTGCTTTGAGGTGCATTTGGAAACGAGGTTTTATCACATAACTTTATTATCTAACAACAATATAGTGTAAATAATGTCGTCATTTTGATGAAACAGTAAGTATCACAGGAAGTTTGTATATAAGTTTTTTGCACTAAAAAATTACTGTATTGCATATTTGCATATACTGATAATAACATTAGTCTTAGGTAGGTGCAATGTTGATCTAATAAAGGAATCTTACCCGAGATACGTCTTAGTAAGGTACTTGAGAGTGTGACTCGCATTGGACATATTAGTTTTCATGAGTGGAGGATATAATGAGGTATCCCTGCGCACACAGAAAAGCATTTGATAAACTGAAAGATGCAGAATCAAAAAGCAATATTCTTCACGTTAATAAGATAAAGAAGGTTAAAATGGAGAAAAAATATATGAAAAAAAGGGCTTCGGTTTTCATTCTAGCCATGACGAATAAAGGAAAAAAGGTGTTTTTTTATAAGAATGGATTGGGTTCAAGCTATGTTTTTATCTCTAATGGGTCAAATGGAAAAACATAAAGATATGGTCGAAAGGCAAGTCTGGTTTAATTCACGACTTTTGGTACCTCAATCAATGACGATATGAAAAACACGCAAGGAAATGCTGTGCAACAAAACTTACTTTTTAGTAAAAGTACGTAAATATATTTAAACGCAATCACTTTGTTGCATCTAATTATTTGATTATGATAATTAAACGTTGCAATTATTACTTTAAAATGTACTTCCAAACACCCCCTAGATCACTTTGAAGGAGTGATAATTGACTTTAAGATGAACAAGTCAAATATGCAAGTTGAAATAAATAACCAACCTTAACAATTTTTCCGGATAGTTCATTAACAAACCATCCAAATAACGCTCAAGGTTATGACCCACAAGCAGTTTAGCTTTTCCTCCATGTAACCGTGCTTTTGCTACTGATTCTCCATTGTATAAAATTTTAAGAATCTTTGCTTGCACTTCTGTAAGAGGCATAGCATCTCTTAGGTGCGCTTCCGTTAAACCAGTTACTTCATATCTGAAACGAAGTTCATGTATAGTTTAGAAGGTTGCAAACACGTTTAACATAATTTAGCGCAATAAAAGTTCTATAGTAAAACCTTTTGAGTTTTGACCCATACTTTTATAAGCTAAACCAGAGAATGTTACCCATTTGATAAAAAAGACGCAAAATACCTATAATCAGTAACGGGTTCTTGAGGTTTCACAAAAGTGTGGAATATTATATTCTCCTCTTCATCAACCAGGCAAACTCGAGCTAATTGGCCGAGTGATTCTCCATCACCAGAGCCTACCAATTGGCAATCTATGGCAACTTCTTCAGGACATTTACCAACGTAGATTTCATCCTCCTTTGGGTCATATTCATTGTACTGAATATCTGTTGTTCCCTGCAACAAGTTGCGAAAAATTTACCTTAATATATCTTCAGCGCATAATACTAGTCATTGACACTTCGTATTAAAAACTATTAAATACTGTATATATAGCTACAAAAGTTATATAGTTCAGTAAGAAAATTTCTGATAAAATGTTAATACATCAAACTTTCTACCCGTTTGACTGTTTGATTTTGCCCCATTCTATCGGTTGGTATTTTACTAATTAGTAATTAGCTAATGGTATTCTAATTTATTAGACCAGTTAGGGATGAATTTATGCAACACGGCGCAAGTAAACTCGATAAGTAAATGCGTCAAAATAGTTATTACTTATCATTTAAAGACGTGACGGTTAAAGGCTAACTGACGTCAACTTACGATTGGAGCAGGGGCCGTCATGATACATAACTCTCGATGTTCACCAAGAGCATAGGGGTCTGGAAAAACTTTTAGACAAACTTCGCAACCCTTTTGTGAGAATATGCTTGAACATTGAGCTTTAGCTAATTTACCCGTCATATGCTCCCTTAATGATTCAAATGATTTGCAAAACTTTTCACAAACACCGCATCTAGGCTGATGCACGGAGTGATAGGATATCTTCATGTGCTCAACAAAGTACTCGTGTTGCCTGTACTCCTTAAAACAAGCTACACATTTGTACCTAGACGACATAAAATTAAATATTAATCATATATACTCTCATAAAGGGGCATAGAAGTATGCAAGCCATATATCTTTAATTATCGAATATAGTTTTTATACGGTGTGATATATAATCTCAAACTGGTCAGGCCTGACCAACTTAGCCATGCATGGCTACATGTATGCCCAACTTAACATTAAGGGGTGTTTTTTTTAAGCTTAGTTTTGGACTTACGAGCTTATGTGGTTTCGGCTAATGTTTCATAAGCCCATCTTCCGGTTAATTTGAAACTTACGCGCTTATATAAACTTATCATGACATGGGTTTATGTAAGCTTCTTGTGACATAATAAACTCATATATATAAGCTCATAAGTTTCAAAATAAGCTAAAAAAATCTGAAACCACATAAGCTCGTAAGCCTAAAAATAAGCTTAAACGATTACGTTCAACTTACTTAAAACTTAACTAAAACCAGCAAAGATAACAAATATTATACATAAAAACTAAAAACATATTTAGTTTATCATAACGATAGATTAGTATTAAGAGGTTTAACATAGTAAAGAGTAAACAAAAAAAACCTTTCAGCAATGGCTTTAAAACTGTTTGAATCAAGCTTTTTCATTGTTTAAAAGCTTAAAACCGTTGTAAACAATGCACGCGAATAAGGGGTTTTTGTGTATGATTAATGAAGAGCTATATTTTTTGCTAATGGTGAATACTGATAATCGACATAAATATATAAATTAAGCATTATAAAATATAAATTAAACAGGCTTTTTCAATGGGCTCGGTCAAAAAGTGGACCGTAAATAAATAAATAACTAAAATTATGTAATTCGGGTTATTCGAGTTATTTATTTGGTTCGGTTTTTGGTTTTACCAAAAGAAAAATTAACCAAACTAACCGAACCGAATAAACCGAATAATCCGAGAACCGAACTGTCTAACACCCCTAGTTGTGAGATTAATAGGATTTGATAAAGTTTGTGATAGAACTTGAATTAAAATTACTTGATTGAATAAGAACAATACAGATAGTATAGAAGCCCTATTCGAGAGGGGTGATCTCCAAGTACAAGGTATGAAACCTTAATGATAATAATAAAACTTAGACTGCTAGAAAAGTAAAGATTGACACTACTTAAACTAAATTTAGGAGGGAACAGTTGAGCAGAAGCAGTTTATTCCTCCCCATATTCAGTGGGTTAACCCCCCACTATCTTGAGTTTTGAATGCTACTTTCCCTCCTAATTTCCCTCCATCTCTTTTCCCTCTATCCACTTGTAACTGGGCTTGCCTTGACCCAACTTGACCCGACCCAGTGTGAACCCGGTTTGTATCAGTACATCCGGCCCCAAGAGATGACTTGTCCTCAAGTCGGGTTAGAGGAAACTGAGTTGCTGGTCCAGTATTGTTCAACTCAACTATTTCAGAAGTGAGGTGGCTAAATGTTGCAGAAAGTTGGAGATTTGGTGGAAGTCCCTGTAACTTGTACTCCTTACCATCTATAGTGAACTTCATGAACATCTCCTTCCAATTTGCTTGAACCGTGTTAAGTGTTGCTAACCATTGAATACCGAGTACCACATCGGCTCCCCCCAAGGAAAATTGATAGAAGTTTTGTTTTACCTGCAAGTCAGAAACCTGCAACACAACATCGTTACAAATCCGGTTGCATCGGAGGACATCACCATTCCCAATTTGGACGCCAAAAGGAGAGATAAAGTGGGTGATGAGTTTCAGCTCACTGACTAACTTATCCGAAATGAAATTGTGTGTGGACCCGCTATCAATCAGAATTAGGACTTCAGCCGTGCCTAAAACGCCACGAAGTTTCATGGTTGTTAGAGAAGACTGACCGAATAGCGCATGGAGGCTGATCTTAGCCAATTCACTGGTTTGTTCGAGTTCATTTTCCGCCGCTCCTTCCCCCTCATCAGCAAACTCAAGAAGTTTGAAAGTCCCCGTTTTACAACGATGTCCAGGGCCATATTTATCCCCACATCGAAAGCATTCCCCGCGTATGTACCTACCCTGTTTTTCAACATCAGAAAGACGGCCTTCAGTTGGTTTATGGGCTGTAGCAGTCGACGGCAACAAGCTGAAAGCTTCTGTTGGTTTCGAGGGTACCGGTTCTATTTTGGCTGAGGAATGAAAACTTTTCCCAAATTTCGTGTGAACAACCTTGGATTCGAACTCGATAGCGATACTCATAGCCTTGTATACAGTTCTCGGTTTGTGGATTCTAACATCGGCTTTGAGATCATCTTTGAGACCGTTAAGGAATACCCCCAATAGGCAGTGTTCGGGCCAGGAGGACCGTTTGGCGAACTCTTGTCGGTACTCTTGTATTGTACCTGTTTGTTTGATGCTACACAAATGTTCATCGGGGTTTTGGAACTCGGCAGGACCGAAGTTCTTTTGGAGAGCACGAACCAAGTCTTCCCAATACTCGATATTTTGATCGGTAGAGAGCCATGAGTAGAGATCCAAGGCATCACCCTCTAGATGCATTGCTGCAACATCCACCCGTTCCTCCTCCGGCACGTTATAATACCGGAAATATTTTTCTGCCTTGAGAATCCAACCGCGAGGGTCTCCATCACTGAAAGCGGGAAAATCAATTTTGTTATAAGGTCGATAATGGCGATGATTACCACCAGATGAACCTTCATCTTCAAATCGGTTGAGACTGCCACTTGATTTATCCTTTTGTTTGGTTTGCTGTGTTTTGATCGCAGCTACTTCTCGCTGCAGTAATTCCATAGTTGATGCTATGGCTGCCAATTGAGCAGCCACGGGGTCTGGGTTGTTGGGGTTGGGATTGTTTGGATCTGAGTTACTCCTGGTTTGAGGGGCCATTTGTGTGTCCCGGCAACGGAACCAAATGATAGAACTTGAATTAAAATTACTTGATTGAAAATAAGAACAATACATATAGAAGCCCTATTCGAGAGGGGCGATCTCCAAGTACAAGGTATGAAACCTTAATGATAATAATAAAACTTACACTGCTAGAAAAGTAAAGATTGACACTACTTAAACTAAATTTAGGAGGGAACAGTTGAGCAGCAGCAGTTTATTCCTCCTCATATTCAGTGGGTTAACCCCCACTATCTTGAGTTTTAAATGCTACTTTCCCTCCTAATTTCCCTCCATCTCTTTTCCCTCTATCCACTTGTAATTGGGCTTGCCTTGACCCAACTTGACCCGACCCAGTGTGAACCCGGTTTGTATCAGTTTCACTTTTAGCTTTGGGCCTTTGGTTATGTACTTTTGTTTCAAAAAGATACCTAAGCATTTTTGGAAAGAGTCTTTAAATGAGAACTTGATGAGATAATGATGCTTATTGCAGGTTGTAACTATGTATGCTTGTGTGTAGCATAAAATCAAGCCAAATCGAACCATTGTCACTCCTCCAATGTTAAATTTGATTATGTTTTTCTTGTCAGCTAGAATGTCAAGTACGTAAAGACTTTAACCGTTGCATGTAACTTAGGTGATGCACGTCGCACCTACATTATCCCCGTAAATGATAAGTAATTGTCCAAAATGTTTACGAATAATAAAATAATAATAATAACTTTGACATTAGTACGTTACTTTTGCATAGATATCTTTTATGCAAAAGTAACTCATGTCACTAAATGATGACAGCATTATCGGTTTACTCGCTTACCATGTTTCCACATGTTCTTAAGCAAGTAAACTGCATATTTGAAACACTCCCAAAAACAGGGAACAAATTTATAGCTGGTTTCATAAATTCAAACGACAATATTAAGAGTCGCACACAAGTATCTAGTTAAAACGCTAATAAAATACATTGAACCATGAAATGTGATCTTTAACCACCTCGAGCTTCTCTTCTTGTGGCGTCATGAAGCAGCTCGATATCTACTCCATCTGGTGGTAACTGAACGTATCTCACTACTGATCCTCTGATGAAACAATTCCTCACTGAAAGCTGTCGCATCATGAAAATGTAGTTTAGTGTATATTAAAGATTTATATCACTACAAGCTGATAGAGGCAAACAGACGCAGACACACATACAAACATGTTCAAACAGATTCATAACCATTGTTATATCTCTAATCATGTGCCAAACAAAGCTTTATCATTTACATATAGGCAGTAACGTCACAACGATGAGTGGTATAGAATATGCAGAATGACTGTGTCAGGAAAATGGGGTAGTTAGAGCTTAGAACTCACTCCATGTTTCAATTAAAAGACGCTAATATAAGTATATAACTGAAGAATGTTAATATGTATCATAATTTCGATATGGCGAAGCTTTTAAGGGTACTCGTGTTACTTGTATGCCCCCTGCAAGATACTGACAACTTGTATGAATTTTCAGTTTTCACTTTAACAAATGTATCTAACGTTAGAAAAATGTAGAATAAAAGGCCACATTAGTACTCTTTTTGTTTCCCACAGGCTATACAATTAACATGTATGTCACAGAACACCTATGGCCAAAGAAAATTTAAGCAAACAATGGACGAAGATACGATAGTCACGATAATCTACATTACACCCTGTCAAAATGATGCTTTAATTATCAAAATATAACTTGAGATTGCCTTAGATAACTATTGTATATAGTTAGAACGCAATGGAAAACACATCAACTATATTGGAATAAAGCCCAAGGTAAGATGTTGACCATCTAGAATAACTAATATGGGGCAACATCACAACTCACAAAGACACAAACTTCTTCTATTGAGTACTTCTACGAGAATTGCAACTCAGACTCATAACTGATATGAGGCCAGATGTCGTAGATTCACACACTTAAGTTCCTATCCTCCTACACATAAACCCCAAATAAAATCTCATTCGTTATTACTAAGCGATAAGTGAGTCCAGCCTTAAGTGAAGAACTTTGGCAATAACATGTGCGAATTAAAAGTGAACAGATTAAAATAGACATTAAAGGTACCGAGTAAGAAGGTAACGACATGTAAAAAATGGATAGCCCAAATCTCCTAGGTATGAGTCTGCTTCTGAGATATAGATGTGATGATGCTCACTTAGTCACTCAGGCCTAACATTGTGACACCTCACACTGCTTTGATACCTTTACAGTTTCTGACTTTCTGGTAAGAAACTCACCTAGTAACCCACAAATCAGCCGGATTCATATTAAAAAAAGTAAATAGCAGCAACCATGGTCTTGACTCTTGACTTAAAAAACTCACGGTTCACACTGACAACTAAGTAACTAACGTGAACAGGTTGTCACATCATTGTTCATCCTGAACCAGGACTAACTAGTTAGTGCTTAGTGGATAGCATTCAGACTTATGGCTTAGTAGAAAGTGAACACATAAAGCTTGGCATGTTTCAGTGGGTTAGTGTTAACTTGTGGAGTCTACTCGTCAGTTCATCACTTAACATTTGTGAGGTCGCGATGCCTTCTACCAGAGTAAAATTTTGTCAGAAGAAATCTTAAACCCTGGATTTTAATCTTCACAAACATTTGGTCCTACTATTACATGTTTCTTCCAAACACATATCTCTGGCAGCATATAACACAATGATCCCGGTTAAATATGTTAATTAAGTATTGCCTTATTTCAAATAAAAGATCTAAAACTTGGATTTTTATATTATAGCCTAGTAGTATTTAAACGCATATGCAGATATGCTAAACCAGAAAGTAGCTCAATAGCAGCGAAAGCTAGCAACAACAACAACAATACCCAAACCCGTATGCAAGAGGTATGGGGGAGGTGGAGTGTAGACAGATCATACCCCTACTTTAGGGTAAACCTGAAAGTAGGGAGACTGCTTCCAAGAAGACCTCCGGCAACATCTACGTTCAAAACAAAACAAAAAATATACTTTTACAATCATACCGGCTGAAAACAACAAACAAAATACATTGCTATTGTATCAATGAATTTGAGCTCCCACTTCATGTTTGGGTTTAGATCACTTCGCTAGATAAACATCTTGGGATGGTAAAGGAAGGGCAACAAAAATAAAATATCTGTTAAATTACATACGTCGGACAAAAAGTACCAGGATTTTCTAGAGTAGCATGAACATAGATCTCTTTTCGTTTACTTATTTTCTTATTATAGTTTTGGTAATTTTCAAGGGATCTCTTAAGCAAAGGATATAAATTTTTAAGAGTTATCTTGTTGTAAGCAATTAACATAAACAAAAAAGGGCATTTGGTCTAGTGGTATGATTCTCGCTTTGGGTGCGAGAGGTCCCGAGTTCGATTCTCGGAATGCCCCATTTTTCATTTATAAAAAATCAATAATTTTATATATTTTTTTTAAGTGCCACTACCTTGTTTAATTTGATATTCTAGCAAGTCAACTCCAAACTTTGGAAACAGATCTAGTAGTAAAGTGATATTATATACCCGAACCATGTGCTTGCAGATCTAGAGATTATGCCGGTAAATTCAACTAATTGGTGCTTCTATTAATGAGTAGAAATCATAAGACAGCACAGCTCCATTACCGGAATAAACAAAAGTAGCTTCTACTCTTAGCCCTTAGGAACCAAGATGATATGGCTGCATTGCCAGAGATTACATTACCAAACCTACAGATCAGATCAAGAACAGATTGCCAAGATTCTTAGTATGATAAGTTCTGAGAATGTGATATATCAGATCACAAATTACACACTATCATTAAATCTACTAAACACACGTATACATATACATTGATGCTTAAACATGTGGTCAGTATAATAATTCTCTGTATGTGTTGCCTCATCACTATCTTCTCGTAAGTACTCTCAATTGTTTCAAATTTTCATAACCAAAAGAAGAAAAGTATTAACTATGTGTCCTTATCACACACAGATGCAACTTCCCATTGTTAAAGCTTGGGAGACCTAAATATCTTATCAGTTAACGTGTTTTTAGTGCTTCTATTCTAAGCTATGCATATCATGATGTTCCTAAGTTGTTCGAATTAAGCAATTAAAGACTTTGGCTTTTGGAAGAGGTGATAGGCTGCCATTTGATGTGATCATGTTTGTACATCCGGAAAATTGAGTTTGGGTCATGAAATTGAACCAAGTAGTTCAGACCTTTCACTATTACGTATCATATTTAAGCATGGCGCTGGGAACTCGTGTCAATATAAGTAGAAGTATCTGCACAGGGTATGCGATATTGTGTTTATTTAAGCTTATATATGGGCTCATGAGCTAATTTGACTCGGCTTATACTTCATAAGCTCATTTAAGCCCAAGAATAAGCTTAAAGAAAGACTTTGCAAAGATCACATAATCAAATTCAGACAGGAGGCACTAAACACTTTTTTGTTCACACGTAGTAGCCTCAAACTCCAGTGAGTTGAAAGCAGTGATATCACACTAGAAGAATAAACAGAAACAGTAGGCAGAAGCAAATTAAGTTCCCTGAACTCGACGGTTTTAAACCATTGGGCACTTTATGAAGTTAACAACTGAAGCTGTCAAGTCATGATTCAATCAGAATGACAGGAAATAAAAAGAGAAATATGAAGCAAGTGGGCATTTGGTCTAGTGGTATGATTCTCGCTTTGGGTGCGAGAGGTCCCGAGTTCGATTCTCGGAATGCCCCTTTTTGTCTAAAAAATTACTAATTTTATGTATTTTTTAATGTGCCGCTATTTCTTTAATTGGATATTCTACCAAGTCAACTCCAGACTTTGGAAACAGATCTACTACCTAAAGTGATGGTATAATATACCCCAAGCATGTGATGAAGAGCAAAAAATATCATGTCAATAAATTCAACTAATGGGCGCTTCTACTAATATGCAGAATTTTTATAAGACGACACAGCTTAGTTACCAGAACAACCAAGATGGTGAAAAGATGAAACCTGCATGGCTGCATTACCACAATAACTGATTAAAATAGATCAACACACTACCAAACCTAACGATCAGATCAACAGCAGAAGATAGTATGATTATCGCTAAGCATGCGCTAGTTTCAGATAACAAGTTACACAAGATCATTGAAACTACGATACATATCATTACGTATACATACATACATACATACATACATACATAAACATGTGGTCAATATAGTAATTCTCTATATGTGTTGCTTTTCAGACTATCTTCTCGTAAGTGTTTTCAAAAGTTTCAAATTCAATCTCAAAACTAATAAAAGACATAAATATATAGCATTTGTCCTTATTACAGACATAAGGAAATTTCCAGTGTTTATGTTAGGCAGACACTAAACACTTTTTTTTTTTCACACTTAGTAGCCTCAATCTGCGGTAAGTTAAAAGCAGTGATATTGCACCATAAGAATAAATAGAAAACTGGATTAGCTATAGGCAGAAGCACATTGAAATCCCTGACGTAACAGCTACAGTTGTGCACTTCATGAAGATACCAATGAAGTTGTATATTCGTGTTTCAACCATGGTGATAAGAAAAACAAATAGAGACAAGTAACAAGTGGGCATTTGGTCTAGTGGTATGATTCTCGCTTTGGGTGCGAGAGGTCCCGAGTTCGATTCTCGGAATGCCCCATTTTTTTAAAAATTATCAATCATTTTACAAAAACTTTTTAGGGTCCACTCTTTTGTTTAACTGGTATTCTAATATTAATATAAAATAAAGTCAACTCAAGGATTCTGGAAACCACCTACTTATTTTAGTAATATTATATGACACAAACATGTGCTTATAGATCCGGAAAAAAAAAGTCTCTAAGTAAACTCAGTTCTCATGGGTACTTTTACTAATGTGCTTCATTACCAAATTTAGATTCACAAGCCCTTGTCAAGATTTTGTGAGAAGATGCCAACTACATTACCAGAATAAGCAGAATCATATACCAACACATCATGGTAATTCAGTTACCAAACCTTTATGTGATAATAATGAATGTGTGATATAGTATATCGTGTAGCGTACGAGAGATACCACAAACGAAGACTACATAAACTGGTTTGTTTAGGTGTGCCCATATAAAAATAATTACTTTTGTCCGTATTGAAATTCGATGCTGTCAAACAAGTTGAAAAGGTTTGGGATGTAAAATTTGATCTGTGAAGTAGTGTTTGGATGATGAATGTCTATGGCAGTTTGATATTGGTTAGATCAGATGGCTTATTGAAGTTTCCTGGGCTGTGGGTATATAGTTCTTATTTGGAACTATTTTTTGGGATTCAGCTTCATTGTGGCAAATAGGGTGAGTAGTGAAAAATGAGACTACCCTGATATGTCAAATGAAAATGGATCTATGATGGGCATAGCTCTATGTGATCTCAATCCTTATGATGATGCCATTTTGTGATAGGATAGGATTCTAAGGTCAAGTGTGAGAATGTAGCCACTGTTTGGGATGAACTAACACTAACTGTTCCCAAGATTTTGAAATGAAAGAAAAGAAGAGAAGAGATAAAAATAGGCAGAAGAGAACAGGAGATGAATGAAATTAAATTTTTTATATCATGTTCCCGAGTTATGAGAGAAAAGAAGAGATAACAAATGATTTTACAATTATACCCTTAGTAATATATAAAAGTTATGTTTTTTATTAGCCTATTAGGTCATTTAAGTAATTTTGTTTATTTAGAGCTTCCTAAATCCTAACATAACTTCTCTCCAAATCATCCCACTTTTGGGAAGAAAGTTTTTGAGAGAAGTTTAGCCAAAATTACACGAATTTATTTTGTTTTCTGCCCACTTCTTTTCTCTTCTTTCAAAAATAAAACTCGGGAACGCAGCGCAACGTGATGCCTATTTGTGATAGGACTTCGGAGTTAATTGTGAGGCTGTAGCTGCAGTTGGCTCTAAGGTAATTTTTTTTTTTTTTTTTTGGGTATACGAGGGTTTCCGACTTGACATTGTGAGCCGACTACCCTTTTAGATAGCCCGGAGTCGACGCAGATGAACCTCCGTGGCCAAACGTACTGGATAGCTCTAAGGTAATCTTACATAAGGAAATGTAGCCAAATGTACTGGTATATCCTTAGTATTTGGTGACTTGGGTGAATTTCAGTGATATGAGTATAGTTTGTATGTTCTGTATGTCATTAGAAATGGAATGTTAGTATGGCAGATTGTAATTTGTTTCAGCTTGCTCTAAAAGGAGTGTTTGGGATATGTCGATCTCTCCTTTAGATGCTTGTTTTGTACAGATTGTTTGGAAGTAATATATATTCAACGGTTCACCCCAAAAAAAACATGATTAGCTCCAACATATATGAAAAGCTATATTTAATAACCAATCTAATCTTAAATATATATGTGCTCTTCATTTATGCTTAAATAACTGGAATACATATATACCACACCTACATATTAAGGCTTAAAAAACTCAATAAGAACTCAAGTCAAGCCTTTATAAGCTCGACCCCGTGGTTTAATGCTTGAGCTTGAGATCAAACTCAAAAAAATGTTGACTCAAACAAGCCAAAGTCGAGCTCGGCTCAAGGAGCAAAACCCAGCCCAAACTCAGCTCATAACTCTCTCGAAATCATCTGAGAACCAGCTCAAGCTTGATACAAATTTATTCAATAACCAAACTCATTCCAAATATATATAAAGGCTTAAATGATTTTCACTCAAATAGCTCATTCCAAATATATATAAACGCTTGAATGAATTATAGTCAAATAGCTCAAATGGCCTAGAGGTAAGGAACCTGATGTCCTCACAAGAGGTCTAGGGTTCAAACCTCACTATGTACAAATTTGGGGGTGGCCAGAGAAAGGGGTCTGAAACGGTCATGTACATCTCACTCAATAGACTCGTCCTCCCTAAGTAGCCTAAACAGAGAAAACCTCATCCGTTTACATAAATCACATTAGGCTCAAGAAGCTCTAATCTCACTTCTAAAGAGGTGTTTAAGCTTATTTTTGGGCTTATGGGTTTATCTCAATTCGGCTTATATTTCGTAAGCCCAATTTTTCCGTCTTAGTTTGAAACTTATGGGCTTAATAAACTTATGGTGATATAATAACTATATATACAAGCCAACAAGTTTCTAAATAAATTGGGCTTATGAAGGGGGTGTTGGTTTAAGCTTAGTTATTTATCGATTTATGAGCTTATATGTTTTCGGCTTACGTTTCATAAGCTCAACTTTTTTGGCTTTTATTGAAACTTGTTGGCTTATACTCCGTGAAGATTTGTTATTACATAATAAACTTATATACGCCCACAAATCTCAAAATAAGGGGGGTGTTTGTTTAAGCTTATTTGTAGGCTTAGGAGCTTATTTGATATCGACTTATATTTCATAAGCCCGGATTTCGGTCTTATTTTGAGACTTATGAGCTTCTATGAGTTTATTATATCATATCATAATACGTTTACATAAGCCCATAAGTCTAAAAAGAAAATTGAGGCTTACGAGATATAAGCCGAAATCACATAAGCTTGTAAGCCCACAAATAAGCTTAAACAAACACCCAATAAGCCAACAAATTGGGGCTTATGAAACATAACACTTAAACCCATAAGCCCAAAAATAAACATAAACAAACACCCCCTAAATCCCACTCTAAAAAACTAAAAATTCCCCTAAAACTCTACCAAAAAAAAAAGAAAAAAAAAAAAGAACATAGTAGTACCATGTGAGGATATTTATCTTGGTCAACAACTCTGGTGTTCTCGAGCTTAATATTAAGATACTGGTCAACAGAATGAAGTGTTCCTCGTATAGCTAAATCATTCTTCAGTTCCACTGTTACTTCTCTTCCTACCAAGTCCTTGAAGTATGAAAAAAATAACTGCAACCCATAATAACATTGATTATTTTAATACTAACATACTGCTTTTCTAAAAATTTATAAATTAAAAGATGGTTTTTGGTACTTACCATTTTTCTAGGGTTTTTGGTTCTGTCAGTTTACTGGAGTGTACTTTCAAAGAGTAAAGTCAAAGTGACCGACGCTGCTCAAGTTTAAATCTCTCTACCCAAGTCCCTGAATTTTTGTGTGTGCTTGTTTGCTCCTTATGGTTTTAATTTTGCACATTGTCAATCCTTATCTCAAACGGGCGTTATCTTTGCCAGTTATACCCACCCACGTGCCCCCCGCACGAGGGTGACTTTGTCATTTCTTATTTATCTCGTTTTTGATAATGCAATACAGAGTAAATAAATGGGTGGTCACTTCATTTCGCATCCTAGTAATTGTTTTTGTTTCCTTTAAGTCTCTTAAGTACCCTAATATTTTTTAGACTAAAATACACCGTTGGTCCCTAAACTTGGCAAGGTGCATCGTTATGGGACAAAACTGGGCCTTTTCATCGCCATAGGTCCAAAACATGGCCATTAAATGTCAGATTAGTCCTTTGACAAAGTCAAAGTCTGATTTTTGTTTTGTAGTCGAGGGTATTTTAGTCCATACACATTTATACTTTTATAACACATTTATATTTTACCCCTTCATCTTTCATCCTCTTCATCATCTACCCAAATCATTCATCTCCCCAAATCATCATCTCCCCCAACATCATCCTGGTCATCAACTCCCCCAACATCATCCTGGTCATCATCTCCCCAACATAATCATCATCTCCCCAGTAACAATTAATGTGTTTCATATGCTCTTCCTTAACACCAACTAATGTATTATCTTTAAATAGCAACTACTGTTTCAGCAATGTTAGTTGCGAGTAAAATACAACTATGCTTTCGAGACAAAAGGAAGAAATCCTACAATTAAGACTTAAGAGTATGATCAATAACATACACTTGTAACGTTCAATATATCATTAACATCAAAATACATCCAAGAAAACTGTAGACAGAATAACCAAGAAAAAGAGTAACTGCACAAGTTATAAACAGAAGACTATGGACACGGTGCATCCATATATTCTTGATTTCACAACATACCAACCACTACATAATAAGCACCAGAATGCTTTAAGTTGAAAAACTACCGCTTAATTCAGAAGTTGATAAGCTGATAAGATAATCAGGAATGTGAAATCAGGAAGTTGAAAAACTACCAGTTAATTCATAAGTCATTTTACTAAAGCACATATGTTTGCCACAGTAGTGTCCAAATAAAACAAACAGCCAATTGCACCCACCATTCTAGTAAGCTTCCAAACTATCATCAATTCGTTAAAGCACACTTATAGTGTTTCCAATAGTTTCCCAGAAAATTTAAAAGGCCAATTGCACTTATAAACTTATATATCAATTATTCTATGTCCCTAACACCAAAGAAAGGGGTTTCGACCATGGTTAACACAATCCTATGTCCTATAAGTCTATAACTCAATAGAAAGCAATTGAAAACATTTAGTTGTCTACTCTCTCCATTCGACTCTACTAATTTTGCTCAAAACCAAGTTTAACAATATCAAGATGCCATCTCATCAGGATTCAATCAATCTCCATTCTTGTTTTAAAAAAAAGGACACTATTGAAGCATGGTGTGTTATATAAGTTGTTGGGTCCTAATATTGATAAGTGCGCCAAGTTATTTGAAACTTTGATGCTTGATTTCACTTCCTCGGAGTTAAAAAGGTTGAAAAAAAGATTAAACTTCACTAGTCTTGTTCATTAACTCGGGGTCAAACAAGCAGAACTTCTCATAGTTTCACATGTTGAAGTTTTACAATCTTAAGCCTAGCTTAGGAATGTGTGTGTTAAGTAAGATGAGACAGAGACTGAGAGTAGCACATAATCCCCTCAAGTTTATGATTTCAAGTCAAACGGCTTCTTTAATTCATAGTTTGAATCAATAAAAGCCGAACTTGTAAAAAGCAAATTATAACTAGCAATTTTCCTATGTCACGTCGTAAACTCATAAGTTGATTCTCACACTTATAGGAACCAACTCTTTTGACCACAGCTAGAAGAAAATATTATATCATATAGTTGAAAAGAGGGAAAATGCCATTAATGACACCTTAAATGATGATAAATGCATTTGAGTAAAATTTGTTGTCTTTTTGCCTTATTGTAATACGAGAAATCTAAGTATATGATTCAATTTCTATTTCTATGTCAACTAAGATTAATTTGTCTCACTTTATAAACTTTGTGGTTTGTAAATATAAACCAAAAAGTGGTTGGCTTATTAAATTATAATTCTGTAATATATGAGAAGATCAGAAGAAGGATATTACACCAACAAAATTGTCTTCGCCTCTGAGCGAATATAACTATATAGGGAAACTCGATAGATTTGATCTCTTCTTGACCAGAAAGAAATACAAGTATATCACCAGGTCCCTCTTCCAAATGTATCTAAAAAGGCAAAGTTTTTAAAAAGGGTAGTTAAGGAAGAGCATATGAAACACATTAATTGTTACTGGGGAGATGATGATTATGTTGGGGAGATGATGACCAGGATGATGTTGGGGGAGATTATGATTTGAGGAGATGAATGATTTGGGTAGATGATGAAGAGGATGAAAGATTAAGGGGTAAAATATAAATGTGTTATAAAAGTATAAATGTGTATGGACTAAAATACCCTCGACTACAAAACAAAAATCAGACTTTGACTTTGTCAAAGGACTAATCTGGCATTTAATGGCCATGTTTTGGACCTATGGCGATGAAAAGGCCCAGTTTTGTCCAATAACGATGCACCTTGCCAAGTTTAGGGACCAACGGTGTATTTTAGTCAATTTTTTATCTTCCATAACTAAACCCTAATTTCATCTAGTTACATGCAATGGTGTACTCGATACCATTGTGGTCAGTACGTGAATCACATGAGGATGTTGATGTTTATGGTGGTGATACGTTTTTACTCTTTTTTTTCTAAGGTTTTAATTTTTTTGACAATGTTATGTGATTTGTAACATGTTAAGCTTGAATTTACGCTGAAACCCCCAATTTTGATCTTTTCAGTCAAAACCCTAGTTTTTATCTTTTGTTCTAAGCTTTATTTTAGTGAACCAAAGTACTTTGTTTTCATTTAAGATTAATTATGTTAGGGTCTTTACGCGCACCTAGTAGGACTTATGAAAATGTTGACTTTGTTTTTTTTTGATTGCGTGGATATTGACAAGTTTTCAGTCCATGAGCTTAATGATATGGTTAAGAAGATAGGGTTCTCTGGTAAGACAATAATGTCTTACAGCTTCCTTGAACCTAATATGACTTTAGACAATGGGTTATATGCTTTAGGCAATTATGATGATGTTATGAAATTGGTTGAGTATGTTAGGCTTGGTTATAAGATGATTGAGGTTTATATACAACATGAATATACCAATGTGCACACTTGTGTGGATGCCGCTTTTAGTACACCTAAAAGGAAACAAATGTGTGATTGAAGAAATAACAGATGATGTCATACCTGAACATGTACAACCAAGTAAGAGGAAACCTAAAAAACATGTTTCTCGTTCATGTGCTAAGAGGCTAGTGTTTCTCGTTCATGGTAATGATAGTGATGGTGTTAATCGTGAAACATAGGGGATGCTGGTGAGGAAAGTGATGGGGATAAGTTATTTGATGAAGGTAATCAAGTTGATGAAGTACAATAAAACCTCTATAAATTAATAATGTTGGGACTTACATATTTTATTTATTTAGCGAGATTTTATTATATCAATAAATTAATAATTTATTAATTTAAAGAGGTTTTACGTATGACCTTTAAATTTTCAAGTCCAATATACTAGTTACAGTGTATACTAGTTAGAGATGAAATATAAATTAGAAATACAAGTTCCAATTAACATTTGATGAATTCAAGGCATTGAAGAAATTAATGAATGTATACTAACATTACGAGGTTCAAGGTATTGAAGAGATAATTTTTTTAATTTATAGTTTCGTTGAGACCAATATATATACACCGGGTTTCAAAAAAAATATTATCTTATTATTTTCTCGATTGGGGTTCATATTTGTACTGGTCCCAAGTTGGGACTGAACAAATTATTAATTTTATCGATGTTATTAATATATCAAGCATTAATTTATAGATGTTTTACTGAAAGTAGTAAACATGAATAACTTTGAATAAGTGAATGTTGCAATCATGTGTGATGTTGCAAGACAATCTGAGTTTAATGCAAATGATAACTTTGATGTGGATATCCATGTTATAGAGAATGAAGAATTTGAGAGTGTCTCAAATAAAGATGGTTTAGCTAGAATAAGGAAAAGGAAATTGAAACAACTAAGGAAAGAAAACCAGCCTAAGAATGGGGTTGTGCACAAGACTTTTTTCTATGTTGGCTAAGAGTCTGGGAGTGCAGCTGAAGTGAAAGATAAGGTTCACTTACATTCTATTAAGACTACGAGGAAGTTATGTCATAAGAAGAATGACAAAGAAAGAATAAGAGTTCAATGAAGGGGTACAATTCAAGTTTATAACACAACAGAAGTTGAATGTCAAATAAATGTTAGGCCTTTTCAAATAGCTGAGCCAAGCATGAAACACCCCTTTACCGAAATGACCCAAAACTAAATCTTTTTTGCGCAAACGACAAGACTATAATGAACCTTATGTTACTCTTTAACAAACTGGAAAAAAAATCTATTACAAACCAGCCCTTGAGAGTATATTTAATGAAGCTATACTCAATACCTTCGAAATGACGGGTGACACGACTCCTAACGACTTATGGATTAAAAGATATGATTTTTCGAAGTTAAATGAAAATTGAACTGCATTTAGCCACGCCTCAACTGCAGCTAAAGCCCTCATAAGCCCCACAACCGCACCACAGTCATGACACAACCGTGGCTAGTGGCCTCAGAAGCCTTTTAGCCGCACGACTGTGTTCCACAACCGCGACTCTCAGAACATGCACAACTCTTTTTTACTTGTATTTTTGACCCCAAACTCGACCCCTATGACCCAATACTTCACAAGGACTTCCATAAATCATATTAACATCATAAGACATCATTTTCATAACTATACTTGGTCTAAAAGACTCGTAAACATATACTTTAGAAAGCTACGGGTGCTTTCCTAAACACCCGTTTTGACCCATTTACATACACTTTCAATACAACCTTTAACAAATGACTTTGACATAATTTAAATTCGACAATAATGAAATACTTTGAAACTTCAAAATAATGTTTAAACACATTTATAATGACTCGGGGTTCAACATGATTGAGCTCGGCATTCTAACTATACTTGCACACTTAATCAATAAGTTTTCCAACTTGTGCTCAATCCTAATCCTTTACTAATCGCTTTACCTCCTTCACAATTGAACCTACAAAATGGTTAGAAAACTAAACTGTAAGTAAATGCTTAGTAAGTAAAAGACATAACAAACTATTATATATCATAAATCATAATTTGCATCATAATCTTCACTTAATCCATCAATCATTTATATACACATAAACTCCACATAGATTGCTAGTTTCACTACTAGACTATGCACATCTTTGTTAGGTGCACATCAACTAATTCTATTCAACACTTAAGCTTCACATATCTTGCTATGACACATCAACTATGCAAAACACAACTAGCTATTAAACTAGCATCATCTTAATCTTAAACCAAGCACATTAGTCTTAAACCTTTATATCCTTAATCACAAGCAATCATCTAACACATAACACATAATACAAACATGGCGAACTCCATATAACTTCTTGTTATCGTCAATTTACTTAACTTGATTCCAAGTTAAATCTACCAAGAATGGCCACTCCAATATCATCAAAAACTATTTTCACATAAAAGAAAAATCAATAACAAATGTTTATACAACCCAAAACTACCTAATTTCCACCCTACATAATCATATGATCATATCTTGATCTTATGACAATCCTAATTATTCTCATGAACCCTAATCTAATTAATTCCAGAATATATTTACTTGCTTGCGTAAGAACTTAGCTAGGGCTTATCTCCTTGATTAGAACCCTGAATCTTCACTTATTTGATCATCAAGACTACGTAGCTTTTTGCCTCCTTTGTCTTTGCTCGTTACACACACACAACAAGAACACTATGGAAGTCTTTGGAATCCCAGGGAATAATCTAGTTGTAGGAGGTTGGTATAAGTTTAGCTACTTAACACATTTGGTCCATCAAGTTATCTTTTCTTATGTTTGGGCCACATGATATTTCCTAACACCATTTACATAATACAATAAACTCATAGTTTAACTAACAAACTTGACTAATACCAATCACATTAAGTCTTAAGACACATAAAATTCTTGGTCAAACTATTTCAATGGCATTCTAGTAATAAAATACTTAAAAGCCGGTTTTGAGGTGTAACAAAGCCAACCAATTGGATCCAATTAACAAATTAAGTGGGCCAAGACTAAAATTGGGGAATCCAAGAGGGTATTGATTGCAGTCCTAAGTCAAAGTCAAAAGTAGGTGAGGAAACATAATTTAAGAAAGATAATAGATAATGAATGTCCTTATGCTCTACATGTTTCCATGTTAAGAGGATTTAAGAGATGGCATGTGAAAACACTTGATGCTACTCATTAGTGTTTACAGTCAAAAAAGATCAAGTATTGTACTGCAGATTTTCTGTCTGAGGGTCTTGTGAGTCAGATTGAAACAAACCCATAAATTCCAATCCAAGCAATTCATGATTAGTTGGAGGTGTCTAGAATGAAATCTTTCAGGGGAAAATCAAAGGCTGTATTTTATGTTAAAGGTGACTTTACATTGCAATACTAGTTATTAAGAGACTATGTCATGGAGTTGAAAGAGTGTAACCCAAATACAACAATTAGGATAGGTGTTGAAAGTAAACCAAATAATTATTGCCCAACACGAGTTTTTAAAAGGATATATGTGTGTTTGGGTGCAATAAGAAGGCTTCAGAGCATGCATGAGAGAGTTCTCGGGTTTCGATTATGAAAAGTCCATTCCTTGGGCAATTGCTAACAACTATTTGTATGGATCCTAATAATGGAATATATCCATCGGCTTATGGGATTGTGGAAACAGAGTTAAGGGATTCATGGACTTGGTCTCTGAAACACCTAAAAGGTGATCTTAATCTTTAGTGCAACTCACATTTCACTTTTATTAGTGATAGACAAAAGGTGTGTTACAACTTGATATTTTTGATTGTTTATTAAGCATGATAGTTTAATATGTATGACATTTTAATGTTTTTTCAAAACAGGGTATCATACCAACAATTGCATAATTGTTTCCAGTAGCTAAGCATAGGTATTGCCTTAGGCATATACATCAAAACATGAAGTTGAGATGGTATGGGATAGCATACAAAAATTTACTGTAGAAGTGTGCAACAACTTTGACAATCATATCCCACACTTCCAAAGAGCTATATAGATCAATTGATGGTCTTCAATAATGACTGTTATGACTGATTAGCTAAGATAGACCCAAATCAAGGGTACCATCAATGTTTGAAAGAAATTCAATAAATGAAAATAGTCATTTTAGTGCCTTTTTTTAGACAAACAATGAAAAAAAAATCTTGAAATGGTTTTTGTGTCTTTTTTGTCTTGCATATATGGAACTGATACCTTTTAACCAATACTCATTCACCCGCCCACTATATATTTGACTATAAAAGTATTTCACCCAACTTTACCCATTTTACATTATTCATTAAATCAAAACAACCTGAAATGAAAACAAATAAATTCAAAAGCAACATTTTCATAGATAGAACAAATTTTTAAAAAACACAAAATTAATGTTGCCAATACATAGTGTTCTTTAACAAAAACCTACTTAAACATTCTTAATCTACTTAGGTCGACAAATTGACCAATGCAAACACCACAACTGCAATCCAAGTGAGATACATGATCGATGTTATTATTGAATGATTGATTTGATAACTGATTACATGGTACAAATATATAGCACACTACAAAACATTCTAGACTTGGGCTTGAGCCCGTTACAACATTACAAAACCATCCGGGCTAACACTCCCTCGCATTCAGAGTGGGAGGACACAGGACACTCCGACTGGTGCGAAATTCCTCAAACAGAGCGGACGACGGTCCTTTCGTAAAAATGTCTGCATAATCATAACGTGAAGGAACAAGGAGAACCCGAACTTGACCAGTAGCAACTAAGTCTCGAACAAAGTGAATATCGATCACAATGTGCTTCGTACACTGATGTTGAACCGGATTACATGATAAGTAGACAACACTAACATTATCATAGTAGACAAGCGTAGCGGAAGATAAAAGTGTGTGTAGCTCACGCAGTAAATTTCGTAACCAAAAAGTCTCAACAACATCATTGACAACCCCACGGTACTCTGCTTGTGCACTAGAATGAGAAAGTGTCGAGTGACGCTTAGAGGACCACGAGAGTAAGTTGTTGCCAAGAAATACACAATACCCAGAAGTCGATCTCCTAGTGGTAGGATAACCAGCCCAATCCGCATCCGAATAAGCAACCAAGGATGTAGTAGAAGATGCAAACAACTATAACCCATAGTCTAAGGTACCCCGAACATACTACAAAATCCTTTTGAGAGCCGAGAAATGGGGCTATAGAGGGTTATGCATATGAAGGCAAACCTGCTGAACTGCATAAGATATATCTGGGCGAGTAAAGGTAAGATATTGAAGAGAACATGCAAGACTCCGATATAAAGTAGGATCAGATACCGGATCACCATCATCCCCTAGTTTAGACTCAGTGTCAACATATGTCCAATTGGGATTACAACTAACCATATGTGCTATCTCCAAAACCTCAATAGCATATTTATTTTGAGATAAAAACGACCCTGAAGAATCACGTGTAACATAGATGCCCAGAATATAATTAAGTGGACCTAGATCTGTCATAGCAAACTCTTGATGTAAAGATCCAATAATCCGCTGCAACAAATATAATAACAAGTAAGCAGTATATGTCCCCTATCTGTATATAAATACTGATGAGTCACAGCTATTATGAGAAAAACCAACCTGAGTGATATAAGATGCAAATCACTGAAACCAAGCTCTAGGGGCCTGCTTCAGTCCATACAGAGAGCGCTGTAATAAAGACACATAATCAGGATGCTTAGAATCTCGAAACCCGTGAGGCTGATGCATATAAACTGTCTCGGATAAGTCACCATGCAAGAAAGCATTCTTGACATCAAGGTGATGAATCGGACAATGTCAAGAAATAGCCAAACTCAGAATAGTTCGAATAGTACCTTGCTTAACTACCGGACTAAAGATATCATCTACATCAACCCCCTCTAATTGAGTACTACCAGTCGCCACAAGACGATCTTTGTAGCGACTAAGAGTGCCATCAGCCAAATACTTATGGCGAAAAATCCACATACATCGAACAATGTTGGTATCCGTGGGTCGAGGCACTAGAGTCCAAGTTCCGTTCTTAATAAGTGTAGTGTATTCATCAACGTATAACATTTTGCCAATTGGGATAATTAAACGTGATAAGGATTTAAAACATCCATTTTAGGGAGTCTTTTAAGCTCTAAAATCGTACATTTGTGATCAATTATTACCTTAAATCGTCCCTTTTCACATTTTAGGTACTTGGGACGCGAAAAATGAAAAACGACCTGTTTTGGGCTATTTTGGACAAGAAAATAAAGAAAACGACCAAGTCACGAAAAAGTATGGAAAAGGGCTCCAGATGGCGTCACAACATCAACATGATGACATCACTTGCATTTGGACGTGATGATTTGATAGAAATTTTACAAGCGACGACTCAAAACTTTTGAAGATATTATAACCTGACTGAGTCACTTGTATTTGAAGACCATGACTCAGAGTAAATATTTCATGAGATGGCTTAGACTTTTTGAAGAGTGACAGCGTTAGTGATACAAGGCGACGACATCACAATGGCGATGATGCAACTGAAGAAACCCTAATAACGGCGAGTTGACGGCGTCACAATCATAAAGTGACACCGTCACAAGTGTAAAACTATATATATTTTCACATGTTTTTCATTATTCGTGTAACACTTTGGAGAGGTGAAACCCTAGACGGTTTTCTGTAGTTTGTAAGGCTTTTTACAACCACTTTATCCATGTTCTATTGAAGATAAGTAATCCCTCTTTAATCATTCAATATGTCTATGTGTTGTTTGATTATATGATTTTCTTTTCTTCACTTTAACATGCTAGGCTAGATTTATTAGTGTTTTCTTAGATATAATAAAACCTTGTTATTAATTATTGTTTGTCATTTCTTGTTTAATTGGTTGCCTCGCGTTAGGGTAAGAAAACTGGCTTAATTCTTATATGTAATAGCTTGTCCATCTTATTAAACACAGCCCTAAAGTGCGCTAATGGTTTTTCTCATTGCATTTATAGCGTGAATTGCGGCTTGTAGATCTTAGGAGACTTAATAGACTTTAAGCTTTCTTAGAGGAGACTTTTACGTTCATAGAGTTAGGGCATTTGGCAGCTTTCTACGACCAATAATAAGGAATACAACGCTCTAGTTAAAACAAGGACCTGACAATTCGATTAATCAATATGAGATAACTTGGGAGTAAAGAAATCTAAGTAAACGCATTCTCCTATAATAAGAGTTACCACCAATTTACGTTTCTCTATATTAGTTTAATTTTAGTTTATTTAGTTTGTTTTAACTAATTAGTAGTTAAAACGCCCACTCTTCAAACCCTGAGATTTTAGTTTGCTTTCTAAAAAATATAAAAAAACCAAAAAGCCTCATCCCTCATCTTTAGACCTATCCCGACATACACTTCGGCCTTCACAACACTATTCCCCTAGAGAATGATCAATCCCCCGTATCCTACCTATACTACACTACCACAATTAGGTATACTGACTGGGAGGATTGTATAACTATTGTGGTTTTGCAAAATTCCGCTATCAAAACACATCACGATAGGACTTTGGTAATGGTGAAACCGAAGACACATGCATATTGAGACGCTCAGTAGGACGATTAGTGCCGAAACGAAATCATGTGACCATGGGATGAATCGAGACAGGGTTTGGGTTGTGAGGAGGGTCCGGAATAATTTGAGGTTCGAAATAATTTATTGGTGTTGGTTCGCGGGTGGTGATGGATTTAGAGTATGTTGTTGGGTGGCGGGTGGTGATGGGGATGGTGATGGGTCATGAGCTGGCTCATGTTGGGCCGTATTGGGACTGGTGGGGATTGGTGTTGTTGGCTCATTTTTGGGTTGAGGCACAGTGGGTTGCACAACGGGGGCAGATGGAATGAATGGAGGATTTATATCGGAAGAGTTATCCAAGAAATTGTAGTTGGGTGCCGATGTTGGTTTAGAAGTGCCATATGGAAAAACAGTTTCATCACTAGAGTTCATGCGCTCCCTTGAACTCATCCCATCATTTTGGCCTTTTAAAATGAGGTAACCACGATATTATATCAAATATCAAAATAAACTTGCAAAAAACCATCTTCAAGCATTAAAAAGGATTTATAAATCTCGACAACTATTCATGTTCATGTTACAAGAGGGACACAAAGACACCAGTTTCCACGTCCATTACCTATGTAATTTAGCACGATTAGAGTATGCCAATATGATATAGTGGGTTTCTAATTCAAGTAAAGATTTGTAAGTCATTTTGAGTTTTATGTGTGTGTGAGCACATAAGCACAAACAATTATATGCGTGTGGGGATCACCTTCGGGTACTAAGAAAAAGAGCTAGCTAAACACTCCATATACCATATATATTACTCATGAAGCATTCCTATTGCTAAATGATTTTGTTAAGGAATAATTTAGTCCAGGAGTTGGCATTTTTGCAATTGTATTTTTAGCTAGAATGAAAATAACGTTTGTGACAATAACATCAATTAATTAGCCGAAATGACAAGTCCATCGTGGGATCATTTGGCATGGCATGCAGAACATCAACCAAAAACAGTTGCAACTACAATAAACGGCTTTATATGCGTTAGTGCATACTAGCAGGGTACCTGCACGATGTAGCGACGGGTACCCTGCGACTAAATTTTTCGGCTAGCAAATGTTATTCGATTATACATTTTTCATAACAATAAATTTACGAATAACGATAATTTTAACTACAATAACTCTAAAGAATAGTATTGCAAGTTATTTAATATCCAAATAAATATAAGGTTCGAAAACAAAAAGAGAAACATAAATTAAATTAAACATTAGATAATCAGTTAACACACCAAAATTTAACACACGGTCAACCCTCTATTGAGTTTCAAAAACAAACAAAAACCCACAAAATATATACAATATGCGTTATAAAGTAATTAAACAACTTTCCAAATTTATAGACTTCTAGTTAAAAAGTTTTTCCACTTCAAATCAATAGGGTAGTATTGATATCTACCTATTATATAAACAAGAGCCTTCTCTTAACTGTAGAACCCTTAGGAGATGACACATCAACAACCAAATACCTTCTAAAAAATGCCATATGTCACGGTGAGGCTTTGAAATATTTACACTTCAGCAACAAATACATGTCAGGATTTGAAAATTTAAGTACCCTCTCTTTCAAAGCCCACTTGCTAACTTTCACTTTTACTAAAACATTCTCTCATGAATCACCCTCTTCCATTTACCCATTACATCTCTCTCAAAACTTTGATTGTTCTCTCCTCAGTTGCTATTTTCCGGCGATGTCGTTTACGAGAATGGTGACGGCATATCTTTGTTCCTCGCTTATTTTTATATTATGATCATATATCTAATATTTCTTATGTGAGACTATGATAATAATATTTTGTTATGATAACCAAGAGACGGTAAATTTTCAACAAATTTAATTGCGTTTGTGTCTAAAATTTAATGCATGTGCGGGTTTCGTATTTTGATAAGATTATGCGTTTTTTTTTCCTTTTTTTTTGTGTGCGCGGGTGTGTGTGTGTCTCTCTCTCTGTGTGTGTGATTTGGGTAATGGGATTGTTTTGAGTCTCTTCTTCTATCGTTATAGATCTGGTTGAGTAAAAGAAGAAAGTATTTACACGAGTATTTGTCAATGCAGGACATCAAGATACAAGAGCATCATCATGAATCTTGAGAGATTGAAGGTTAAAAGATGTGGATGGTTTGTAGTTTTCTCAAGCATTAGCGTAAGTTTTATTTCTATAAATTTGTTTTTTCAATATAATCCATGTATATATGTTTTAGTTATATATATTTCTACTAATAATACATAGAAAAGTACATATTATTGTGTGATTTCAGATTGTTATTAGTGGAATGAAAAAAAAAATGTATATGAAAATATGAAATTGGATATTGATTGAAAGAAAAAGGTCATGAAAGGCTTATAACATGATTTGAATTGAAACTCTTACTACGAATTAGTGGAATAAAAAAAAGAAGGTATTTGAAAATATGAGATAGGATATTGATTGGAAGAAAAAGGTTAAGAAAGGCTTATAACATCCATTGGAAATCATGTTTTTTAAGCTTTATACATATTTAGTTATAAAGATGAATTGCATTGCAAAATTCAACCAAAGTTACTTAAGGATGTTTTAATTTTTCTAATACTTTTTATATTTTTATAGATAATGAGCATATATATTTTCATTAGGCTGTTTTGAAACAAAAAGTAGCCATTTCAACACAAATAACTTAATTAAAACAATAATACAAGAGAATCATAGCTTATTTTGTTTTCATTTGTTTGTGAAAACATATAATATTGAGTGTAATTTATATTAAAAGTGGAAAGGGAAATTTCGGTTGATTATCTATCTACGGTAATATTCTCGTGTACCAATTCTACCATGTTTAATTAACTAATTTCTTTTGTGTTGCCATGGACTTTTTTTTAGGTTATATGGTGAAGGCCTTGAAGAATGAAGAGAAAAAGAAAAGCATGGTCTATTTACGTGTGTCAGCAGAGAAGAGAAAAACAAGAATTTGAATGTGAAGATAGACAAAAGTATGTTGTTAGGTATTTGACTATTTGAGTATGTCTATTGTATAGGGAGAGAGAGGTTAGATTCTTTTGTCATTTCATTTATTTTTACCAATCTAATAAGGTATGCGTCTCGAAAAATTCACATGATGACTTTTTGACCGTAAGTTTTATCGACAACCAAATGAGAAATAGTGTTTGTTGCCAACATTAAACAAGAGAAAAATATTTTTTAAATGCATATAATTGACTATATATAGTTATAACAACTTATCAAGTACTCCTTTCATTCTAAAATAATAGTTCATATTTTTTTATACGTCTCAATTTAATTGTCAATTATTAGATATAAGTAGGACATCTTAATCAAGTTTATTATATATCCTTACTTAAAATTATCATACAAACTTTAAAAAAGAAGGTAAAACTGTCATTTTGAAAAAAATAATAAAGAGAAAGTAGTAATAATTTATGTTTTTTTAAACTGTGTATTTTTTTATCGGAGTATAATAATTTTGAGATGGGAAGAGTATTATTTTGGTTTTTCGACTTAAAATCAATATATACAAGTTTCATTAATGTAGTGCTAAAACTAATGATGATATAATATGATAAGAAAAATATGCTTAAAATAAAGATAAAGATCCTCTCAAGTTTATTTGAACATGAGAGGTAATGTTATGCTTGCTGTGATAGTACATTGTCATTATTACAAAACATTTATTTTATTTTTGTTCAAATGTACAATCACATTAAGCATAACATTACCTCTCATGTTCAAGTGAACATGAGAGAATCCTGATCCTAAAATAACTATCATCGTTTAACTTTTTGTCAAGCGTTTATAATGTGTAAACTTCATTTCAGACACAAGAGACACAATGCGTTAGTGGATTTAACATAAAAAAGAAATACCCCCTGTGTGTGTAATATTATCTTTGGTGAGATATATTTGTTTTTAAGTGGGATAAGTATGAATAGTAAAGTAGGTTGTCTTATTATGCCTTGTTGGTTGTGATGTTGGTAGTGGAATGAAATATTGTTGTGAAGTTGAGTTGAGGATAATGATGTTGATCACCGCTACACCTACGCTACCTAGTGTCATTCATAAAAGCACACACAAAGTAAAAAACACACATATCCTAAAACACACTCACTACACACCATCTTCACCGATATTGCCACCCTCAGTTCCAATGAGCACTATCGACTGGACCAACATCGCGCTCTATTATTATAATGCCTTCACGCCTGAATGTTTGTGTGTGGGGTTTGCCGCTTTGGTGACCGTCACCAACAACTAAAACTTCTTAATCTTTTTTTTCCTTATCTTTGTTTTGGATCTATGGTTTTACTCTTGTTTGTGTTGATGTAAATTGTGAATACAGATTTGTATCTTCTACTTTTTACGTTTTTCTACTTCTTACGTTTTTCTACTTTTTGTTTTATTTTGGTTCACGGTCGGAATATGATGTTAGCAGTGGCGGTCAAAACTTATAGTTTTTTGGCGTCGGTGGCTACCTTAAGTGGTCTAAGAAATAAACATGTAAATGTGTGGTGGTTTGTCCCACTTGTTTCATGTTCATAATATGTATTAACCCTACGTCATGTGTTTTTTTTTTAAATTTCTTGTAGGATCTCAAATCTTTGAGGCATGAAAACATTATAGTGTGTGTTTAGGTGAGAAATTTTATGTAGTATTTCAGTGGCCAAAAAGATATAAAAAGAGAAGTAGGGCAGAAGTTTTTGTGGTATCGTGTGGGGCTGTAGGATGTGTGTGGAAGCAAAAGCAAAAGTAACTGATTCATGTTTGGGCTGCTGGATCTTGAATTTTTGTTTTGGGCTCCTATATCTCATATTTTTGTTTCGGAAGATTAATTATATTGTACATTGGTTAAATAGTTGTATTTTTTAGTAAAAGAGTGTTTTTAATAGTGTATTAATTGTATTTGATGAGTAGTGTTTTTTTAGTTTTGTTGTGCTTTAAATACTTGTAAAGCTTATAAGGTAGTATTTACTTAAAAATCTATTTTAGGTAGTCTTAAAGTAATTAAATAAGGCAATATAGATATTGTATCATATGTCTTTAAGCACAAATGAGGATAATACATAAACCGTAGATCCTATATTTGAGATTTGAGTTAACTAATTATTACAATTCTCATGTGCCGTATTTTACATTGATTTTGCTCGATCGGTTATGATTCAAATATTTTTGAACTTGTACTATATATGTTTATATGCAGCCCATCAACAAAAAATCTGTGCTAACTAAGTAAAATTTCCTAAGTTCCTGTATATAATGCTATAGCTAGTTGCTTACAGAGTAATAGATGGGCCAAATATGGCTCTACACCTCCATATATACAAAGCTGTATAAGAGTGAGCATTTAACATTTTAGAGAGCTTTTCAGCCGGTATGAGTACTAGTTATTTATCACATGTGAAATTTAGCCAAAAGCCTAAAAAGGCCGGTCCATTAAAGTGTCCATAAACTATTTAATGACTGTTTCAACAAAAAGGTAAATCATATATAGCAAAAGTTAAATTTAGTGAAAATGTAACTACAAACTTTCTGTTTTGAAGTGTTTAGTATGGTAGGCGAAAAGGAGATTAACGATTTCTAAGATTGAAGATGCGGTTGAGGAAGTCGTTTGTGTTTGTGTTTAGTTTGAAGTTCTTTATGTTTGTGTTAGGCGGTAGACGAAGATTAAAAAGCGAAGGCAAAAACTTTATGCAATTAACTAGGCTATGAAGTACATCACACATGATAAATGACAAATTTGCCCTCACGTGTAGTGCACGTGAGGGGGTCAAAGACGAAGGCTAGTGGGATTTAGTCAAAAGGACTATTGATGATGCGAAATGGAGATAATGGTGATGGATAGCAGACTAATTTTGAAATTGGGACTAACGGTGTATTTTGGATAAAAGTTCATGGTTAAATGGTTTGTTTACTCTACATTTTATTTGTGCAGTGAAAGGATTGTTTGGGACAAGGTCCACTATAACTCATTTTGAGTCATACGGGTCGAAAATTGTATGAAACTATATATGTATGATGTGTATTTCTAGTTTTATATGAACTATATGTGATTATGCACAGGTCTAAAGTGTTGGTTTTATGTTAAAAGTGTGTTTTGCGTTGTTTTGAGCTGATTTAGGAAAATTAATTTTGAAAGCTCTAGCTACAACATAGAAGGCTCTTAGCCTCTACGCTGTAGAGGCTCTATGTCGTAGAAGCACAGTGGCCTCTACAAAAAAAAATGTAAATCTTGTTTGGGGCGTTTCATTAAAAGCTTTCACCGCTAAATAAAGAGAGAAGGGGATAAAAGGTCACCATGGCAAAGACCTTTTTCAAGCTTAAATTCCGAGGTGTGAAAGTCATTCAGCCGAACTTATACAAGATCTAATTCTAGCCAAGGGATGCTAAGCCCCACTGGAATTATAGTCGAATACACAAGTTCAATTTTAAAATTCACGTGCTTTTTTGAAGTCGACTTTAACAATGATCATTCTCTTCTTGTAAAGCTTTGCCAATGTGGCTGTGATCGATATCTTTTGTGATTATATCATATCTATATGTGTATTAGTTGTAGAATGAGATGGTATTTGATCGTATAAAATCATGACAATTATAAAATGATTATGCAAGTGTGTATATCTCGTACATGTGTTCTTATCGTGGCAAATACCGAATTTATCTACGCCACACTGAAATGATTTAACGATTAATTAATATAAAGGTCAATTAGTTTCTTCATGCCAGATTTCTATAAGCTTATCACTCTTTTGTACAAGAATTCAAATTTTGCGAAGCAACTTGAATAAATATTAACGAACTGTAAACCGAAAAATAGTTCGTAAATACGAGGGTAGTATATGCATGTTTGTTATTCTCACTAATACTATTAAATCAAATACACATGATTTGATGAATAGCATTTGTTGAAGTCCGGGGGCTCAAAGGATGTTCATCAAGATTTTCCATTATTTCATTTTCGAAATCATATTCGGTCCATTCCGTCGGTTGATCGGGAAAACTTTGCAACATGACTTAGGTTGCTAAGTATCTTGGTAGCAGTTCTTTTTTTAACGGCAAAATTATATTAAAAATAGCTGCTAGTAAGGCACTAGAAGCCAAATAGTACAAATACAAATCTAGAAATAAACAAATCTACACATTCTAGATTCCTCCCGAGATTTTAACTGCGAGGACTACAAAAAGGATGAAAAAACTCTTGCCAATTACAGATAACCAAGACAAGAGAAAAATCCCCACCCACGGAGGCCATGCCACCGGTTTTCACTCCGCGGTGTTTTTGATGCAGTCCCATACAAGTCCCGAGGAAAGTCACAGCAAACAAAGACAAATTAACAAATGATCCGGACAATCTTGATTTTTTCGAGGCTCCTAGAAACGAGAAGCAATTCATAGCAGCAATCAACAAGTACTCGCAAACAACCTGCACACGACCTGCTCTCCCACATTGTTAGCAGTTGTTAGCTTGTTGAAGAACGTCTATTGAAGACCGGGAGCTCAAATTATCTTCGTCAAGATTTTCAAATATTTCTGTGTTGAGGTCATCTTCAGTCCACTCCATGGGTTGATCCGGAAAACTTTGTAAGGTGGCCCGGGGTTGCTCAGTATCTTGATAGCTGTTGCAAGCTTGTTGAAGAACATCTATTGAAGATTGAGAGCTCAAATTATCTTCGTCAAGATTTTCAAATATTTCTGTGTTGAGGTCATCTTCAGTCCACTCCATGGGTTGATCCGGAAAACTTTGTAAGGTGGCATGGGGCTGCTCAGTATCTTGGTGGCTATTGTAAGCTTGTTGGAGAACATTTGTTGAAGATTGGAAGCTCGTATTATCTTCATCAAGATTTTCCATAATTTCTTTGAGGTCATCTTCAGTCCACTCCATGGGTTGATCTCGAAAACTTTGTAAGGTGGATTGGGGCTGCTCTGTATCTTGGTAGCTGTTGTAAGTTTGTTGAAGAACATTTGTTGAAGCCATTGAGTTCGTAACTGTTGAACAAGAGCAAGAAGCGTCACTCGAAAATCGAAAATTGTTGGTTGAAGTGGACATTGTTTGATTGTGATGATACTCACATGATAAGCTACCATAGGAGGGTTGGACTTGTTCTGTAACAATACCTTGAGAAGGATCTTGAAATGTTGGTTGTATCAGATTCGAACCACTAAGCGTATCCATTGGTTGAATGGCTAATTGTTTATCTGAATCACACATAAACTGCACAGGTGCCACCATTGATGGATCAGCTCCAGAGAAATGATTGCTTTCTTGTATTTGGATGTTTTGAGCTCCATTTGTTTGATTACTTTCTTGGTCCATGGATAATCTTCTTCGCCGGGGTAAAGGTTCATCTTGAAGCTGGTTTTGGTCTTCCATTAGCTCTTCCAGATTCATCATGTTTTCAACTTGATCTGTCCCATTATTGTTACCATTTTGATTATCATCCTTCTTGTAAATCTTAGCTAGCACCCAATCATTCAACTGCATGAAAAGAAATGAACACTCAGTTATAAAAAGATACATTGTATTGCTAAGTGTAATTTGTTAATGTTCTGGGAGAGCCACCAAAGCTAAAGTCTAACCAGATTATAGATGTGAAAGCTAAAGCTGGATAGAAAAATTAGAAGTTATCTTGAATGGTTCCAGATATATACTCTTGTCAACATAAAAAAACTGAAGTATAACAATGTTAAAAAGCTTAAGTATATACCTTCATCATTTCATCTATTCTGCTTCCAACTGGGATATTGGGATTATTGTTGATATACTCATGCATTAGCCAAGGCGTCTTGCCTTTGTAGTTGTCATAATAAGCTAGACTTCTCATTCTTCCAACAATTTCTCCGGTCACATCATCACAAATTACTTTATCTTTAGTACTTGCCCTCCAAAAACCAAAGTTCTTGATTATTCTATTTGGGCGGTTTCCATTTGGGTATTTTCGGTCCCTTGATGTCAGAAAGTACCATTTGTTTTCACAATGCCTATGATTTGCTGTTATCAACACAAGCACAACGATTTAGAAACAAAAAAACACTCAAAATTTGAAAAGACAAACTAAACTTTAGACCATCAAATAAGATAATCAACATTACAGATAATATCTAGATAATTAATATCAATGTTTTTCGATAGAAATTTACTTACCGGCAAGGTTATCGGGAGTGTCTCCATAAAAATCAGCAATGTAATACCGACATTTGGGGTGTTGCTCTCCGGTTTCAATTTTTGGTTGTAAGTAGTAAACTATGATCTCTGAGTGGGTTGGACAAAATCGATATCCAGGTATTAAGGAATCGGCATAATCATCATTAAGAATTTCAAATGCTTCTTCTTCAGTGAAGCCAAAATTATCTTCATTCGACTCAACAAATTGATTATCTTGGTATGTGCTCTGAACTTCTTGTTGAAAGACATGTGTTGAAGTACTCACTTGATAACTGCTTCCTTGGTGATGCATTGATATTCTTTGTCTCCGCGAAAGTTCGTCTAAGTGTTGATTACTTGCACTGAGAACATGTTGTTCGCTACCATCTAATTTCTCCTTCTTGTAGATCTCACATAACACCCAATGAGTCAACTACATCAACATAAAAAAAGTTGGTAAGTCATATCACATACAACAAATATCAGTCGATCACACTACATCAACATAACTAAAGAATACTACATGCATACCTTCATCTTATCTTCTATGCTTCCAACTGGAATATTAGGATTGATAGTAGTGTACTCATGCATCAACCATTGCGACTTCTTGTTACTTGCATCATAATAAACTAAACTTCTTTTCTTTCCAACTTCTAGTCCACTCGCATCATCACAAACCGTAGAATCTTTCCGAGTTGTCTTCCAGTATCCAAAATCCCTTGTTACTCTATTCGGTCTATCCCCATTAGGGGTCATTCGTGTTCTTGGTGTAAGGAAATACCACTTCTTTTCGAAAGGCCAATATAGTTCTGTTATTAAGATGTAGTAGACAATACTTAGTTAACAACAAATTAATAATGATTAATGAAAAAAAAATCAAGATTTAATGATCGACTTACGCTGCATACATATAATTTATTAGATCGTATAAATGATGTTACATGAACACTGTACTAACCTGCAAGTTGTTCGGGGTGGAAATCGTAAAAATTGACCTCATATAAACGCCATTCAGTGTGCTTCTTTCCTGTTTCGATCTTTGGTTTTAAGTAGTTAACTATAATCTCCGAGTCGGTTGGACAAAATCGATATCCAAGTGGCAGAGTTGAGAGGTAATCAGGCTCTACCTCCTCCTCATTGTTGTATGAAAGTGAAAGCAGGTTTTGGTTTCTAGCCATTGAACTGAAAAAGATTTACGAGAACAAAAGTTGGTAAAAGATCGATTTTGATGTATACATATAGTATTCTATTTATCATTCATGCACATGCAATTAAAAGATACCATGCATGTTACGAATATATATATAAATAAAATAATTTACGTACGTAGCTAATACTAAATATTTACAAATTCTTTATTGTTATGTAAAACAAAGAATTATACGACGTATACACGCACAATAGTATCTCTCATCGTAAACATGCATGCACAAGTGATCATTCGACCACAAAACTTCAGGCTACGTACGAAACATATCTCAAATCATAAACATGCATGCATTCGTCATTGAAGAACACTACAAACAGAAGTCATTCAACAACACAAAACCTTTCGTTCAAAAAAAACAACACAAAACCTTTGATACAAACAATTACTCCATGTTTTAAACATGCATTGCATGCACAAGTCAATTCAAAATATAAATAAAACTTGTCAAGAACAAAAAATCAATACCTTTGGTAGAAGTGTAGAACACACGTTCGAAGTGAAACAAAAAAGTATGAGAAATCGATCGATGCTTGAGAAAAATTACTAAAAGTTAAAAACAAATTGTCGTGAAGTAATTTATAGGACAGAAAAAGAGTGTAGGTCACGTCAGTTTTATAGTTTTTTTAGTTTGTATATTTGTAACTTGTTGGCTATATTTTTTTAGTGCCATTTTTTTTTATCTTGATAAATAACCTATTTTTTATAAAATTAACATTAATAAGTATACACGCATGTATCACCGTCGTATTTATAAAACGTTTGCGCAATTAATTATTATAGACTTGCTAATATTTATTCGAGTTAACCCAATTTACCGCTTTAGACTTGTTACTTCTTAGCTTTAGTGGTGGATATGTGTATCATTACTAAATTTATGATAGAATATTTGTCATAACTGAGCAATTGAGCGAACTACTTAAATGTTACCACGTAGATTAGTTGAGTGATTTGAGTGAAAGAAGACCAAGAAGGTCATGCTAATGTCATAATTCCATAGGATAATTCACTTAATTTATTTTACTACACTATAATCATTCGGTTAGCGTATTTTTCTCTTTTGATTTATACTTGAATCTTTCAGAACTTGTTATCTTGTATGATGACTGAGATTATGGGCTAATACCCATAGGTATTAGCCAAGTTTAATGATTATTTGATGTTTTGGTTTGTTCTAATTTGATAGTTTACTTAGTCCTGAGTACTGATTACGCTTATTGCTTCATTAATATTGTTAACGTATTAATATAAGCCCTAGGTGGATACATAATAAAGTGATAATTATTAAGGTGTGCTTTATGCGGATTTCGAGTAATCGTGACAGTATTATATCTGTTGAAAAACTTAATACGTAAATTTAGAATCTAGCGACGAACTAGGTTTAAATTTGATAAACATCAGGTCATAAGTATCGTCGTTACAGGTCTTAGACTAATCAAATATCTTGCATGACTAAACTTGGTTAATACGTTTTCCTTACTATCGGCTTGACCTCTTCTTTTTATTTGTGTTTCTGCTTGTGTATGTGATCGGTGCAAAACCGTCAAGTTATCTCACGCAAGCTAGCCACTTGTGAATGACCAACTGTAAGAAACTCAAAACAGCTCACACACCAAATGCAATTTAGATCAGAGGAATATAGGGGATTCCTGGGTCGTTAAGTCCCACGGAGGATGAATTGGTGTTTAAACAACTTCAGATGATAGAATGATCACTAAGGATAGTGATCAGTAAGAATTTCGATGGATAATTACCTAAAGAAAAGATCTACAAATTACAGCGACTTAAATGCAAATTAAAAGAAATCAAAAAGTTAAAATATATTAAATAAATGCTATCACTATTTTTACAATGATGCTTTATGATTTTATGAAATAAAATATCTTAAATAAACTATTTTAACTAAAACGTAAACTTAAATTATCTAAAAACGTGGTTTAAAATGAAAATGAGCTTTACGTTTAAAAATTACGCTGGAGCGCAAGCAAAAACGTAAAATTTATGAAATAAAAGGCCTACGAATGTAAAACTAATTTTATTACGTACTATATGATAAAAGAAATTTTTAGAAAAAAGATTTATATTTTTTAGACTTTTATATTTTTTATTATGAATTAATTACTAAAAAACACTAATTAAATGTTTAAAAATACTAAAACAAATGAGAAAAATCTGAAACTTTTTTATAAAATACTTAATACTAATACAAATTTATAAAAAATACAAAAACTGAAAAAGCTACTTAAAATAAGCTCGAAATAAGCTAACTACACTTAATAAGCTAAACTGGGTAAAATGTGTATAAGAGAGTATTTTGTGCAAACTCTAACAGTCAAAGACCCAAGGGCGCAATGGTTATAGGTACACTTTATATCACTCTCACAAAGGGGGAGGTCTTAGGTTCGAGCCTGCCTACCCCCTTTTTTGCTAAACATTTTTTTTTTCTTGATTTTCTTTTTTGAAACTTGTTAAGCACATTTAAATAAGCAAATTATATAACTATGACTTATTATAAAAACTACAAATAAGCTCAGATTTGAGCTTATAATCTTAACAGTGGCTTAATTTTGGAAATAAGCACAAGGATAAGCAAGGTGGCTTAATAAGCTAACGAATTGAGAAAAAGGAAATTGGAAATAAGTTAAACACTGAAATTAAGCTAATGTTGCAACTGAAAAGAGCATTAAGACTTAAAAATAAGCACTGAATAAGCAACATGAACCAAATAAGCAACTCAGTGCTTGAATAACCAAACAGGTTATGGGACAACTTTGAAGGCTAATTTGTGCTATTGTAATAAGCTTGGAAATAAAAATAAGCACTGAGATAACAAAGTATACCAGCTAAGTTCTCTAAAAAGCTAATCCATTAAGTTTGGCTTCCATAAACAAGCTTGTTAGAAGCTTTCGAAAAACTGGCAACCACTGACTGGTTGGTGACTTAAATGAAATGGACAAAAATAAATTACACTTGCAGGCTTATCAAATAAGCTCTAAATTGAAAAATAAAAACTGGAAACTTGAGATGGCTAGGTGAGCTTCTCAAAAAGCTAAAGCACACAGGATTAAGCTCACTAATGAGTTCTTAATGAGCTTATGAAATGAGTGGTCATAACTGTGCACAGGACAGTTTGACTTTTTTATAAAATGAACTATGTTGACTTTAATGAAATTCTAACTGAGTCTATGGACTTATAATGTTATAATAAGCTGAAATAAGATTATCTATGACTCTATTAACAACTTTTAAACATGTATAATGAATTTGGTAATCTAAATTCCTAACAGTGGACTGATAAGATGAGATTAAGGTGGTTTTGACTATTTTATTGAACAAGAACTATGTTTTATTACTTGACTGAGCTATTAAACACTAAAATTACTTAGAACAACAATAAGCAACTACACCACTGCCCTCTAATACAGTTTTAACAGTAAAACCAAACACTGCTTATGTGGACTGTTGTGAAGCATTAAACACTAAAACAAGATTTTAAAGCAATAAATCTACTTATTAACTTGTAATATCTGTATTTAAACATTATTAAACTGTATTTAACAGGAATTAAACATATACACTTGAAAATGCAAATTGTAAATAAAGGCTTACAAGTTGGGATATTGAACAAACTGTAAGAACTGAGGATCAATACTATTTCCTATAGCTTTCCAAAAGCCTCTAAACCAACTAGCATTCCAAATTCAGTACTGCTACACTGTCTTGATCATTCCTCATAGGATTTTTGAATTTCTATCTATTTTATTGGTATTTTTGGGATTTTATCTCTCTTGAAACTAAACTGACTTTAAATGGTATCCAATAGCTTAAACAAGCTATTAAGGAGCTTATGAGTGATTATGAGTCCAAATTAGCAGATACAAACAACATTAGAACACATTGAAAAATTGAACTTGAAAATGTCACAAACATGAAATAAGACTGAACTTTGAAATTAAGGACTGGAAAAGATTCAATTATACTTTAATAACTTAAACAAAGTACTGGAAAGATTTAAAAATACACTGGAAATTTTTATTTTTAAAACGACATGATTTAAACTAAATTACACTACTTGGTCCTTTTCCTCTGCTTCTTTCCTTCTTTATAGACATTCAAAAGCATCCTCACACTTCTCTGATCATTTCCCACCATTGGATAGGCCAAAGTGATCACATCCTTTGATTTTCACTTTTTGGCGCAAAAAAAGTCATTAGCAGGTTCTTTTCAATTAATGCATTTTGGTTTATGTAGAGGTGGAGGGGACATGATATACAGCTGGGGTGATAAGTTTGGTGAGGTGGAAAGGTTGGAAGAGGTGGAAAAACCACCTGGTTTCAGGTTTACAGGGGAGGAGGAGAAGGTGTACAGTGAGCGCGGTATTTGTTTTTAAACACTGGGTATTGGTTTTGGGCTTGGGTTGATTGGGCCAGCTGGGTTTAATTGGATTTGGATTTGGTTTAATAACAAAGTTAGGTCCGTTTGGTTTAGCTAGTACACAAGGACCATTTTTGTAATTTGAGCAAAGTTAAAGGTTAAACTTGCCACCTTTCCAAACATCCTTCCAAGGGCCAAGCCTGCCAATAATATAAACACAAGGACCATAGTTGATAATTATTTCATTTTTAAACTTAAAAGGACCTTAATTGTCATTTTTGGATTTTGAGGGACTAAAAGTGTAATTTCCCAAAAGTTTATCATAAGGACCATTCTTGTCATTTATGAATAGTACAAGGTTAAAATTTGATAATTTTCACTTTTTAAATTAACCAAGGACTATATTTGACATTTTCCAAACTTGAGGGACTAAAGTTGTCATTTTGTGATTTTTGAACTTTAAAGGATTTGTTTTGACAACTTTTGAATCTCATGGACCTTAAATGACATTTTACAAGTTTTTGAATTACCAGGGACTAATTTTGACAACTTTTGTAACTTGGGGGACTAAAACTGCCAATTATGCAAACTTGATACGTTTTTCACCAGATTTTGATGTTTTTGCATTTAAAACATATAAAACACTTGTTTGTGATATTTTCATCATTTTGATACATTTCTGAGTGTTTTCAGATGTTTTTGCAGTCTAGATAATACAAAAATGATGAGTATTTAGACACTCATCAATCCCCCACACTAAGATATTGCTAGTCCCTAGCAATGATTTATGAAAAGTTAATGGATTTTATCTCTTTACCAAAAGCCATTACTTCTGGAGTAGCCAATTGTTTTAGTTCAAGTAAGAACTTTGGTACAATGATAACCAAATGATTTTGAGCAAATCATAAGCTTTCAACGGATTTGATTTGTCTTTACCAGAAGCCGTTTGCTTCTGGACTAGCCAACTCTTAGATAAATTATCAATATTATCTTTGGTGAGTCGATTACCAATTATGGATTTCCAACTACCTTTACCACAAGCCATAAACTTGCGGGCTAGCCAACTCTTTACTTTTTAGGATATGGTGAGCTGAACACCATACAATTTTAGGCAAATTGCAAGCCATTAACGGATTTGATAAATCTTTACCAAATGTCGTTTGCTCCTGGATTAGCCAATCCTTATGTGGGTTAGACATGGCGGACTGATTACCATTTGTTGTGTTTAGTACATAGTACTTCCACTAAATAAAAAATTTTAAAATTTGGCCATTTTGGAGGAAAAAGGGACTAAAAGGGTACATTTATGATCAAATTCGCCAGAATTTCCCCCCACACTTAGAAATGAATATTGTCCTCAATATTCAAAGTACCGGCTGTTTATGCCGAAACTTAGAACGTAAAAAGATAACATTACTAGCCAAGTGTGGAAACACAACAATTATTCTCTTTTTTAATATTTACAATTTTCATTCATTTTTAAGGTCTATATACAACATGTGGGGCATCTCCCCCCACACTAGGGTGGTACACACGGGTGAAAACCCATGTTTAGCTACTGTTTTTGATTACCGAGTCGCTAGCTTGACTCGACCCCGAATTCATTTGTTCATGGGGAAGCAAAGTGGAAGAAACTATCTCCATCGGACTTTCGTTCAAGATGTTTGTATAAACATTTGAAGCACGCGAAAGTTCCACACCGACGAGATATACAGAGAGAGACCCGGCTCACAAATGATAAATGAAAATGCCGGGGTCAAAGATAGTGTCCTCATTCCCGAAGGAGAAAAGGGAAAGAGCAACCACACCATTTGTGAAGAATGGAATAAATATGTGCATCACAATGCATGTCCATTCCTCATCAGAAAGAAGCAAATCACCATTTTTGACATTTTTAAGCTTAAATTTGAAGCTTTTATGGTGATTGGTAACAAAATTTCCGGGGGGGAGAGCTGGAAACGGTTCTTCAATCAACAGATTTTCAAGAAAAAGGATGTCTCCCTCCGAATCAAAGTAAGTATTGTCAATTCCTGTTGGAATCGACTCATCACTAAGAAAATCATCGACCTCCTTCCAAAATTTGTCATCTTCCTCATCAGGAGTGAGAGAAGGGATGGAAGAGTCGGAAACGGGACAAGAAACGAGTGGATGATCATTATATAGGAGATTTCTAGTTTCTCCAAGATCGGCTTCAAAATCAAAGAGATCATCGTCACTTTCTGATGAAAGTGGACTGATGTGAGTGAGTTCATCAGTGAACTCCTCAAGAAGAGGATCAGACTGTGGGAGTGATGCCTCAACGTACTCGATGTCTCCATAAGATTTACAATCATCGCTAAAATCGGAGAAAGTCTCAAAATGATCATTTGAACACTCAAGAGGGGAAGAAGAATCACACATATGAGCAGAAATTCCCTGTGACTCTCTCGGGATTGGGACAAGGTCCTCAACACTAGACTTTATAAATTCGTCCGATTCCTTTTCAGGAACAGTGTCAAGATGCTCGTCCCCCATGTTTAGAGAGTGAGTGGGAATATCGGGTGTGATAACAACAGACTGAGGGAGTTTAGACGGACTAGCATACATATGTTTTATACTTAACATTTGTTCTTCTGCTAGCAATTCCATCATAGTCTTTTCTCCCTGATTTTCCACGGAAGGAATTTCAACTGATGAACTTGATGAATCTGTACATAATTCACTAATATCAAGGGTAACATCATCATCATCATCATCAGGAATGAAACGGAATCGAGAGCTAGATTTGAATGATTTTTGTATTCTAATTGATTCCCTAATAGTGTTTTCAATGGAAATCTGGGAATCTAATTTAGCAGCTCGCTCTTCGGCTAACAAAACTTCCATGGATTTTTCATTTGGATTATCTTGGGAGGACATAGCCGACTCCTCCTTAAGTTCTTTTAATAACTCCAGAGTCTTCAGTAGAAGGCCTGTCGTAGTTTCATGAGGAGTCGCTTGAATCATTTGGTACTGTGGAGGTTGGTTTTGATACGAAGAGTCGTAATTGTTACAAGGAAATGGGTTCCCTGATTGACAATCCGAGCTAGGGTGAGAACCTCCACAATACTCACAACAGTAGAACTGATGTGGCTGTGAGTGGTATGTGTTGTAGTCATAATTGTTATCAGGAACCTGCTCATAGACAAGCGTGTTTCCTGATTGACAATCAGAACTGGAATGTGAACCACCACAGTACTCACAATAGTAAAACTGCTGAGTCTCACAATGTGGTAGCTGATGGAATAAATCAGTCGTGTTATGGTAGGAATAGGGATCCTGGTTATAGACAGACCCGTTTCCTGATTCCACCATGCTACAACTGGGGCAATTGCCACCATTATAAGGACCACCACACCATTGACAATCAAGAGGGTGAGGATAAGACATAGAAAGAATCAAAGGTTAACAGAGGGTAAGAAATGAAGAATCAAAAAGGTGAGAGGGTAAAGAGGAATATTTTTGGTGTTTTTGAAAAACATGACGATAAAAACAAAGAATGAAAATATTTTTGGTGTTGTTAACACTTTAGAAAAAGTGTTAATGAACTTTTTGATTTTGAAAAACTTTACAAAAAACGGTATATGTTCAAGAATGGATCTGGAAATGCTTAAAACACGCTTACAGCCTCCCCGGCAGCGGCGCCAAAATTTGATCGGTGCAAAACCGTCAAGTTATCTCACGCAAGCTAGCCACTTGTGAATGACCAACTGTAAGAAACTCAAAACAGCTCACACACCAAATGCAATTTAGATCAGAGGAATATAGGGGATTCATGGGTCGTTAAGTCCCACGGAGGATGAATTGGTGTTTAAACAACTTCAGATGATAGAATGATCACTAAGGATAGTGATCAGTAAGGATTTCGATGGATAATTACCTAAAGAAAAGATCTACAAATTACAGCGACTTAAATGCAAATTAAAAGAAATTAAAAAGTTAAAATATATTAAATAAATGCTATCACTATTTTTACAATGATGCTTTATGATTTTATGAAATAAAATATCTTAAATAAACTATTTTAACTAAAACGTAAACTTAAATTATCTAAAAACGTGGTTTAAAATGAAAACGAGCTTTACGTTTAAAAATTACGCTGGAGCGCAAGCAAAAACGTAAAATTTATGAAATAAAAGGCCTACGAATGTAAAACTAATTTTATTACGTACTATATGATAAAAGAAATTTTTAGAAAAAAGATTTATATTTTTTAGACTTTTATATTTTTTATTATGAATTAATTACTAAAAAACACTAATTAAATGTTTAAAAATACTAAAACAAATGAGAAAAATCTGAAACTTTTTTTATAAAATACTTAATACTAATACAAATTTATAAAAAATACAAAAACTGAAAAAGCTACTTAAAATAAGCTCGAAATAAGCTAACTACACTTAATAAGCTAAACTGGGTAAAATGTGTATAAGAGAGTATTTTGTGCAAACTCTAACAGTCAAAGACCCAAGGGCGCAATGGTTACAGGTACACTTTATATCACTCTCACAAAGGGGGAGGTCTCAGGTTCGAGCCTGCCTACCCCCTTTTTTGCTAAACATTTTTTTTTCTTGATTTTCTTTTTTGAAACTTGTTAAGCACATTTAAATAAGCAAATTATATAACTATGACTTATTATAAAAACTACAAATAAGCTCAGATTTGAGCTTATAATCTTAACAGTGGCTTAATTTTGGAAATAAGCACAAGGATAAGCAAGGTGGCTTAATAAGCTAACGAATTGAGAAAAAGGAAATTGGAAATAAGTTAAACACTGAAATTAAGCTAATGTTGCAACTGAAAAGAGCATTAAGACTTAAAAATAAGCACTGAATAAGCAACATGAACCAAATAAGCAACTCAGTGCTTGAATAACCAAACAGGTTATGGGACAACTTTGAAGGCTAATTTGTGCTATTGTAATAAGCTTGGAAATAAAAATAAGCACTGAGATAACAAAGTATACCAGCTAAGTTCTCTAAAAAGCTAATCCATTAAGTTTGGCTTCCATAAACAAGCTTGTTAGAAGCTTTTGAAAAACTGGCAACCACTGACTGGTTGGTGACTTAAATGAAATGGACAAAAATAAATTACACTTGCAGGCTTATCAAATAAGCTCTAAATTGAAAAATAAAAACTGGAAACTTGAGATGGCTAGGTGAGCTTCTCAAAAAGCTAAAGCACACAGGATTAAGCTCACTAATGAGTTCTTAATGAGCTTATGAAATGAGTGGTCATAACTGTGCACAGGATAGTTTGACTTTTTTATAAAATGAACTATGTTGACTTTAATGAAATTCTAACTGAATCTATGGACTTATAATGTTATAATAAGCTGAAATAAGATTATCTATGACTCTATTAACAACTTTTAAACATGTATAATGAATTTGGTAATCTAAATTCCTAACAGTGGACTGATAAGATGAGATTAAGGTGGTTTTGACTATTTTATTGAACAAGAACTATGTTTTATTACTTGACTGAGCTATTAAACACTAAAATTACTTAGAACAACAATAAGCAACTACACCACTGCCCTCTAATACAGTTTTAACAGTAAAACCAAACACTGCTTATGTGGACTGTTGTGAAGCATTAAACACTAAAACAAGATTTTAAAGCAATAAATCTACTTATTAACTTGTAATATCTGTATTTAAACATTATTAAACTGTATTTAACAGGAATTAAACATATACACTTGAAAATGCAAATTGTAAATAAAGGCTTACAAGTTGGGATATTGAACAAACTGTAAGAACTGAGGATCAATACTATTTCCTATAGCTTTCCAAAAGCCTCTAAACCAACTAGCATTCCAAATTCAGTACTGCTACACTGTCTTGATCATTCCTCATAGGATTTTTGAATTTCTATCTATTTTATTGGTATTTTTGGGATTTTATCTCTCTTGAAACTAAACTGACTTTAAATGGTATCCAATAGCTTAAACAAGCTATTAAGGAGCTTATGAGTGATTATGAGTCCAAATTAGCAGATACAAACAACATTAGAACACATTGAAAAATTGAACTTGAAAATGTCACAAACATGAAATAAGACTGAACTTTGAAATTAAGGACTGGAAAAGATTCAATTATACTTTAATAACTTAAACAAAGTACTGGAAAGATTTAAAAATACACTGGAAATTTTTATTTTTAAAACGACATGATTTAAACTAAATTACACTACTTGGTCCTTTTCCTCTGCTTCTTTCCTTCTTTATAGACATTCAAAAGCATCCTCACACTTCTCTGATCATTTCCCACCATTGGATAGGCCAAAGTGATCACATCCTTTGATTTTCACTTTTTGGCGCAAAAAAAGTCATTAGCAGGTTCTTTTCAATTAATGCATTTTGGTTTATGTAGAGGTGGAGGGGACATGATATACAGCTGGGGTGATAAGTTTGGTGAGGTGGAAAGGTTGGAAGAGGTGGAAAAACCACCTGGTTTCAGGTTTACAGGGGAGGAGGAGAAGGTGTACAGTGAGCGCGGTATTTGTTTTTAAACACTGGGTATTGGTTTTGGGCTTGGGTTGATTGGGCCAGCTGGGTTTAATTGGATTTGGATTTGGTTTAATAACAAAGTTAGGTCCGTTTGGTTTAGCTAGTACACAAGGACCATTTTTGTAATTTGAGCAAAGTTAAAGGTTAAACTTGCCACCTTTCCAAACATCCTTCCAAGGGCCAAGCCTGCCAATAATATAAACACAAGGACCATAGTTGATAATTATTTCATTTTTAAACTTAAAAGGACCTTAATTGTCATTTTTGGATTTTGAGGGACTAAAAGTGTAATTTCCCAAAAGTTTATCATAAGGACCATTCTTGTCATTTATGAATAGTACAAGGTTAAAATTTGATAATTTTCACTTTTTAAATTAACCAAGGACTATATTTGACATTTTCCAAACTTGAGGGACTAAAGTTGTCATTTTGTGATTTTTGAACTTTAAAGGATTTGTTTTGACAACTTTTGAATCTCATGGACCTTAAATGACATTTTACAAGTTTTTGAATTACCAGGGACTAATTTTGACAACTTTTGTAACTTGGGGGACTAAAACTGCCAATTATGCAAACTTGATACGTTTTTCACCAGATTTTGATGTTTTTGCATTTAAAACATATAAAACACTTGTTTGTGATATTTTCATCATTTTGATACATTTCTGAGTGTTTTCAGATGTTTTTGCAGTCTAGATAATACAAAAATGATGAGTATTTAGACACTCATCAGTATATTATGTGACTCATTGCTTTTACAGTTTTATTAAATCTAAACCTTGTGCCAGTCTCTCAAGCTGAAAAACCCTTTTGCTGCTTTAGAATTAGGTTTAGATAGACTAACTTTTAAAATAAAAATACTAATAGATTTAAGTGTTCACGTTCCACTCTTAGTGATCGACACTCTAGTTACAAACTAGCTCACCCTCGACCGGATAACTATCTGTAAGTGTTTATTATATGTAAAGTCGGCAAAATATAAATTTAAAACTTGAATACATAAATTACCTACACGACAAAAGAACACATCAGTGCCTCCAACCAATCGATTTTGGCCTTTGGTTGATCGGTTGTAACCAATTTCATTATCCAGCCGATCAGCTTGGCCCCGCAGCCGATCGACTAGATGAATCTGACCCTCCAAAGTCATTCTTAATGTGTCATTAAGTGTCATTAGGCCCCAAGTCCGATCATATGGCCCTAATAACTCCTAAACCTACTACTTGATGACACTTTGTGCTCAAAAAACTTACTTGGTGGCTAAGGGTGGCTTCTACCTACAAATAAGACCATTTGGCTTGTTTTCATATATGAAAACTCACCTTTACACCCTAAAGACGAATTTTCACCCATTCACCACTCCCAAAAGACCTCAAACACATCTGCCATTTCCAGGAGAGTGCACAAGACATTGAAGCCAAGTGTTGGGCATAATTTTCAGGTTTGGTTAGAACTTGTAGTTGATTAGAGGCTTGAAGGTTGCTTTAATCCTTCACCTTTACCTTTTATAATTGATACATTGGGTAAACTCTTGTTAATTTCATGATGTTGAACCTTATATTTCATGTTGGATCTTGGTTATTAATTAATTTTAATATGGAGTAGTTTTAATTATACTTGTTTGGAATGATGTGAATATTGATATGGAGTGTTTGGCATTTTTGCAATATGGTTATATGGTATTATTTATCAGTTTGTTTGAATTATAACATGTCTAAATAACTTGTTGACGAATCATCACTGGATTAATAGGACAAAAGGACTTCTTGTCATGATTTATTCTAAATGTTAATGCGCATATATGTTTGGTATTTCATAACTGACAACTATGAATAAAACATGTTAAATGGACTTGTAATGATTGATTCAAGAGTATAGGTCGAAAGGGCTCTTGAGAACAAATAGGTAAAATCATTTTTCTAACAAATGGTTTATAATGACTTGGTTTATAATAACATTCATAGGTCGAAAGGGTGTGTTAGTCTAAACCGTGATGTATATGATATCATGATATTACCCATTGAATTAGAATTGTATGAACTTTTATTTTGTTTGCTATTGCTTAAATTCTACCCGAACTTCCACACACTCCATTGATATAGATACTAGTTCCAAACAAGTAGTTCTAATTATATTGGTTTTAATCTTATTGAATTCGCAGAATCATCATTTCATGTTATTTGTTACTTACATGGTATTTTGTGACGTGACAAGCATTTTACCAATTGGTGTTACTTGTTATTACATAGATTCTTCATAATTGAAAACACCAAAATCCTAGTGAATGACCTCGGCTACCAACCAAAACTAGCTACATACGAAAGGGTCATACTTGCATGTGTTTTCTTAGCGTTATTCAGTAATTTGGGTTATAAATTTAAAACTAGTAGTCGCGAGACACATCAAGTTTTTGGCGTCGCTGCCAGGGATTTGTTTGTGTTTTTATGTGTTTTGAATATGTGTTTCATTTTATATTATTCGTGCTTAATTTGGCTTATGAAAAAAATCACCAAAACCACCGGATCAGTCCAACCGATCGGCTGAACCGTTCTGATCAAAAACCATTTTTTTATTTTTGTTTAACCTTTAATCTTAGTTCTAGCCTTGTTTAATTTTGTTCCTAGTTGTGTTTTGACTTGATTAAATCCCTGTTTGTCGAGAAAGAACCAACTAACTCCTTTTCATTTGATCCTGAAATAATCAAACCCGTTCACCCGAATTAAACACCACCCAACCTACCCTTAAGAGTGATTTATTTTTCTTGTTTCCTTGTTATTTTTGTCTTGTTTGTTTGTTTGGTAAGTTATTTTATAAATTTTCTTTTTTTACACCTTTTAAATAAGAGTTGGAAAATATATATAAAAAAGTCTTAGAGTTACGTTAGTTTATTTATTTCAAGTAATTTTTTGAAAAGATATAAAAAATAGTTCTATTTAGTTGTCTTTGTCTAAATACTTTCGTTACTAGTTTAAAACTTGTCTTAAAAAGAGAAAAATAAAAAGTCTATTAGAAAATGTTTCGTAGTAACTAGTTTATTATTTTTCTAAATCTTCTCGTAATAATAGTAATAGTTCTTATAGTAGTTAAGTTTACTTTTATATATATATATAAAATACAAAAAAAAATTCATTTTATTTGTCTTTAACGTTTTATTTAGTTCTTATTTTTATTTCCTATGACGTTTTACAAGTCACTCCGGGTTTGTATAAACCTGCGTTCTTGGGGTAAACAACTTGTTAGTCCACTTTACGAGCTTAAACAAAAATGCAAAAATAGGACTCGTAAATCCGATAAGATACCAAACGTACCCCTCGAAATCGAATCACCCGAACCTTATACCAAACAACCGTTCATTGAGGAACTTCTCATTGTTACATCAAAACTCAACATGATTGAGGAAAAATTCGAACCTCCACCCGATTCCCCACCCATAACCATCGTTGATCTCGATGACCAACCCATGTGGTCAAGCACTACGACCGTTGCACCAATACCTAGTCCCGCTATTATTCAACACCCTTTTCCTAACAATTTCCATATCAAGGGTACTCACATGCAAATGATTTGGGAGAATCTGGTCCGATCCTCACCACATAGCCGATTTTCTTGAGATTGGTAGCCTTTTCCAATATAGTGAAAATCAAGAAGAAGCGGTTAAATTAAGGACTTTTCCTTTCTCATTGTCCGGAGAAGCCAAGATTTGGTTGAATGAATGAGTGATTACTACGTGGAATGAATTGAGAGAAGCTTTTGTTAACCGATACTTTTCTCCCGCAAAGTTCAAATGTCTCCTAAACAAAATTCATAATATTCACCAACCCAATCATGAAACTCTCGTTGATGCTTGGCTTCGTATGAAAGATATGCGTCACACTTGTTACGAACACGGTCTAACCAAAGGAGAAATCATTCAAACATTCTATCATGGTTTAAATGATCCAACTCAAAGAATTCTAGACGTTGGATATATATTCCCTTATAAAACTCCTAACGAAGCATTTAAAATCCTCCAGGATAAGGTCCAACTCAAGCTCGATCTCTCGAAAAATTATATGATCATACCCAAACCAATAACCATTTTTTCGGCCGGTGGAAGCAACATCAATACCGATCATGCCATATTGATTGAGAAATTGGAAGCTCTCTCCACTAACATCGACGCCCAATTCATAAGCATAAAGAAGGAGATTATAGAGCTGCAAACTAATCATAGAAACTACGAAGATGACCACGATGCAGATTACTACATGGAGGATGACACACCAATGTGTGAACCTCATGAAGCCAATTACGTCCAAGGATATCACAGAGGATATCATTCATACTCCTATCCAGACCACAACCCACACTGTAACTATCCTCGATATCAGCCACATCCATCACAATATTACAAATCATCTAAAGCCTCACTGGAGAAGATGATGAGAGAGTGGATGGCTAGTCAGTTGAAAGCCAATAAGGATATGATGAACCAGTTGGTTGAATTGGAATGTAAAGTCGATAAAGAAAGAAAGAACCACTAAGCTATAATCCAAGACTTGGAAAGGAGGATAAAAAGATTAAGTGAGGAGCAAGAAGTCCATCGTGCTGAATCTCTTCCTTATACCACATATTCCAACATGAGTCATAATGTTTCTACAAACCAACCTCAATTCGAAACGAGAACGATAAGGGTGATGTTGAATTTATAGAGGAGGATGAAAATAAGCCTATTCCAACTATGCCTAACCCGAACATAACCATGTAAAATTCACCAACCGTGTCGCCTTTTCTTAAGGATTGCACCATGCATATCCCTGGCACTGAACATTCAGCAAAAGAGAATCACACACGATAAATTACCGAATCCTGTTGGTGATGAGGAATTCAATGCAACTGGCGACGTTGGAATTGGAGTGACGACAAATATTGAGAAATATGACAATGGTGTGCCAAAGGAACCTACCAAGGAGTGGAAGCTGAATGAAAATCAGTTCCTCATAATGAAGACATTTATCACTATCTATGGCACCCAACCGAGATTCCATTTGAACCGTATCATCAAAGAATATTCGGGGAAGATTCTAGCTAATGACTCAGAAATAAATTAAGCGCTTCTCGGGAGGCAACCCGACCTTTTTAATTGTTTTTTTTTTAACTTTTGTTTTAAATAAATATGTACACCCTTTTTGCAAAATTCTTTCCAAAACTTGAAAAATATTTAGCGTGGGGGTGTTACATGCTATTAATGTTTAATAGATTATTTCTTGTAGTTTTTTTGTTGTTTGTTTTTGTTTGAATAATTACAGTAACGGTAATATGAAGGTGGAAGCAGGTGATGGAGGAGGATACTTAGATCTTAAATTGATTGTTCTCACAAGCTTATGCTAGCATTTGCGTAGCATTCTATGATATGAAGTTCGATCGCGTTTTTTTGGCTCGGGAAGTTTCATTTCTCTCAGAATTGTTATTCTATTTTCCCTAACTTACATACTTTGAAGTTAAATTTTCACATTGAGGAAAATGCGTAACTTAAGTGTGGGGGGAAGTAAAATAGGAAAAACGAAACTGATTTTTAAATTTTCATATTTTTGGGGGCAATTTTTAAAAAATATTGTATATTTGTTAGCCCTTATGATCTTGTTGTATTCACACGTATAGGCTAATATATTAAAATAACTGGATCATCCCAATGGTGAAAATACTGTAAATTTTGAAAAACTTGAGAAGTGTCCCGATTAATATTGCAATCCATTCTGGGATCGATAACGTTTGCTAGCACATTTTATAGCCCTTTCCACTAAATTGTGAGGATTTGAGCATGTTTCATATATAGCATACATCTTTTATACTTGAATCTTTTTGCTATGAGTGTGTCATTGATATTATTTATTCTAGAACTTGTGCTTGTAAATCATTACTAGACCGCAGTGAAATCGCATTTGTATGATATAAGTGTATTCGTATGACAAAGAGGCACCCTTAAGAATAAAACCAAATGGCTTTCCATTTATATCTAATGATATACTAGCTAACCACATTAGTTAGTTAACCACCCATATGGACCCATTTGTTAGCGCACATTTTAGCGCTAGATACTCTTAGTTACACCCTCCGAGCCATCCTTTTCTTTTTCTTACATCCACTAAAAATATACAAATATATTTTTAACCTTAAACCTTAGCCTAACCCAATGTCAAAGTCTAAATGGTGGGTTGCTAGTTGCTTGGTTGTTGGATTGTTTTTTATGATTATGAGTTAGGCATACTTTGTCAGTCGTGTGTACCATTCCGACAAAGACGAAGAGTGCACCTTATTATTTGTATTTTTATAGTGTATGCTTATACGAAGTGTGGGGGAGATGTGATGTAAGAAAGGAGGATATAAAAAATAGAAAATAAGTCATCGCAACTATAAGGTGACAAGTATAGCCAATGTGCTATATTATTATGAGGATGAAGGAAGATGAAGTACGTGTGAGATGTTGATTAGCCAATGTGCTAAGACGTAATATATATATTGATCGATATGTAAAGGAGGAAATTGGTAACTATAATCATTTATGGGTTTGTAGATTGTTCGGTAACTAGCAACATTGGTTTTTAGACTTTTGACTTATATGTTCTCATTATACACCTCTCATAAATATTCTCATGCCTTATCCATACCCCTTATTAACCCAAAGCTTGAACATTACAACCCGAATAAAAGTCCTCTTGATGTTTACACTTGGTGCTTACGCCATGTCGGTGGAGTTTTGTTTCTTGTACAAGCATATGGTAATATTTAGATCATGATTGAGCAATATAAGTGTATTATTCCTTAATATTATCCGCCACTAATAATATGAGTCTTGAGTAAATTTTACATCCATTCCATTTCGTGGGGTACTTAGCCATATTATCAAGCGATAAAATCTTTGGGTATCGTCAAACATCTCGTTTGTTCACCATAAAGCGTAAAACAATGAGTCTCATCTCGTAATCTTAATTTGTAGACTTGCATCATATTTTTCTAAATCATGTTCGTGCACCATGTGGATTTATTTTTCTTTAATTCCATATTTTATTGAGGGCAAGCAAAGTTTAAGTTTGGGGGAATATGATAACGCTCAAAATGAGTATGTTTTTAGGAGCGTTATCATGGCTTTTGTACATTTTATTTGGTTAATTTTATGAACTTTTGGTACTTATATGCACAACTTTATATTTTCATGTTCGTAGTTAGCCAAGACAAAGAAAATGAAGAAAAAGACGAAGAAACGACCAAAAAACAAAGATTTATCCATGTATGAAAAATTCCCGGCAAATTCAAGTCTCGTGGAGTATATTCGAAAAGATAAATTCATCAAGATAGTGGTCCAAAGACTCAAGAATAAATTGTAAGAAGGAAAAAGAGAAATAAATAAAGAAAAGAAGCTCAAACGAAGAAATATTAGAAAGACTCGTTGTTCATGACACACCTTCACCATTTTGGCCATAACTTGATCATACGGACTCCGTTTGACCCCCTGTTTGAGGCCACGAAAATAGAATAGAAAGGGCTACAACTTTTATTCTTATTATTTTCAGTCAAAGTGCCTCCAACAAATCGGTTTTGGCCTTTGACCGATCGGCTAGAACCAATTTCATCATCCAGCCGATCAGCTTGGCCCCGCAGCCGATCGGGTGGATGAATCTAACCCTCCAAAGTCATTTTTAATGTGTAATTAAGTGCCATTAAGCCCGAAATCTGATTATATGGCCCTAATAACTCCTAAAACTGCTACTTTATGACACTTTGAGCTCAAGAAAATTACTTGGTGGCTAAGGGTGGATTCTACCTATAAATAAGACCATTTGGCTTGGTTTTCAAATATGAAAACTGTGGAAAACTAGAAGGGGGGTTGAATAGTTTTACCAATTAAAACTTCCTTTTAAATATCTAGATCGACTTATGTCAATCTATTTGATTGTTTATGTTGGACGTTAATAGATAGATATATAAACGTGTAATGAAAGATAAAGATTAAGAAGCACATCACCAAGACACAAGTATTTATAGTGGTTCGGCTACAAGGACACCTTCCTTGCCCTACTCCACTCCCCGAGTCACCTACTCGAGAGTTCGTAAACACTACACCAACTCCTTATGGCGGAGAAGCCTTCACTACGTCGCTTAACCTTTTTCCGGTACAAAGCTAAATACCGAGTTCTTTCACACCAAGGCGAACCACACCTAACACAACGTCGCCTACCCTTTATACGGTGCTAGGCTAACCACCGAGTTCTTTCACACCTTAGGAGAACTAATCCTTCACAACGTCGCCTACCCTTTATTAGGTACTAGGCTAAGCACCTAGTTCTTTCACACCTTAGGTGAACTACACCTTCACGACACAACACCTAATCTCAAGGAGATCTACTCCTTGTTACAACACCATCAAGGATATCACCATCCTTGTATATAAACAAATACATATATGTATAACGATGCACCTCATCGATTATACGACCTAGGCATTCTTCCCAAATGCTACATGATTTGATTCTTTGGCATCCTTCACTAATGACTTTGACACAACGCTTGGCACCCTTCATTAATGCCTTCGTCTTGACACCTTTAGCATCCTTCACTAATGCTTTGACACGGATGATGAGCACCTTTCACTAATGCTTTCATCTTGACACTTTCGACATTCTTCACTAATGCCTTCAACCCAACATCTATGGAGAAAGGAAGAACTATCAACAAGAGAACCTTAGTAGTCTTGATGATGACGAAGCATGGCAACTCATGGACTTTGAGCTTGCACGTCTTCAAGAGGTGGTGATCTTTCCTTTAAGAGGAACCTAGTATATCACACAAAAACAAAGGACAAACTACATAGATCACTTAGATCTGAGGTTAGAGGGTTAGAATACTTTGGGGAAGTATGTGTAAAAATCCCTCTTAGAGAGGAAGAAATGGCTCTCTATTTATAGAGGAAATTCTCTTTTGTTTCCCCGGATCCTACGGATCCCTACCACAAGGGATCCGGCTAGCACAAAGCTAGGGATCCGTGGTCCGCTCCTCTTTGCCCATGGGTATTTTTGGTTATGGGTCATGGGTCATGGGTTATGGGTTGATCCATGGTTTTCTTTCTAGATACAATGTATCTTAAGGATACAATGAACTTGGTTAAGTGGTATATATAAAACCATGGGTTATGGGTCAAAACCATTTGCTAGTATTTACCTATTTAGTATATACTTGTATTTACCCAATTTAGCATACACTTAGTTTTTACCCATTTTAGTATACTTAGTTTAAGTATATGTTTAACCCAATATGTAAACACTAGTTATTGTACATATGTATCTAAATCATAAAATCACTTATACTTGTTTTAGTGTTTTATGTGAAAGCGTAAGTGTGTTAGAAAACTATTAACTCAAACTATTTACGTACTCTATTCATTTCATTAAAATGATTTTATATTTGTTATCGACAAAACATTAGAAGATCGTAAAATATAAATAAACGTTTTCACGGCTTATTTGTATTAACAAAAACTCACCCTTACACCCTAAGGACGAATTTTCACCCATTCACCACTCCCAAAAGACCTCAAACACCTCTGCCATTTCCAGGAGAGTGCATAATGTTGATCCCAGTTGAGCAAACGATCCTTTATAGAAACTGACTTAAACAAAGACTTATTAAGTATCACGCAGAATTTAATACTTAATCTTAAGAAGAAGAACAATAAACATTCAACACCTCAATATTATTAATAATACGAATACTCTAACCAGTATTAGGGTTTTACAACCTTGAAGTGTATCGACCTTAGATATAAAACATACGTATATCTAATCTAACCTAGGACCTCCTTTTATAAGCTCAGGAGTCCTTTACATAATACAATACGTAACCTACAAGATAAATATCTTTTCCATATTTATCTAATACAAAATATTAAACCGACTATACAAGACTAGCAGTGGTTACAATACAATATCCGTGGTTACACAATACTACTAGCCACGGTTTCTCATCAGCAGTGGATTCATTCTTCTGTCCGTGGTTTCAAAAACACTGTCCGAGGTTCCAACACTTAGAATAATTCATGATCCAAGGAACCTAAAACCCAACAATCCTCCCCTAAACTTGATACATTCAAATAGAATTCTCAAGTTTCTTTTAAGCTCAAAACATCTGAATTGGAGGATGTAGCCAAACACTTACTTGTTTTAAGAATATTCTTATACTTCAGCAACAAATTGTAAGCTTGACCATCATAGGGCATCAACATTTTCAAACCACTAGGCTTCACCATCTGAGCAATAACACCTGGATAATTATTCAATTTGGGATAATCACCTTCTACAAGCATATGAATAACTACTCCAGACACAGTTAACACATGAACTCCACAAGTTTGATATAAAAACCATCTTGTAACATGACCATTGTAGAGTCCTATCCATTCAGGTTCATCATGAGTTGGTTCAAACAAAATCTTTAAGTGATGATAAACAAGTCTCTCATGATAGTCATCTGGATGTATACTACCAAACTTATTCTTGTAAAGCTTCCAAAGATTCATTAAATCATCTCTATCCAGGTATTGAAGCATTTGTGAAAATTTATTAAACTCAGAAACTTCATTATTGAGTCTTTGAATTTTCCAACAACCTTCACTTCCATTAAGCTCAAATGCATAAGAGATAATTTGATGACTATCTTCAGTCTCTTTCAATCTTTTAGAACCAGATGTCTCCTGAATCTCAGATTTTCTCTTTAGATTATCTTTAATCCACTCTTCATCTTTTTCAGAATCCATAGGAGTAAAATTCTCATTATTAATCCTCATACACATCAGATAAAGCTCATGGATTCTTTCAAATGAACATTTACTACGATTGTCAGGAATATGTATGCCTGAATTCTTAATAATATTCATCAGTACATTCCTCATCTCACAAATTGTAGGAGGTTTCTTCCTTGTAACTTGCTTCTTTTCCTTACTGATCCTCCTTGCCCATTCACCCAAAATTCTAGCTCTTTCCTCATCATCTAACAATGCCCATTCTTGAGTAGTATACTCATTATGTATTTGATTAATAGCTTGCAGATAGTTTTGTGATTCATACCATTTAGCTAGCCATTTCTGAGAAGCTTCCTCCTCTTCTTGCTTTTCTTTCTCTGCAGCTGCTTCTTCTTCAGCATGTATGCTTCTTGTATACTCTTCATCATAAGCAATTTGTTCTTCTACACTTTTAAACTTTAAAACAGGTGCTGCAATACCTTTACCCTTACCAATATCTGGTTGAGCCACCTTCTTCAAAAGCTCACCAATAACTAAACTTTTACCTTTGGGTTTGGTTGCAGTGGGTTCAAGAGATAAAACAGGTGCAATGATGGGTGTAGGATTAGATGTGGTTTTGCTAAGATTAATCAATGTACTTGCAGCTTCTTTCTTAACTTCTTTTGATTTGAGTGGTAATACAGATATGGTTGAAATAATTGTAGAAGTTGTTATGATAGCAGTGGGTATAATTACCTTATCTAAGACTGCAACAGTGGTTTCAAGAATACTAGCCGTGGTTGCAGACACACTATCAGTGGTTGTGTCCTGAACTACCTCATCTTCTACCACAATCTTCAAACTTTCAAGAACAGCTTCATTCTCATCTTTATCAGATACCAAAAATTGTGCTGCATCTCCACTATCCACATCCTCTTCCATATGCACATCTACAGCCTCCCCTGAATTTATGCCATCACTCCTCCCCTGTTTGGATACATTCTCCATATTCACCAAAGTCACAGCTGGAGAGGAGTTTACCTTTCTTCTCAACCTTCTCATTTTCCTTAAAACATCAATCCTAGGTCTTCTAACTTTCTCCAAAACAAACATCCTATGTTTCAGCCTCCTAATTTCTTTACCCTGAAACACAACCAACTCTTGAAGACTTGAGATTGTATCCTCCATTTTAGTACATTTAGCCATCAATTCATTTAAGTGTTCAAGAATATCCTCCCCACTTCGACCTTTGTTAACTGGTCCGAGAGGTGGTTCATTGGAAAAGTCATCATGTACCAGCTTAGGATCTGTCAATTCAGTTTGATGTTCCAAACTATCCTCATCACTTCGAGCTGTGTTAACTGCTCCGAGAGGTGAATCCTTGGATATGGTAAACATAGCATCAGACCGTGCCTGAACATCTATGCACCCTGAGTCAGCCAGTTGGCTAGGGATTTCTCCACCTGTATTGAGTTCCAAGGAACTCTCCACATTAGGAGTTGCCAAAGGTTAGGTCTTAATGATGTTTCCACTAGCCTGACCAGCATCTAAGCATGAATCAGTAGTGGAAGCCCTTCCAATCATGTCACCTCCACACCGTGTGACAGCCTCATGAACAACATCACTAACACCAGCCTGAGGTAGCTTGGTGCCCTTCTTTCTCCTAGTCCATACGATTGGTGTAACAGTGGTTTGGGTTTGACTAGAAGTGGGTTGTGATTCACTAACAGTGGGAACAATTGCACTATCAATGGGTTGAGGTGTACTATCAGTGAGTGCAGGTTCTATGGGTTGGGATTCAAGACCTTCATCAAATTCAGGAATAGCAGGCAAATTAAGCATATGGGGGAATAAAGGAACATCTCTTGGTTGAAAATTTGGTTTCTGATACCTCATATGTGCGAAAACCTTAGGAAGCATATAATGCACTTCATACTCCCTAGAATGCTCAACAGATTCTTCAATTTGACTTTCCACAATCAGTTGCACAAACCTAGGATATAAGAAATATTTTCCCTTCTTCCTAAGATTCTGCACAAACCCTTCATAAATCATCCTAGACCAATTAAACTTCCTCCCATCAGACAAACAAATGATAGCAGTAGCAATTTTGGAAGGGAAGTCATCAAATCCAGTGGTCTTATTACTTATACACATCAACAAGGTATGTATCAAAAACTTCCATTGTTGTGAAAACATGCTCTTAAAAAATTTTACCTTGTCTCCCTGTATGTATATCCTAACCTCTCTAAACCATCAAAAATCTCAGCATCTGAAAGATTAACAATACCATCAGCATCATCTAACTTCAAAACCCTTCTAATAACCTCCTCATTAACCAAAATATCATTTTCATCCACAACAGTACTAAAAACTGCTACTCCATCAACCTCCTCAAGCTTAGCATTCCCCCAGAATTGATGTATATAGGCTTTAAGGATTGTTGGTGCTACAGTTAATGCAAAGTGAATAGGATTGTGAATAAGAAAATCAATCATTTGATGAAAACCTTCAGATCGATTGTTCTTGATCAAACTAGCAACTAGGTTATGAGAGTTGGGATATTGATTCGGCATGATGATCGATGATGTAGGTTAAGTGGGATTTGTGAATGTAACAGATGAAAGTGGATTAGGTTTATGTAAAGCGCCAATTGAAAGAATTTGAAGATCAAATAAATGACCTATCAGTGATTTGGGGATATAAACATGGTTTCACCAAAGTTACCAAACAGCCCCTCAAGTATCCAGAAAGCAGCAACATGCTAGAAGTGGTTTGAAAAACTCTATCCGTGGTTTGAAAAACACTAGCAGTGGATACAAAACTTCACTCCAATCAGTTGACCAATAGATATAGCAAGCAAATCTTTGTCAATCTTTATGATATCACACAAAAATATGAAGGATTACAGCATTTAACACAATTTTTTTTTTTTTTTTTTTACAAGAGCTCCAAAGATCCAAAGCAAAATCTCCAAACCAAAAGCTCCAAAATACACAACAATCCTTCATACCTGCATATCACAAACATAAACCAAGCACCAAAAAGAAGGTTAAGGTTAGCAGTGGTTAGAGTAAAATCAAAAGTAGTTCCATATACTTAGCAGTGGTTAGCCAATATGCTAAAGGCTAAGTCAATATGGTCAACTTCCGGTATTAATTCTTTTCAAAGTCAAAAGACTTCATTAACTCTTCACCCACTTATACCTTCCCCTCTTTTACTCACAAACACCATTTATTCTGCCTATAAAATAATCCCAAGGCACAAGTAACACATACAAATTAATCCAACTGAGTAGATGGAACAACTGAGTATTTCGCATATCACAAATGCATCCATCATCGTTTTCATCAATCCATCTTTCCATTTTCAGCTTCTTCATATGTACATCCACCAGCTTTTGTAATAGTTGATAGAACTAGAGTAGCTAGGTGTAATGTGTGCTCCATGTAGTTTTTAACCATGATTGTAACCACTGCATTGTAAAATGCAGTTTATGAACTATGAATAAGAGTATCATGGCTTTTTCCTTCATAGTATCTTGCATCATACAAATAGTGAGAAACTTCCAAATTTCTGCTAAATGGTTAGTGGGAACACAAAGCAACAAACAGTGGTTTGAACATAACTATCAGTGGTTAGAAACAAAAATAGCAATGCTAAGATCACATAATAACAGTCCAATACTTGTACAAACTTTTGCAAAACAAGTTGAGATTTAGAGATTAATCATTCCAATACTAACTACAAGATACTGAAACCTCACCACATCAAAAGCTTTAGTGAGAAGATCAGCAACATTGAAATCAGTATGGATTTTTACCATTTGAATCAACCTTTTCTCATTACAATCTCTAATAAAATGATGCCTTATCTCAATATGTTTAGTTCTATAATGTAAAACAAGATTTTTAATGATGCATATTGTACTGTTATTATCAATGTAAATCTTAGTATGCATAAAGTTGTACCCAAAATCCAGCAATTGATTCTGAATCAAAAGAACTTGACCACAACAACTAGCAGCAACCACATATTCAGCTTCAGTTGTAGAATTAGCCACAATAGTTTGCTTTTTACACTGCCATGAAATTAGTCTGCTTCCCAAAAACTGACATCCTCCAGCTGTAGATTTCCTATCCAAACTAGCACCAGCATAATCACTACCTGTATAGGCCACCAAATCAAAAGGGGGATCCTTATAATACCAAAGGCCCAGTTTAGGATGACCTTTAAGGTATCTAAAGATTCTCTTAACAGCATTCATGTGTGAGGTATTGGGTGTGACTTGAAATCTTGCACACATACATACTGAGAACATAATATCTGGCCTAGATGCAGTGAGATACATCAAAGATCCAATCATGGACCTGTATAACTTTAAATCAACTTTGGGACTTCCATCATCTGGTAGCAGTGGTTTCTGAGTCTCCATCGGTGTACTAGCACTCTTCACATCCTGAAACCCAAATTTCTTCAAAACATCTGCTACATACTTGTCTTGACTAATGAAAATACCATCAGTCCTTTGTTGAACTTGTAGCCCCAAAAATAAAGTGAGTTCTCCCATAGAACTCATTTGAAACTTATCATGCATAAGTTTCTCAAAATCCATGCATAGCTCCTTATTGGTTGAGCCAAAGATGATGTCATCTACATAGACCTGAACCAATAAAATATCATCCTTGTGCTTCCTAATGAACAAAGTTTTATCAATCAATCCTCTTTTAAAGCCATTGTCCATAAAATAAGTAGACAGGCACTCATACCATGCCCTAGGAGCTTGATGCAACCCATACATAGCCTTCTTCACCCTGTAAACCTTGTCAGGATGATCAGGATCTTCAAAACCAGGAGGTTGACAAACATAAACCTCCTCATCAATTTTGCCATACAGAAAAGCACTTTTAACATCCATTTGGTACACCACAAAATTCTTGAATGAAGCATATGCTAAAACTAATCTTATAGCCTCAATCCTTGCAACTGGTGCAAATACTTCATCATAATCCAAACCTTCAGTTTGTGTGTATCCTTGAGCAACCAACCTTGATTTGTTTCTTACCACAATTCCTCTTTCATCCCTCTTATTTCTGAATACCCATTTTGTCCCAATTGCCCTCTTACCATTAGGAAGATCAATCAATGTCCAAACCTCTTGAAGTTTGAACTGAAGAAGCTCCTCTTGCATTGATTCTACCCATCCTTCTTCTGATAAAGCTTCTTCCACTCTCTTGGGCTCCTTTTGCGACAGAAAACATGCAAACAAGCAATTTTGCAGATCTTTATGACTATTTCTTTTGTAAAGTGATCTTGCAAAGAAACCTTGCTCAGGGAAGGTTTTTGTGTTCTGAACCTTGCTTCTTGTTTGAACAGGGGTGTTCAAATTTCCAAGTATTTGTTCCTTAGGATGAATCTTATGTATCCTTGTGGTGGTGACTGGACTTTCATGAATGACATGTTCCAAATTAGTCAAATTAGCATTGAAGAAATCATCCATGTCTTCATCATCAGTAGGAGTATCAATTTCTATCAAAACAAGCATGGTAGGATCATTTGGATACTCCTCTTTACCAAATAATGGCTTTGCAGTTGGTCCAAAGAAAGTACTATCACCAGTACTTACAGCCGGGGTTTCACTTGAACTGACAGTGGTAGAAGTTGGCTTAGCAGTGCTTTCATTATTACTATTCGTGCTTTTGTTTGGCTTAGCAGTGCTTTCTGAATGCTTTTTCTTTCTTTCAATTTCTTCTACCGACACTGAGTTATCTTTTAATAACTCATCCTTATCTTGATGATGATCAACTTGGCTTTCAGAATTCAATGCTCATCATCAGTGGGACCTTGCTTAGCAATGATGGGTGAGACAGAACCAACTTTCCACTTTTTAACCAAATAGAACTCCTTTGGAGAATCAGCTTCCTTGGAATCTTTTTCTGTATCAGAATCCTTTTGTGTACCTGCATTAACATTAGTGGAAGTTCCTGTAATGATAGGCTCATAATTCATAGATTTGGTTAGCATATCAATGTTAAACAGCCAGTCTGGTCCTTTGGTCTCAACACTAGGAGTCTCTTCACTAAATTGAACATGTAAGTTCTCTTCAACAATCCTAGTCCTCCTATTGTATACTCTAAAGGCTTTACTATTAGAAGAATAGCCTAAAAAGTATCCATCATCAACTTTCTCTTGAAACTTACCTAGGTAGTCTATGGTATTCAAGATAGTAACAGGACACCCAAAAGGTTTTAGGAATGCAATCATTGGCTTCCTATCATGTAAGAGCTCATAGGGGGTCTTGTTTTGAGGCTTCACTACCTTACTTCTATTCTGCACATAACATGCAGTGCCTACAGCTTCAGCCCAAAAGGTAGTTGGTAACTTAGATTCTGACAACATTGTCCTAGCAGCCTCAATTAGTGTCCTATTTTTCCTTTCAGCTACACCATTCTGTTGTGGTGTTCTAGCAACACTAAACTGTCTTTCAATACCCTTAGCTACACAGAACTGATTCATCACATCATTCTTAAACTCAGTTCCATTATCACATCTGATTACCTTGACCTTATGATTTACTATATTTTCTATCTTAGTAATGAAACTCTTGAGGATCTCACTAGTCTCACTCTTAGCAGCCAAAAAGTATACCCAAGAAAATCTACTATAATCTTCAGTGATAACTAGGCAATACTGCTTATGGTTCAAACTTTTAACAAAGGTAGGTCCAAATAAGTCCATATGAAGCATAAACAGTGGTTGTGTGATGGTGTTAACAGTTTTGGACTTACAAGAAGCTCTATGTTGTTTTCCTTTCTGACAAGCCACACAAAGTTCCTTACATTCAAAAACCTTATAAGGTAACCCTCTCACTAAGTTGCCCTTTACAAGTTTATTGATTGTTTTGAAATTTAGGTGACCCAATCTTCTATGCCACAATCTAGACTCATCAACAGATGCCTTAGCAAACAAACAAGTTAAGGACCTATTAGGAAGTATATCTTTAAGATCAAAACAATATATGTTCTCTTTCCTAGGTACCCTAAGCTGTATATACTTTTCATCAGGCATCTTAAAATCAGGTGACAACACCACACACTCAGTTTCCCCAAAAAGTACCCAGTTTTTCTTATCACACATTTGAGAAACACTGAATAAATTGTACTTTAGTCCCTGTACCAGATAGACCTTCTCAAAGTCTAATTTCCCTGTTCTGATTGTGCCTCTGCCAAGTATCTTTCCTCCATTTGGATCATTACCAAATGCCACATATCCTCCATCAAAAGCTTCAAAATCCTCCAGGTTGCTCCCATCCCAAGTCATGTGCCCAGAGCAACCACTATCAAAAATTCCTTTGTCTTTTAGCTCATCTTGTAGATTGACCTGCACATGAACTTAAACATATTAGTTCCTTTTGTGGACCCAAGCCAATACTGACTTGGGTCTGCCATGTGCATCAACATAATCAAATTTATTTAGGTCCATTGATGCACAATTGACATGATAAAAAACCTTGGTCTTAGGCTTCCATTGCCAAGTAGCTGAGGTCTTAACAGCATAAAAATGATTTCCAACCACTGTGTCAGTTATCACCTTTGGAATTTTTAAAACTTCTTTTGTATCAGTGGTGATATTTTGCTTAGCAGTGTTTGGAACCCATTTGGGTGCAGCAGTAACAATTGACTTTGTATTACCATTCCTCATTAAATTTGCTCTAGGAATCATGTTTCTGTTAGGACGAGGGTTTGTTTTCTTTGAAAATTTTGGTAATTTACCCTCCTCCATTGATTCCAAACTTGTGGTTGGTTTTTATAACAGTTTCTCTGTAAGTGCTCAAAACTACCACATTTATAACAAGCCTTCTTGACACATTGAAACTCATCTCCTAATCTGTTAGAAATTAGGCCATTAAAGTTTCTCTGATTTCCCCTAGGTATATATCTTTTCATTTGTTCCCTAGGTATCTCCTTGTACTCTACAACTTTCTTAGCAATTTGAGCTCCAAATCTGGGCACAAGGATGGCTTGCTTAGAATCAACTTTCTTAACATGTTCTATCTTTTCAGGCTTAGTTGATTCAGATCTATCTTCCTCAGAATCTGATTCCCAATCTTCAATTGTGGGAGCATCAGATGACTTATCAGAACCTATCTTAGGTGTTTCAGTCTTACTAATCTCTTCTAAAGGTTTATTAAAACTGAATTCACTACTAAATGACAGTTCTTTTGCAGGTGGTGCATGTTTCATCAGAGAGGGTGGTGGCATATTGTTGTAACCAAGACCAGTACCCTCCTTGAATATTTTTTGACCAATTGGCTTATTTACTAGATCAGAAGCATATTGTGTTTTAGCAACCCTAACAACATGTTTTTCTTTTTCTTTCAGGGCTTCTTCTTTTACACTCTCTGCCTTTTCTAGTTTCTCTTTAAGCATCTTAATCTCTCTGTCCTTAAGATCAATTTCACCACCTAGTATATTAATCTTATCTACATACTCAAATTCACATTTAATAAAGTAATTTAGCTTCTCTTCCACACTCTCTAGACCAACTCTATAACCTAAGTTATCAAGTGAAAGTCTATCTACTTCTTTTCTCAAACTTGCAATAATAACCTTTTGTGATTCTAAGTTATCTTGACATGATTTAAAAGAACAAGTAGAATTTTTAGAATCATTAGATACCTCAGAATCAGAACCAGAAGATGAAGCATAGGCCATAAGAGCAAAGTTATGCTCTTTAGAAGCTTCACTAGCAAGAAAAGCTGCATTGGGACCTTCTTCAATCTGATCACTCCAGTCATAATCACCAATACCATCTTGAGCAACCAATGCTGAAGAAGAAGCAGGCTCTTCAGTGGTCTTCTTGATGCCTTCAATTCTCTTGGGAGCTCGACATTCTCTAGCAAAGTGACCTTTTTTTTTGCAGTTAAAGCACTCCATCTTGCTTTTGTCAAATCCAGCTCTCCTTTGACCATCATACTTAACATGTCTTCCATTCCTCCTTAAGAACTTCCTTGCTTGGAGAGTCAACATTGCCATCTGCCACTGTAGATTTATCTCTTCAAGATCATCAGGATCAATTTGATCTAAATCTTGATTAGAAACAGTAACACTGGTAGTTAAATCAGCCAGAAAAGCACAAATTGCACCATCACTGACATTATCACTAACAGTGGTATTGTTAGCAATGGCCGTGGTTATACCATAGGCAGCAGTGGATACATCCAGTGAGCTTTTGTGATTTGTGGAAACAAAAGCAATGTTTTGATTATTAGAAGATGCACCAGCAATGTTGTTCTCAGACTCATAAACCTTCAAGTTGTTGTAGAGATTGTCTAGAGTCATCTTATCAAAGTTATCCTTATTTCTCCACACAACTGTGTGCACCGCCCAGTCAGGTGATAAACTTCGGATGAACTTCAAATTTATATCTTCTTCAGCAACCTTGTAGTCCACTAACTTCAGTTGGCTGATTAGTTTTTGAAGTCTGTTATAAGTGCCATCAAGTTTTTCTCCACTGTGAGCAGTGAAGTTTTCAAGCTGATGCTTGAGCATATTCTTCTTTGATTTCTTTGTAGCTTCTTTGCCAGCAAACCTTGTTTCAATAGCATCCATTAACTCTTTAGCAGACTCATATTGATCAAAGTCCAAAGCATACTCATTACGTATTCCCATAGAAAGAATATTGTGGGCTTTAATCTCTAGCTTCCTTTTAGCCTTGTCAACTTCACTAACAATGGCTATGTCATTACCATCATCACCCTTCCTAGGAAGAGTATCACCTTTTTCAACAACGTCCCAGATAGCATAATCAATCATACGAATGTATTGCCTCATTCGCATTCTCCAGATTTGGTACTCACCCTGCTTGAGCATGGGCACCTTTGATGCAGTAACCATGTGTGTTTCGTCAGACATCTTAACTTACTTTAACAGAACGTAACAAAGCTTCTTCTTGGTTTCAGTTTCTAGATCACAAGCTCTGATACCACTTGTTGATCCCAGTTGAGCAAACGATCCTTTATAGAAACTGACTTAAACAAAGACTTATTAAGTATCACGCGGAATTTAATATTTAATCTTAAGAAGAAGAACAATAAACATTCAACACCTCAATATTATTAATAATACGAATACTCTAACCGGTATTAAGGTTTTACAACTTTGAAGTGTATCGACCTTAGATATAAAACATACGTATATCTAATCTAACCTAGGACCTCCTTTTATAAGCTAAGGAGTCCTTTACATAATACAATACGTAACCTACAAGATAAATATCTTTTCCATTTTTATCTAATACAAAATATTAAACCGACTATACAAGACTAGCAGTGGTTACAATACAATATCCGTGGTTACACAATACTACTAGTCGCGGTTTCTCATCAGCAGTGGATTCATTCTTCTGTCCGTGGTTTCAACAACACTGTCCTAGGTTCCAACACTTAGAATAATTCATGATCCAAGGAACCTAAAACCTAACACACAAGACATTGAAGCCAAGTGTTGGGCATAGTTTTTAGGTTTGATTAGAACTTGTAGTTGATTGGAGGCTTGAAGGTTGCTATAATCCTTCACCTTTACCTATTGTAACTGATACCTTGGGTAAACTCTTGTTAATTTCATGATGTTGAACCTTATATTTTATGTTGGATCTTGGTTATTGATTAATTTTAATATGGAGTAGTTTTATTTACACTTGTTTGGAATGATGTGAGGATATGGAATGTTTGGCATTTTAGCAATATGGTTATATGGTTTTGTTTATCAGTTTGTTTGAATTGTAACATGTCTAAATAACTTGACGAATCATCACTCTACTTATAGGACGAAAGGACTTCTTGTCATGATTTGTTCCAAATGTTAATGCGCATATATGTTTGGTATTTCATAATTGACAACTATGAATAAAACATGTTAAATGGACTTGTAATGATTGATTCAAGAGTATAGATCGAAAGGGCTCTTGTGAACAAATAGGTAAAATCATGTTTCTAACACATGGTTTATAATGATTCGATCTATAATAACTGTGGAAGACTAGAAGGGGGGGTTGAATAGTTTTGCCGATTAAAACTTTGTTTTAAAGTATGTAGATCGACGTATGTCAATCCATTTAGATCGTGTGTTGGATATTGATAGATAGACATATAAATAAATATTGCAAAGAGATAAAAAAAAGTAAAGGAACACAAAACCACGACACAAGTATTTATAGTGGTTTGGCTACAAGGACTCCTTTCTTGCCCAACTCCACTCCCCGAGTACCCAACTCGAGAGTTTCTAAGCATTATACAACACAAGCTCCTTAATATGGCGGATAAGCCTTCACAACGTCACCTACACTTTATCCGGTACAAGGCTAGACACCGTGTTCTTCCATGAGGTACAACCAAACCTATCACAATGTCGCCTGCACTTTATCCGGTACTAGGCTAGACACCAAGTTCCATTACAAAAGAGGAACTACTACCCAACACTACAACCCAAAGGAGACAAACTCTCTTTTACAACACTTCAAAGGATATCGATACCCTTTAACCCAAACTACAAAAATATACATCGACGCCCCATATTGAATGTACACATTCGACACTATACACCAATGCCTTCAACTTGACACACTAATGGATGGAGAGAAGAACTACCAACAAGATGCACTTCAGTGGTCTTGATGATGACGAAGCTTAGCAACTCATGACCTTGAGCTTGCACGTCTTCAATAGGTTGTAATCTCGCCTTTAAGAGGTACCTAGAGAATCACACAAAGAGAAAACTACATAGAATGATCCTTTGGATCTGAGGTTAGAGAGGTTAGAACATAGAGAGAAGATAGCAAGAGAGAAATAGCTCACTATTTATAGGCAAATTGCCTACAGTTAACCCGGATCCGGCTAGTGCAATCCAAGGGATCCGGCAGCTGGATAAGGCTAGCCCGGATTTTGGGTTGCAAACCGGGTTATGGGTTATAGGTTATGGACCATGGGCCTTGGACTTTGGATCATGGATACCCAACAAGATACATTGTACCTAGTCAATGGGTCATGGGTCTTGGACTTTGGGTCATGGATTATGGATAATATCCAACATGATTTCATGCATAATGTCATGCAATGGATCATGGGTCATGGATCATGCGCCATGGGTATGAGTTATGGACTTTGGGTTTTACCCATTACAAGTTATACTAAGCACATATACATTTTTATAAAATATAAGTAAACAAAATTACTTTGTAAGTGTTTTATAAAAATGGTTTGGGTTTTATATAACTTATTCAGCTAAACATGTTTTGATGATTTTATATGTTTAGTAAAAGTGTGTTAGTAAACTATTTGCTTAAAGCCTTTACGTATTTATTTATTTCGTAAAAATGATTTTACGATTGTTATCGACACAATATGAGAAGATCATAAAATATAAATAAATATTTTTATGGTTTATTTGTATTAACAATCTCCCCCTTTTTGTTGATGACAAAACATAAAATTATTTTAAGTAAAAAATAAAATTCATAAAATTTTGAATTGGAGTTTTTACTCTCTTCTTTCCGTTTTTGTCGAAACAAAAAGAGCGTCGAAAAGAAACTAAAACATAGTAGAAAGAGTTTTAAGAAAAGATTTTAGAAAGTAAGAAATTTAGAAGAGAAATATTTGATAGTACAACTAGTAATGAGGGATGTAAATGCCAAACAATAACCAAGTTGGAGGACTTAACCAGTAATGAAAAAAGTTGGATCTTTTTCAACATAGAGAAAATAATTTCGTTAAGAACCTGAATCAACCACATAAGTAATTTGAGATACTTAACCCCGGTGAAAGCATGTAGGGTTTTTGTTACGATAACCTTAAAGGTAGTGTGATAAATAATTTGAGCCACAAAGCAAAATGACCTAATTTATTTCTACATAGGTTTATATGGAAATAACAAAGCTAAAGTTCCATATAATCTTGCACAACCAACACTAGGGGTATCATTTATGGTGAAGATTCTAAAGCGTGAAGATATATTTTGACTTAGCTTCCTACCTATATGTAGAATATCAACGTTGTGTTTTGTTGGAACTTTATAGTAAGGTTAAAAAAGTTTTCATATATTGAAATATAATATACAATTGGTATATGGTGAGACACATGGTATAATTGGAGTAGCTTGTGGTACAAGTTGTTAAGCAACAACCACCCACTGGTTTGTGTTTTCAAAATTGGAATGGTCAATGAGAAAAATAAGGATAATGGGCTGATTTTGAGAGTACTCAGATGCAACGGTTACATCATATTTTCTATTATAGTAGATTACATTGATCGTCCCTGTGGTATGTCCAAAATTGCATCTATCGTCCATGATACTTTAATGTTGCATTGACAATCCTTAATTTTGCAAAGAATAACATCGATGATCCCTGATCTTAACTTTCGTTAACTTTTTCTGTTAAAATCCTCATGTGCCATGCACTTGAGGGTACAATGGTCATTTCCTTTTTTTCCCTTATTTAAATGAAAATTTTCTCCCACATCTTTGTCTATTCTTTATCACCCATATGCAATTTATCTCTCAAAAATTCTTATTACTAGCATGATCTAACATTTTTATAAACTTCAACAAAAAAACTACTACTTCGAATATTAGTTAAACAAAGTCAATTTACAACTAACTCAAGAATATACATCTATATCATGCCATATATATTCAATTTAGAAAATATATAGAGGATCATAAACAATCATATTTCAAACGCATACAATCAACATTTTGTCGCAAAATCAATACCATACGGCTCCACTGTCACTACCATTGTACAACTGTATGACTATATCATCATCGAATACGAAACCATTATGATTCTTTTCCTTTCTCAACACAAAACAACATGAAGATGTACTCATAGATCCAAAGCTCTGACTTTTACACTTTATAAAAAACCGATAAATTTCTGAGGCATATTTTATATCTGATTATTCTTATCGTTGATTTTTTCCGTTTACAAATATTTTTGAACTTATTTGAGCTTGAAAATAAGAAACTACCTCGTAAAATGTGAAAACTTTGCATCTTGCGCGTTTCGGCACAACCATAAACTCATTAAACGATTTAAATTAATTATTATATTATCTACGAGAAATGTGTCGTGTAAATACTCGAAGTTATTGGAAAAATTATTTCGGACTCAACAGCGTAAATTTCGTGAGTCGAATCAATTGTTTACTAACCAAAATGGGCCCCACACCTTATTATTATAAAAGAATATGCAAATTACAAAACTGGTCCCTGTGTTAATTTACATCCGCCTCAGCCTAAACTTTCACTATTGGCACAAATGGTCCATGCGCATTTATAGGTTTCATTTGATTAAAACTTATCACCACCTCTCCTCTCACCTTACACACTCTCCGGAGCAGCTGCCGTTTTCCGGCGAAGATTCTGACCATCTCCATCATTGTTACCGTTGAAGAGAAGAACAAGGAGGTGTACGTGTAAGGGTTTAGACAACTGATTGAGGTGAGTTTGACTCGGATTTGATGCTTGGTTTATTTTTTATGTATTATAAGTTAGTATCTTGTGTACTCTTGATGTTTGTTATACTTTGAATCATTTTGATGGTGAGTCGTGACTCGTTATGAGTCACGAAGAGGGTATGATTATTGCATTTGAGTAATGTTAATTGTTGAGCTTAAGTATGTGTTAAGTAGTAGTTGTATGTCGTTGTCGTAATGTTGTTTGACTGGGGTACGATTTGGTAGGGTTAAAACCCTCGTTAGGCCGGGTTGTTTAATTTGTTTGGTTATTTGGTGTACCATGACCACATAGTGGTCTTTGGCTTGTTTATGGGTTAACGACACACCCAAGGAGGGTTGTGCTCATTGTGTACCCACGGTACAACTAGTACCATGGGGGATTTGGTTAGGTTAGCCTTAACGGTGTTGCATTACTTTATTGTTTTGAGCAAGGTGTCAATTGTTATGTGTGTTCATGTGCATTTGGGGTTAACGAGCCACTCAAATAGAGTGACCTCGTTGTGGCTTGTGGTCATGGCAAAACAAAACCCACTTAGGGTGCCGTTCTGGTCAGTCCCGAGACACCAACCCAAGGAGGGTTGTGCTCATTGTGTACCCACGGTACAACTAGTACCATGGGGGACTTGGTTAGGTTAGCCTTAACGGTGTTGCATTACTTTATTGTTTTGAGCAAGGTGTCAATTGTTATGCGTGTTCATGTGCATTTGGGGTTAACGAGACACTCAAATAGAGTGACCTCGTTGTGGCTTGTGGTCATGGCAAAACAAAACCCACTTAGGGTGCCGTTCTGGTCAGTCCCGAGACACCAACCCAAGGAGGGTTGTGCTCATTGTGTACCCACGGTACAACTAGTACCATGGGGGACTTGGTTAGGTTAGCCTTAACGGTGTTGCATTACTTTATTGTTTTGAGCAAGGTGTCAATTGTTATGCGTGTTCATGTGCATTTGGGGTTAACGAGACACTCAAATAGAGTGACCTCGTTGTGGCTTGTGGTCATGGCAAAACAAAACCCACTTAGGGTGCCGTTCTGGTCAGTCCCGAGACACCAACCCAAGGAGGGTTGTGCTCATTGTGTACCCACGGTACAACTAGTACCATGGGGGACTTGGTTAGGTTAGCCTTAACGGTGTTGCATTACTTTATTGTTTTGAGCAAGGTGTCAATTGTTATGCGTGGTCATGTGCATTTGGGGTTAATGAGACACTCAAATAGAGTGACCTCGTTGTGGCTTATGGTCATGGCAAAACAAAACCCACTTAGGGTGCGTTCTGGTCAGTCCCGAGACACCATCAAGTGATGTTGTTTGTGTTGCTATGATGGTCTCGACATAGGTCGAGTCTCACTCGTAAAAATGGTTGTCAAATTATGTATGTATGCGTAATGGTTTAAAACAGGTTTAATGATGTGAAAATGTGTATGAAACTGTATCTGTTTTCCTTAATGGGCCTCAAGCCTAGAATTTTATAAGTGTTATTACTTGGTCTAGTGGGCTTATGAGCCCAGTATGGAAAGACTGGGCCTTAGGATTGGAGTGGGCCAGGCCCAAGTAGCAAAGTCTGTTATGTTTTAACTGTTAGCAAATTGTCTTATTTTTGTGTGTGCAGTATTTTATCGATCGATACTAACTTAAATTTTTTTTATCAATGATGTTTTGAGAGGCTTATTGGAATGGCCACTTGGGATTGTTACATACTTAATGGACTTGAAAAAATATATCGAAACCTATGCTTGGATGAGACGTGACAAATGGATCGTTATTGGATTTACGATATTGGACATTGGAATTATTGGACATTTTGGGACACGAGACGAGATAATATATTAGACTCTATAAGAATTTAATATATTAAACATGGAACGGACAAAAAAATATTCAATAAACCCATGACTAATAATTACGCGAATGATAACGAAACATAAAAATTATAAATATTGTAAAACACGAAACTTGATTTACTTAAAGTCACGACGACTTGGAAACGTGATATAAACGGACGCATAATACCAAAATTTATAAAACCTTTCCAACTCTTACAATTTTAAACTTGTAATTATTATGATGTTTTCTAATAAAACCTATGTAGCTTTTTCTACTAAAACGAATAATTACTTTCAAAAACAATATAAGCTTTCAAACTATTTGGGATTAATGGGTAAATGCCGAAACATATCATTGACCATTATTTTCCCTTTCCTCATCTTTTATTATTTCTATTCATTCGTTCCTCGTTATTCGTTTGTTATTTTCCAACTTCTTATCGTTTTGCCATGTGTTGCATGCTGAGTCTATACTTTCCAACTACCACACGAGATGTAATAATAAACTTTTCTTTCAATATCGAAACTAATATTTTTATAAATATAAATGCGAGTGTTCCACGAAAACTATCTTTTGAAAACTCACTTTAGTAAGCAAACGTTATTGGACACTTTTCTAAATACGAATCATATAATAGGTTGTGCCGAGTTCGTACCATCTTGCCTTACTATTTGATTTTTATTTGTGATACTCGTTTCTCCAACTGCTTAGGTGAGTTCATAGCCCCATTTTTAACTCTTTAAATCATTTATAAACCCTTGGGGGAGATACATGCTACTTTCTTTTATGAACACAAGTACTTTATAAATTGTATGCTTTCCTGAATGTTTTATTAGCACTAAGTACATCTATTGCCAAAGAACTTAAAGTTCCTTTATCATGAACCATTAATCACTTGCGAGTGAGCGCGAATATATATGCCTATAGGATTGACATGTCCTGCTTGGTTGGCCGGAAAGGCAACCTCGCGTACTATATTTGAGATTCCTAGGTATATGGAAAAAAATACCTACTGAGGGAAACTAGTACCACTATATATATCAATGTCTATTGATATCTGTCAACGCTTTGAGGGTCATGAGCTTAATGCAATAAATGTTGTTACCTTGATGTTTGCATCGCTGTGAATTATTACCACCTGACAATCTTGTGTTCAACTATTTTACTACTAAACCTATGGATTTCACTCAACCTTTGTGTTGACTTTTTAGCATGTTTTATCTCAGGTAATTAAGGTACTTTTCTGGCACGGATATTTTGAAGGCTATATTTTACCATTACTATCATTCGAAAAAGACTTAAATCTTTTATTTTGATGTATTATGTATTCGTCCACTTCTGGAAACCTCTTTCAAACTCTGATGTTTTATGCATTTGAATGATGATATTTTTAAAAATGTCTCGTTTAGAGCTCGTTTTCTATTAGTTTGTCTGTGATACCAATGAGTAGCACCCCATAAGATCTTCCGCTTCTATATCAAAATTGGGGGGTGTTACACATTTTGCCAATATCTCACCGGAAAAGATGAATAAACCTGGCTAGAATTAAACCACTTTTTTAACATCGTAGTTAAGCTCAAATTGTTTAGTTTAATTGGGTCTCCTTATTGATATGGGGTTTGTTCATGAAAGGATATCACTTTTGATTTGTGGGTTTCGTTCTTGAGTTGGGGTTTTATTCGGTCATACGATTGGGTGGTCGAAGGGTCGGATGATGATGGTGGTGGGTGGAGTTTTTGGAAGTATGGTGGTTGTAGTGGTGGAAGGGTGAAGTTGGGGTTTTGTTTTATGAGCGGTTGGTGATTTCTGGTAAAGTGAGAAAGAGAAAAGAGAGTGCATTAGTTTGTGTGCGCAAAGATCTAGTGTGTGGGTATGAGTGTTGGTGTGATAGGTGAGTAAGTAAAAAAAAGAGCATTGTACCTTCATGTGAATGGCACATGTGAGATTTAACGGAAAAAGTTAACGAAAGTTGACATCATAGATCATTTGTATTATTCCTTGCAAAGTTAAGGAGTGTCAATGCAACATAAAACTCTCGTGGACAGTAGATGCAATCTTGGACATACCACACGGATGATCCATGTAATTTACTTTTTTTATTAGTCGGGCCCTTATGAACAATTTGGTAATTGACACGCATACAAATATCCAAGCCCATTGTGAATTATTCGCATGCATCCTCATGTTTCTTGTGGAAGCTTCTTTTTCATATATAAATACACATACGAACTCTAGCTATATCACATCCTTCGAAATTATTCTTCGTCGATAATGTCTGATAACAAACGCCAGAGATCGGACGTTGATAACGACGATGAACAAATTACTCTGTGTAAGGACTCGATAATCAGTTCCATACTACAAGAATTCAGACAAAAAAGCCCAACCAAACCATACGGAAAAACCCTACCCCTAACCCGAACCCTTGCCGGCCTCTCCACCGTTCCAACCGAGGTCCAAAAACTATGCATGTCCTTTGCCAAGTCACTATTTACAAAACATATTCAATCACTCATTAATGAACATTCCATACGTTTCCACAGCCAAACTAAACTCGATAGTTGTATGAAAGACGTCTCATCCATATTAGGAGGCTACATGAAGAATGATGATGCATGTGACATATACTCTTATGCCAAGTCAATATTTGCAAAAGAAATTCGATCACTCATTGATGAATATTCCATCTGTTTCCAAAATCAATCTCAACTCGATAGTTGTTTTAAAGACGTTGCTTCTATGTTAGGAAGTTGCATGCATGAAGAATGATGATGATGCATGTGAAAAAGAGGGAGTGGTTATAGGTAAACTTACTTTCAAATATAATGGAGATACTATCGATTGCTCGGAATTTGGTATTGAAGGTAAAACAATTCCTTCAAATATATCTAGAGTCGAGATCATGTGGAAATATTATCATTATATCAATTTTATACTTTTGGTTGAAAAAGATGCTGTTTACATGAGTTTAACCAAGGATAAGTATCATGAGCGGTTTGATTGCTTAATCGTGAAGGCAGGGAAAGGGGTATCGCGTCATGCTACTAGGTTATTTGTGAGGAAAATTTGCACGAAGTTTAACCTGCCTGTGTTTGCTCTTGTGGACAGTGATTGTTACGGTTTAAAGGTGTTGTTTGATTATGCTTTGACTACACCGCGTTTAAAGTGGTTAGGATTTAGGCCTAGTGATTTTGATAAGTATGAGATACCTGATCGAAGAGTATAGGTGGCTGATGAGCAAGGAAGATATTAAGACTATCGAGGATTTGTTGAAGGAGAATTTTGTGATGAAGAATGCTTCTTGGGTTAAGGAGTTGAATTTGATGCTAAAAATGAAGCAGAAGGTGGTACTTCAGGCATTGACAACCTTCGATTTTGACTATCTAAGCAAGCTCTATGTTCCATGGAAGTTGCAGGAGCAGGATTGGCTATAGTCATGATTAGCTACTATGCCTCATCTAGCTTTCTTACGGTAGCAAGTTTATTAGTATGTCTTGGTATAGTTTAATAATCAGTGTCATGAACCTAATGAAAACGATGAATTTAATTTTACGCTATGAGACAGTATGATTTTCTAAAAATACTTTTTCTTGGTCGCGGTTTTGCAAGTTTTATGAGAGGATTTTGTTATTTGAGTAATTTAGGGATGTATTAATTTGGACCAGACCAAGTTGTTCCTCTTTTTACTTGGTTGTACACCGCTTTTTCATTCTTCTTCCGAGATACTCGTACTCATTATGCTCTATCAGATTGACAATGTTGCACAATAATTGCATAAGTCTTGTGGTATATTTGTAAATAAAGAAACATGAATGACCAATATCGTTAGTTAGATAGTTTGTAACCATATAGCGGTTACAGAAGTTTGTTAATAAGTTAGTTATTTTCTGAAAAGTCATGATGGTTCATGGAACCGGTTAGTATTCTATATATAGGAGTCATTTGTAACGATTTTACAGTGTGTTAAATAATACGACATAATCATGTTAAACCTGTGCAAAATTGGTATCAAGAGCCAAAGGTTCAAAACCGGAGAAATGGCATCAGAAAAGAAGGTTGCAAGATTACAAGAAATTGATTTACTTCTAATCATTCTGATCAAATGACTTAGAAGGGAAGACGACACCAAGGAGTTGTTGGTACAACAATTCTGAAGAAAAGAAGCAATTGTTACGCCGGCCAAGAAAAGGAAACGGTGGAACCTGTGAATAACAATTGGAATACGCAAGGGAGATAGTGCACGTTCAAACTTGTGTGGAGTTGCAAACGTCAGCATCAAACGAAATTGGTGGACTGTTTGTTGTGATTTCTGGAAACGCGACAACAAACAAGAAGAAAAGAAAACAATATTGTAGGACTTTGTGGGACTGCTGGAACGCGACACAAAGGGAGGAAAAGAAAACGTTTTTTGACGCTTGAAAAGATAGCATGGTACCGAAGGAAAAAGGGCTAGCAAGAAAATACTTCTGTGGGTCTGCTGTAAACACAACATAGAAGGGAGAAAACTTTGTGATAACGGCACAAAGGGAAGAAAAGGAAAAGTTCTTGACGCTTGGAAGGATAGCGTGGTACAAGAAGGAAGAGGCTATCGGATAAAACTTTGTTGGTGACAACGAAGGGAAGAAAAATGAAACTCTTGACGTGGAAACGTGGAACAAGAGTAAGGAAAGTACACATCGTTTTGGTAAAAGAAACGAGTGGGATAAAACTTTGTGAAACCGGGTTAAACAAGACACAAAGGGAAGGAAGCACGCGAGGTTAAGAACGCGAGGGACGTTGTAGTGGAGATTAAAACGTATACGTGTAACTAGAAGATTAAGGAGTACTCAAGGATTATTTGTGGAAAACGCATTGGAGCGACACAAAGGCAACAAGAACAACGACAAGAAAATCAGAAACAAACTTGGTTTGTTTCGATGAAGGATACTGTGAGGGGTGTCAAAGTTGTGTGTAGGAAGGACTTGGATTTCGAAGAAAAAAGGGCGACAACACAACGTAGATCACTTGGAAGGAGACCGAGAACAACTTGGCCTGGTTGGAAGGATACGGTGAACAAGAAGGGGTCTAGGAACGTTTGTAGTTACGAAAGCAAGTCAACACACAAGAAAGAAAGCAACGTGATGGTGTAGTATACCGAGAAGAAAATTTTGTTTTTGGCTCGTTGGGTAGAAAGGCAATTCGAAAAAAACAACAAAACAAAGAAGCCGTGGTATTTTGTGGCTAGTGTACGAATTGGGTTGGAAAACAACAACAATAACGAGGCAAGGAAAGCAAGGAAACAACTTGGGAAAAACATAAAGTTGTTGGGAAACGGTGATACTAACACGGAGACAAGGGATGAAAAACGTTGTGGGTATAATTGTCTATATACCGACACATGAAAGGAATACTTTTGTTGGGAGTGGCGCTTGAAGACCGACACAAAAGAAAGAACGCAGAAACATCCGGAAGACATTGATCTTGACGAAGACAATGGAAAGGAAGAATGCGATGAAGATTCGAAGAACAAGACTTAAACAATTAGGGAGGAAATGTTGCCAATAATTGCATAAGTCTTGTGGTATATTTGTAAATAAAGAAACATGAAGGACCAATATCGTTAGTTAGATAGTTTGTAACCATATAGCGGTTACAGAAGTTAGTTAATAAGTTAGTTATTTTCCGAAAAGTCATGATGGTTCATGGAACCGGTTAGTACTCTATATAGGAGTCATTTGTAACGATTCTACAATGTGTTAAATAATACGACATAATCATGTTAAACCTGTGCAAAATATAAGTATTTGGTTTTCTGATGTATTTGTACAATAACTGGTTGCTTATGAATGAAACAAAAAAGCCCTATTTATACATGTTGAAGCGACACCCTCTGATGTATCTCCTGCTTCTCGAACCGTTGTAACGTTTGGGATTGAAACGTTTCTTCCAACATAACCATTTATGACAGTTTTTAGGTTTGTGAAAAACCTATGTGGTCCTTGTATCTTCTAAAGTATACATGTAGCCCCTTGTTCTTTTACTTAAACTTTAACGAACACCTAGACTTTGAGCCATGACTCAAGATTAGTCCAACAATCACCCCCTAATCTTGATCATGCTCTAGTAGCTTCTTCATTCTTCATGATTTGTATTTCGTAGAAAGTCATTGTCTTTATACTTTGGCTTTTTACTCATTCTTTGCTTGACCTCTTTGTCTTGAATGTCTTCACGTCTCTTGTATTCTTTGATCATTTCAGGCCACCTCTCTTTCGTTGATTTCCACTGTTTTGCTGGTCTTTCTCTAACTACACTTATTCCATCACTGGCCTCTATGCCTTTTACATAACCTCTTCTTAGCCCTGCAGTAACTTCCATCCCTTCTGGTGGGATCCTAGTCTTCATAGCTTCCTTGCTATCTTCTTCCACTGCCTTGGCTTTCACTAGCATCTCTTGCGTAGGTTCATGTACTAACCTTGGAATCTCCTTTGCAGTGTCTCAATAACAATATAACATATTATGTTTTTTATAATATATGTATTTGTACAATAACTGGTTGCTTATGAATGAAACAAACAAGCCCTATTTATACATGTTGAAGCGACACCCTCTGATGTATCTCCTGCTTCTCGAACCGTTGTAACGTTTGGGATTGAAACGTTTCTTCCAACATAACCGTTTATGACAGTTTTTAGGTTTGTGATAAACCTATGTGGTCCTTGTATCTTCTAAAGTATACATGTAGCCCCTTGTTCTTTTACTTAAACTTTAACGAACACCTAGACTTTGAGCCATGACTCAAGATTAGTCCAACAGACAATGTGCAGTGGTCATTAATAATATTGCATGTGTATACAATAGGGATACTCAATAGCTGTTGTGAAGTCACATAGCAAAGGATAGTTAATATAAGTTATATGAGTAGCGCATTAAGTATATATTATAGTAACTAGACAAGTCTTCAACTTTAACTACGGATTGGCAATTGACTCCTTTTCTTCGATTTACTATTAAGTGATCAGATCATTATTGTTGAGTAGGAAAGATAACTACTATAGTTTCCTTGCTCTCCACAGTCCATCAGACAAGGAAGATGACTGGGAATTTTCGCTTGACCCTGCACATAGTTACTATGTTTCAGTATGTGGAAACATGCTGAAACGGTCTCTTTAATGTTGGTGGGATGTCCTACCAGATGGAACAAAATGATTCCCATCAAGAAAAACATAAACTCATGGCGGCTGACAAACGATAATCTCCCTACTTGGCTCAAACGGCGCCCACAAGGTATTGATCAATCTTCACACTGTTAGTACTAGGGTGTCGATAATCAAAGATTTCTTGTATAATTCTTGAATCGTGTATAGTCCATTTTTCGAGAACAATATTTCGACCCTATTTGGTGTCTCGGGTTAAACGAAATTCGTATTGGGATAAGACAAGAACACGCTACAATTCTAAGCACAAAAAATAGAGCAAAAACATGGAGAATTATTGTGTATGTTGTTGATATAGATATTGTATTAGGGAAATTTGCGAAACTGTGAGCCGAGATGACTTATTTACAATTTGACTTAACTTTATATTGCTAAAACTATGATTTTTTTTTTTCTAAATGCCAAGATTCGAATAATCCTAACTTTTTGGACTTGACCAAGGTGGGGAGTTCCTATGCGTGGTGACTTCAACTATATATTTGAAGTTAATGTGTAGCCTTAAAACAATATAAATGTATATAATAAACACACAACACACAAGTAATAAAGTTTTGGAGAGCATTCAAAATGGTGAAGCTTTATATAGGTCTATAATAATTAATTTATAAACCTATTGATGTTATAAACCTATGTTCACTATGCATAAACCTTTTATAACTTTTCAAATGATTCATAATAACACATGCATTAAATTATGAATAGGACCAAGAATTTGAACCTCTTCATGCCACATGTATATAAAACAAATGATCACTATGGTTAAAATGAAAGATAAATCTTTATATAAAGACCTTTTGATGAACACCATAGTGGATGCCCTGAGTTTTGCGCCTTGCCATTAAAAGTTTTTTGTTTTGCCATTGACATTGTATTGGGTTCTTACGCCAAAGAAAACAACACGGGGTCTACATCAAATCCCGGGGTCCATTACGTAATAGGCTCATAGCGTATTAAGCACGTAAACACCGTTATGGAGTTTGATCCCGTGCGGAGCTCTTTAACGGTTTATTTGTGTTCTACAGAAAAGCCCAGGTTTAAGGTTGCGGGTATTGCGACATCGATTGGTCAGGTCTATACCACTTTTATTGAATGCTAGTCTTTGTGGTAAAGAACTATTTTACTATCTACATTCTTCTACTTTGTTCTAGTGATTCACAAGATGGTGTTCGTAGAACAATTTGGTTGATAACAACAACCTTAAAAGAGTGTACTACTTTTTAAAGGTTTTATGTGGGAGTCGTAACCTGCCTTTTAAGGGTTTGATATACGGGTTATAGTTCTTTGTTCGAGTCATGTAGTGTAAATGTCTACATATTAAGTTAATTGTAAAGTAATACAAGACCGTTTTGAACTTTGAATTGAGATATGAGTTGGATCACTAATTTGATAAACGAACTACATATTGTAGTCCTAAATTTATATGTTGGATTTGTAAACTAGGTTTGCATCTTAAAGATATCAACAAGATATTAATACTCTAATTTTTGGAATGGGCTAATAGTCTCAAAAGACATTCAACTTACCATATTTTTCTTTTGTACGTATTCAACTTTTAATTTTCCTATAAAATTTGAATTCTTTCTTAATTTTCCTATTGAAGCCATATAACGGGGAGGCTTTAACGTGGCAAGAGTTAATCACCTTTGTCCCATTATTGTTTAATCCAAATGTAAATAAAAAAAACAAAATGACTATCATGCCCTTATCGAATTTTTTCCTCTGACCATTTTTTTAGATTTAATTAGACATCCGAGAACACATTCTAAGATAATGAAGAACGTATTCTCTTTATAGAAAATGAAACAAATTCAAGAACACATCGAAAAGCACATTCTTACAATAACAAATCTTCCCACACTCACCTAGCTGATTCTTTCTTTTTAATCTGAAACACAAACAAATCCCCTTTCTTTATTTTTAGTTAAAAACTCTTTCACAATTCTTATTTACATAAACCTAATCCTTCAAATCGGTATTTCTCAAACCATCTCATTCTCAGTTAAACTTTCAATTAAACGAGTCACAAGCTATACATATATATAACTGGTTTCAAATCACACCTACCAAAGCTCTTTAAATCGAAAACCACATCAAGACAAACTAAAACACATGCCACCTTAAAAATAACTCGCTTCAGGCAACCACTGTAACCTCTTTATATTGCAATTTTGATCAATATGTAATTTGGTACAGCGGTGAATGTACGGATGTGAAAACGAGATAATGGTGGTGGGTTATTTGGTGGGTGTTGAATATATTTTGGGGTTTTAGGGTTAGGTTTTTGAACTGGGAATTGTATGGTAGTGAAAATTAAAGCCTAGTTGTTAAAAACTGCAAAATTGCATAAATCGACTCAAGCAACCTTATAACCAAATCTAGATTTGATTTTTATGACAAAAGAAGCAATTACTAAGAAACCTATCTAAGTTATATATGATTAGGGTGGCTCTAATACCACTTTATGGTTTTGGCGGTCACCAGCACGACGTATAAAACATGCACAACGGAAAGTAAACACATACGCACGCAGACCGACAAAACCCTAATATCAAGATCTCCTAAGAATGCATTTGTGTACTGGTCCCACGGATGGCGCCAATTTGTTAGTACAAAAAGTGTGACGGGTTGAAATATGTGTATAGGACGTATGTTGGGTTAGGCCAACGAGTTATTGATGGGCTGAATCTGTACTAAACCAAGTGATGGATTGATTCCCTGCACAAATAAAAGCAAACCGATGGCCTTACCGTGGGGACGGACCCCACGATTAAGCTCCGGCATGAGAGTAAGTATGCATTCTTGTTAGAGAATAAAAGTTTGTGTATTAGTATGTGAGAGAAATTCGTACCTTATGAGACGATTAGATTTCCTTTTATAGGCGAGGCTAATGTTAAGATTTCCTAGTATTTCACTTATAAAAGTTAGTGGCCGGAGTGGGACCCTTGTCGGGCAAGGTTCCGCAGTAATCGTGGATGCGGACATAGAACACCTTCAGCGACCATAGGTCTGGTCCGCTAGGTGCTCTGCGTGCTTCTTTGAGTCCGGACCGTAGCCAATTTGTTATTTGGCCTACTGATGCTCCGGTACTAGTGGTTGTTTTGTTGTTGGGCCTGAGCCCGAAATATGTATAGCAGGAGCTGAGCCCAATAGGCCTGTTGTACGTGCTATACGTCATCAATGTTGTTTTCAGATTGTTCTATGAAACACCATCTTGTGAATCATACGAACAAAGTAGAAGAATCGAGATAGTAAAATAATTATTTACCACAAAGACTAGCATTCAATAAAAGTGGTATAGACGTGACCATCGATGTCGTGATACCCGCAACCTTTAAACTTAGTCTTTCCTGTAGAACACAAATAAACCGTTAAAGAGCTACGCAATAGATCAAACTCCATGTCCTTAAAGGTGTTTACGTGCTCAATACACTACAAGCATCTTACGTAACGGACCTCGGGATTTGATGCAGACCTCGTGTTGTTTCCCGTACGAACCTAATACAATATCTATGACAAAGCAGAAAACTTTTGATGGCAAGGTGCAAAACTCAGCAGCTTTATTATTTGTGTGTTGTGTGTTTATTATGTGAATTTATGTTTTAGATGCTACATATTACCTTCAAATACATAGTTGAAGTCACCACACATAGTAACTCCCCATGATCTTGGTCATGTCCAAAAAGTTAGGATTAAAAAAAAACCCTAGTTTTAGTAATATTCAATAAAGTTGAGTCAAGTTGGAAACAAGTGTCATATTAGGTCACACTTTTGCAAATTTCCCTAATACAATATTCATATCAACAACATACACAATAATTCTCCATGTTTTTTCTCTCTTTTTTGTGCCTAAAATTTTAGTGTGTTATTATCTTATTCTAATACGAATTTCGTGTAACCCAAGGCACCAAATGAGGTCAAAATATTGTATTCGGAAAATGGACTATACAAGATTCAAAAATTATCTTAGCGATTTTTGATTCTCAACACCTTAGTACTAACAGTGTGAAGATCAATACCTTGTGAGGGCCGTTTGAGCCGAGTAGGGAGACTATCATTGGTTAGCCACCATGAGTTTATGTTTTCTTGATGGGAATCATTTTGTTCCATCTGGTAGGACATCCCGCCAACATTAAAGAGACCGTCTCAACATGTTTCCTCGTAAAAGAAACATAGTAACCATGTGCAGGGTCAAGCGAAAATTCCTAGTGGTCTTCGTTGTCTGATGGACTGTGGAGAGCAAGAAGGCCACACTCTATCGATTTACTAGCTGATCTAAAAGTGTGTCTCCAATCCCAGGGAAAGCAACTTTCCCCAATTGCTATCTTACATCATATCTATCATTCATCACAAAATTCTTGTCTATTATTATTGCAGACAATAAATAAGTATTGAAATAACAAATTCACAATTTTGAAAAAAAGCTTGAAACAGACAAAGGTAATTATCATCAATTGAAAAAGCCATATTGGTATAAACTAGTAATCAGTTAACATGTACTGTATATTCTTTCAGAAAAGAGTTAGATCCGCAATCTTAAACACCCTCCTTAGATACCATTACATTATGCCAAACATGGTTCATAATCGAAAAAAACACCAAACCACCGATAAGATATCTAGGTAAGACCAGAAAAGGTTGGTAATTACAAACTTAGAGTATCATAATTCGTGAGTAGCGACAAGGAAACTATGATAGTAAATCGAAGAAAAAGAGAGTCAATTGCCAATCCGTAGCTAAAGTTGAAGACTTGTCTAGTTATCGTAATATATACTTAACGCGCTACTCGTATAACTTAAGTACTACTATCCTTTGCTTTGTGACTTCACAACAGCTATTGAGTATTCCTGTTGTATACACGTGCAATATTATAAATGACCACTGCACATCGGTGAATCTGATAGAGCATAATGAGTACGAGTATCTCGGGAGAAAAATGAAAAAGCAGTGTACAACCGGCAAACCCTATGTTCCAAGATGATATATATACAGAGAACAATCATGCTTAGATACGACAGCAAAACTTAGTAAAGTAGAATAGTAGATAGTAAAACAAGTAAAAAGAGGAACAACTTGGTCTGGTCCAAATTAATACATCCACTAAATTAATCAATCAAACTCAACAAAATCCTCTCATAAAACTTGCCAAACCTAAACATAAAGATAGATTATTTCCGACCAAGAAAAAGTATTTTTAGAAAAACATAACGTAAAATTAACTTAATCGTTTTCATTAGGTTCACGACACTGATTATTAAACTATACCAAGACTAATAAAGTTGCTACCATAAGAAAGATGAGGCATAGTAGCTAATCATGACTATAGCCAATCCTGCTCCTGCAACTTCCATGGAACATAGAGCTTGCTTAGATAGTCAAAATCTGAAGTTATGAATGCCTGAAGTACCACCTTCTGCTTCATTTCTAACATCAAATTCAACTCCTCGACCCAAGCAGCATTCTTCATCACAAAATCCTCCTTCAACAAATCCTCGGTAGTCTTAATATCTTCCTCAGTCATCAGCCATCTACACTCTTCAGGTATCTTATACTTATCAAAATCACTAGGCCTAAACCCTAACCACTTTAAACGTGGTGTAGTCAAAGCATAATCAAACAACACCTTTAAACCGTAACAATCACTGTCCACAAGAGCAAACACAGGCAGATTACAATTAAACTCCATGCAAATTTTCCTCACAAATAACCTAGTAGCATGACCCGATAACCCTTTCCCTGCCTTGACGATTATGCAATTAAACCGATCATAATATTTATTCTTAGCTAAACTCATGTAAACAGCATCTTTTTCAACCAAAAGTATAAAAGCCGGCATAAAACTTTGGATCTCGACTCTAGATATATTTGAAGGAATAGTTTTACCTTCAATACCAACTTTCATGCAATCGATACTATCTCCATTATATTCGTAGCTAAGTTTACCTATAACCACTCCCTCTTTTTCAGATGCATAAACATTGCTCATGCATATAGATGCAACGTCTTTAAAACAACTATCGAGTTGAGCTTGATTTTGGAAACAGATGGAATATTCATCAATGAGTGATCGAATTCCATCTGTAATTATTGACTTGGCATTAGAGTATCTGTCAGATCCACCATTATATTCATGCTTCATATAACCTCCTAATATGGATGATACGTCTTTAATACACCTTTCGCCTGCAGTTTTGTTATAGAGATATATGGATTTTTCATCAATGAGTGATTGAATATGTTTTGTAAATAGTGACTTGGCATAGGACATGTATAGTTTTTGGACCTCGGTTGGAATGGTGGAGAGGCCGGTAAGGTTTCGGGTTAGGGTTTTTGTGTGTTTTTCATAAATTTGGGCTCTGAATTCTCGTAGTATAATTTTGATTTTGTAGTCACTCAGAGTAATTTCTTCATCGTCATTGTCAAGGTCTGAACTCTTGCGTTTGTTATCCGACATTATCGACGAAGAATAACTTGGAAGGATAGAGATAGAGTTCGTATGTACGTGTATTTATATATGAAAAAGAAGCTTCGACAAGAAGGATGAGGATACATGCCATGTAAATCACAAATGGGCTTGGATATTTTATACCTCTCAATTACCCAATTGTTTAGAGGGGCCCAACTAATATATTGAATTGAAATTTAGTTTCGGGTTTCAGACGGTATTACTAGGAAGTGCGTCCGTTATTTGGCCATTTATGATCTTCAAAAGAGTATCAATTTATTAGTCATCTCGCTTTGTTGTTTGAAATTGGCTTCAAACTTGGTCGACCGAGCTTCTTATAATGACATAAAACTGAATAATAATCCTTCGAGATTGGATTGTTCAATGATCGAGAATTGTTATTGAAGATACGGTTGACGAACCGTTTGCTTAAAAACGATTCGGTGGGTTTGAAAATTTGCTTTGAGAGGTATTTTGATTTTGCTTACTCCACCTAAGGTTTGGGTGATTCTTCCAAGACAGATTATATGAACCACCAAAAGTATTTTGCTTGGGTTTGAAAGTGAACCACTTATTTCCCGCTTCATCGGTACGTGAAGACGCGTAGTCAACAAAAGCTTGCTTGGGATTTTTCATGCAATCACGAGTGTCGTGGGGACCACTACATACTCACATGAAAAAGCGATTATGTTCACTTGAACTGAAGGAGTAGGAGCATTGTAGGATCTCATCAAGTATTTCACTCAATCTTCAAGCTCAATGAGTCGACGGTTGAAAACGCTAGAAACGTTATAGAATTCTTTGACCGTCTTTCCAATGAGTTTACGTGAGTCATTCCAACTTTCGTTGTCATAGAGGGCTAGGTCCTTTATAATGGCCCACGATTCCTCGGCATTCTTATCACGGAGCTTACCAACAGTCACATGATCGATGGCTCGCTTAGTCAAATAACTGACTTGATCGTAGAAGATTTGGATTTGAAGCCAAAGATGGATACCGTCACTACTACACAAACTCGTTTTTCCCACTAACTTTTTCCACGGAAAACAATATGTGGGAAATTTCCCACGGATTACCGACAAGTTACACACTAAATTGTTGAACAAAATTCCATGGGAAATCTATCGAAAATTTCACACAGATACGTTTTAACCAAATTCCCATGGAAAGTTTGACATAAATTCCCCACAGATTAACGACAGTATTCACACTAATTGACTTTCGTGGGAAATGTGTTGCAAATTTCACACATATTACCCACGTGTTTTAGATAAATCAGATTTGCTATAATAATCATTTAATTAGCCCGTGGAAAATTCTGGAAATCCGATGGTAACTATGTACTAATTACTTACAATTTTTTTTGTGTTTATATTTAAACCTTACAATATAGACTCATGCGGGTCTAGATGGGTTTTTATGGAAACGTGATAACTTGTGCGTTGATGTTAGTCTAACAATCCTGTTAAACCCAATATAGAACTTCAAATTTTTTGAAAGTAACCTAAGTAGACGCATGAAGCGCTAAGAATGTGTTCGTTCTCGGTTTATGCTAACCCTGCTGTGTAATGAATATGATTCATATAAACCCATCGAGACCCCGTTTAGGTCTAGATTGTTGTTACACCCAAAACCAAGTTTTAAGTATTAAATAATAAGAATGCCATTGAAATAGTTTGACTAAAACTTTTATGAGTCGGGAGACTTGATTTGATTGGTTAGTCAATGAAAGTTAAGTTGTAGTCAAACCCGATAGTCAAATTAATAGTCAAAGAATGTGTAATGTGGTTATAGAAAGTATTATGTGGCACAACTAAAATGAAAGTAGACTTAAGGGACCTAAGTTGCCAAGTGCTAACCTTGTTATAAGTTAAGTGTGGCCAAAATAGAAGCAAAGAGACTTGGGGAATCAAATATGCCAATTGGTGACTTTACTTTGACATGAAGAAAGCTTCATATACTTATCCAGGATTATCCAAAGGTTTCAGAATATGAGAGTGTGTGTATATGTCGGTTTTATAAGAAAAAGGAGGAAAGAAATAGCTTGAGGATGAAGGGTTTGATTTGTGAATGATTCCATATCAAGAGATAAGCCCTTTCAATGATCTTTCCTAAGTAAGTAATCTCCCTATCTTGATGTTAATGAGGTTAAGGTTTATGATTCAAGTGGGTTTTCATCATATGATCAAAGTATGATCATATGATGGTTTAGAAAGGATATTGGGTATGTTTAAAGGGTTATATAAACCCTTGATTATGATGATGAGTTATGTTTTAAAAGTTTGATTATGATGATGAAGGATGATGATGATGGTGATGAAGGTAGAGTCATGATGTCCATATAGACATAGCTTGGAGCTAAGGTAAGTAAACCGGCTATAATGTAAAGTTATAATGATTTCTATGTGTTACGCGTTATGTGGCTTATGTGCTAGATTAATGATTAGCTTGGTTAGTTGTGCTTATGTGATTATGAGTAAGATGCTAGTTATGTGTTAGATGAGAAATGATTAGAGGAAAGAATGGTTAGGGCTTTAAGTAGCCGAGGTATGTGGTTATGCTTTATAATTGTGATAGCGTGTTATGCGTGAATGAATTATAATGATATCTTATACCCGCTTTACTTACTAAGCATTCATGCTTACGGTTTAAGATGTTAATGCTTTGTAGGTTGTTATGTGGTGATGATGGTAAGCTTGGGCTAAGGCTTACGGATTGCTAGTTATGTGGAAGATTGGAAGATTGATAAGGAAGTAGGAGCTAGGTAGTATACCGAGCTTAATGTCGAGTTTGTACCCCCGTTGGTCCTATGATAGTTTGTATGGTGTAGTCAAGTGTCAATTTATATGTTATGATTGTCTTGATGAATCGGTGGCTAACCGTTGGGTCAAAGGGTGTTTTAAGTGTTTATAGTCAAAGTTATAGGGGTGTTTGGCATAAGCGTATTTATACCCATTTTGGGTTGTAAACGGGTCATTCGATTTTGGAATAAGTTTATTATGTTATACTAATGATTTTGGTTGAGTTTGGTATGGTAATGAGTTGCTAAGAGTCGTTTGATATGAAATGGGTCAAAACGGGTTTTGGGCACAAAACCCGTCACTTTGCAAAGTACTATTTCGAGGGTCAAACTTTAAATGTTTTATATGAAAATGAGCCCAAGGATAGAATAAGTAAATCTGGATAGTTTCGTTAATTGTCGGGTCATAGAAGTTGTTTTTCTGAAAAATGGGTTAAAAAGATGCATAAAAGGGTTATGCAGAAAAAGGGGCGTTTGTGTTAAGTGTGTTCTCACCCATTTTGGGTAGCAAGCGAGTTGATTGATTTTGTAAACGATTTAGTATGAAATGTTAATGGCTTTGAATGAGTTTGGTATGGAAATAAGGTAGTATCGGTTGTTTATTATGAAAATGGGTGAAATTTCGGTATGGGATACACTAAATTCCGGTTTGAAAGTGGAATTTGGAACCAAATTTCGGTTTGGAATCGAAATTTGGAACCATAAGATTTTGTCACTTTTCGAAAAATCATATCTTTTTAACCGTAAGTCGTCACGGATCGTGCCGCCCGTCATTTCGAAGGTAATTGAGTCTAGTTTCGTTTAAAAATAGTTTCAAGGTCCAGATGTTTATAGATTTTTGTCAATGGTCAAAAGAGTAACAACAGGTCAGTTTCAGGACACGTATTTTCCGCGTAAAAGTCAAAGTTTTTGTGTTAGCGGGCACAGGGCGTAACAAATTGGTATCAGAGCTTCAGTTTAAGCGAATTAGGTTTCCACTATAGGTTGCCTAGTCTTATACCACTCGTAGTAGCTTTGAATGGAAGTATTAGTAACGCAGAAAGTAATCATTAATTATGAGACGGATTATGCCTTTTGTTAGATGAGCTTTATGATGATAAGTATTAGATGTGTGTTTAGTGTTGATGTGTATGAGTTGTAAGCCCATGGAGGACTTCAAGTGTTTGAATGATTAGTTAGCCGTGCACCTCGGTTGGTGTCGGTTATTATATTGTGACTATACAAATGTATGATCGAGTTATGGTAATGTCATGTGTGACAATCCGTACTTTCAGGTCATTTCTCGACACCGTTCATGTCTCATCATTTCAACATTTTAGTAAACTTGGTTTACTTGTTTCAAATTCGCGTAACCTTGGAGGTTTAGTGGCGAATTCATGATCATGACATTCACGTACATTTCATATAGACTATGATTAGTCTACATTTCATGGACATCATGTGCATTTCATTAGTTCATGCACGACATTTCATTTCACCCTTCAACGCGTAATTTTTATGTTTAATAATTTTTATCGCGTGAGTTTTTATTTTGAGTATTTAAACCGTTACTTTCAAAAATGATCCCGAGGTATTTTTAAACTCACATTTAGTTTATAAAAACTATATTTTTAGTTTTCCTAGTGTTTCACATTCATTTAGTATTTTTATCATTAAAGTTTAATTATTACGTCGTTTTTCTTAAAGTCTGACGATAATTATTTTATCACCCGATTTTCACAAGGAAAGTATTTTTACAATTTTTATCAACTCATTACATTGTATTTTGATCTAACAAAAACTTACTTGTACATTTTCTACATTCTACTTAACTTTACATTTATTTACTTACCTTTTTATTACAAGTCTTACAAAATAAACACAAATATCTACAAGTATGATTTTAAAAAAAAAAAAAAAATATAAAGGGTAGACAACCCTCCCCCAAAACCGGCCAAGGGGGGAGGGGAGTCTTAATTGTAGTATGGTTGTGTTTGTTAATACTTGTCTATAATAATTCACCTCACTTGTACAAATTCTTACTTGACAAAAATTAACACATACTTCTACACATACTTAAAGTGTGAAAAACAAATAATTCTCTCTTCTCCTTAGCTCTAAAAACCGGCCTCAACAAGCTCCCAAGGGATCAAGAAAATTTTTGAACTTCAAGTGTTATTTACAACCTAGATCATATCCTCTTTGTGGTTTTGAAATAAAAACCAAGGATATCTAAGTAAACCTTTGTTACCTACACCTCTTCATATCACTAGTAAGCATGTTTTTTATCATCCTTATGTTTCCTTATCTTTTTTATATGTTCCTTATCATTTTTGAAGCTCATATGCATGTTATGGAGTTTATACCATTTATTTCTTGATTTTAAGGTTTTATATACATATTAGTCATCCTATAATTATTCCCAAGTTAATCTTTGGTCTTGATGGTGATTAGGAACCCATGACACCCTAAGAAGGTGTATGGTAGGATTTAGTTAGTTTCGGAGTTGATTTGAAGGGATTAGAATAGGTTTTGTCCGAGAAAAACTATTTTCGTAAACTCTATTTTAGGGTCTGTCCTTAAAACGTATTTCTGGAAAAATCCACTGATGGTACGAAGTTTTGGCCTTGATTTTTAGAAAATATACTTTAAAACGAATCCGTGGCCTTTTGAACGGATAAAAACGGAGTTATAACGAAGCCGTGGTGAATTTTTAAAGTTTTACGACGAAAAGTATTATTTTCTGAAATTGACAGCATGCAGTTTTTAGTGTTTTTGGGTCAAAAACGAGCCTTAAGCTTCACAAATTATTTCGACTTCTCAAAAATATATTAGTTTACTTCGATACGAAGCTAAGGACATATTTTACGTAGAAAACGGATTTAAAACGACAAATATATGGCCATTTTCATAAAGTTGACGTAAGTATTAATTTCTGAAAATTTTATTATTTTTGACGTAACAAGTTTTTCATTAGCTATATCGTCCATGTTTGCGGCAGTTTTTACCCATGATGCAAAACTTTTTATAACAAAATGTCTTCTAGTAAAATCAAGTTCATCGGCCATATTTTTCAAAACAAAAAGCCGTTTGTCAAGCGGAGTTATGGTTATTTATTTACGGATGTTCAAAGATTGGCCGAAACTCATTTTCTGCACAACATTAGCAAAAACCACCAACTTTAGCCTTGATATCTATATGATCGAGACCTTTTGGACGAAAACTCCTGAACTGAAACTTTTAGATATCGATACAAACTTTCCAAAACCGTCGAGTTCGTTTTCTAACGATCGACGTACACCATTTTACGACCACTTTTCCGGAGTCATTTTTGTTGATTTAATGATTTTTCCGACGACATTGTTTTGCGACGAAAAGTGGTAATTTCACCAAAAATCATTATAAAACCATTGTAGGATGACATTTTGACGTAAAAACATGTAAAGTCATTTTTGATTGGTCTAGACGTCAAAAGAGTATTTTTCGTCGACGAGTAATATTTTCAAAAAACCCGTAAATGGTATAAATAACATACGAAGTGCATGCATAGCATTACATTGCAACTCATGACATATCATATCATTGATAATAGGTCCCGGTTGACGCATCATTATAAACCTCAGTGTACTCACTATTGCCGTTATTTCCAGTTTATCCAAGTGAGTTTTCATAGCCCCGTTTTTACATGCTTTTGATTATTTTCAAACCCACGGGGGAGAATACATTGCACTACATTTTTTTTTGTACGATACCAAGTATGTTAAATTCATTACATTGCTTAAGTTACCACATATGCCAATTTGAAAGTCCCCAGTACATGAACATGAACCGTTAATCTTTGAAGCGAGGATGAGTGGATAGATCTATCGAGGGTGACGCCTCCATCCGGGTTGGTGAATCCCAACCAGGCAGACGGATGCATTTCATTTGATGGTATTACGGAGTTGTCTGGCAAACACTCTGCAGGGGCATACATTATTGAACAGTCTAGTTTCGGGGTCATGGGCTTAGAGCAATTGTAACATTATTTTTACGTGACTGGATTGTCATGCATATTCTATACTTGTGTAGTCGTATAAAACATTTACATAAACCTATGATTTCTCACCAACATTATTGTTGACGTTTTTAGCAATGTATTTTCAGGTAACTGAGGCATTCGCATCATGACATGGTTAGGGACCTATATTTTGAGTCGCGGCGTCGACTTACATTATGTACATTATGGCTCTTTATTTCAAAACATCGTTTGGAATTGTAACATATTTGTATTTTGGCAAACTTGTTAAACCTTTTGGGACCGATGTTGTACTCTGATTATGTTTTATGAAATATCCAACGATGTGTTTTTAAAACGACACTTTAGGTCGTTCAATATAACTGTGATGTGGTGCTATGACAGTCATTGCCCCCAGGAATTCCATTCCGCTGCAAAACAGGTAAATTGGGGGTGTGACAGATTGGTACCAGAGCTACAGTTATAGAGAACTAGGTTGCATCATTGACCCTAGACTATAGCTACATTATCATAGCATCTCATCATTTCATCATAGTACATATTTATTTTGATCATGCGGATTCACTTACACTTTGTTCGAGATTATTTACATTTATTTCATATCGGTTGTCACAGACATGTCTTCAGATTCTCACCCTATTACCATATCATCGGATGATGATCCATCACATTCCACTGAGGTTGTATCTTCTATCGGATCCACTGCAGCCTTTCCACTGATCATGACCGACACCGAGACCGAACCCTTCGAGGAGGGTGAAGTCGCACCCACACCTCACATTAGCCCAGCTTTTAACCCGTTGCTCGCACCATCACCACCACCAGCACCACTACCACCATCATCACCATCATCGTCATATTTTCTTAGAGATCCTGCACCCGCATCGGACTTGCCGCCCAAAAAGCGTGCACGTTTCGATATCCCTACACCATCCACAGAGCCCGAGCCGCCCGTTAGATTTGAGTTAGGCGAGAGTTCTAGGGCAGCTACTGCACGACAGCCTTCCACAGAGGCATTAGGTGCCCGTATCGATGCACAGCAGTTACAGATTGATAGTTTGACTCGACAGTTAGGGGAGCTATCGGTTGACAGGATTGAGCCCATCGCCGAGGAGGTCGAGGGTTTGATATTAGGCAGGGTTAGTATTGACTTAGAGTTTCAGGGTCTTCAGCACCGACAGATTGAGGATAGAGAGCACATCTCAGAGTTGAGGCAGGAGATGCCCGAGCTGTTTGACCGAGCCGAGATGACTCAGGATGAGTTTCAGCGACAGTCACAGGAGTTGTCTTTAGCCCGTGAGCGTATTGTCACATTGCAGGGTCAGATGGATGAGATGAGGGGTTTGATTGATAGTTTGGTTATTCAGGTTCGTGATCTCCAGGATAGGGCAGGCGGAGCACCATGAGGTGCCTTATGTAGACTTTTGTCATTGTATAGTTTTGACCATTATTATCCTAGTCACAAGGTGTGTGACGTAGTTTAAAGAACTTGTTGTATTTTGGTTGTTGTACAAACAAATTATCAAGTATTGACTCTACTATGTAGGAATGGTTATTATTATGTATGATATCGGTCCATGTAGGCCGAAATTTTCATGTATATTATCCACGTGTGTTGTGATTATATTGTGATATTTCATTATTGTTCCGTTGTGATTCCATTTATCTTTATGCATGTTGTGGTCGTGGATTATTTTGTATGATGGTTGTTTCTACTTACGAGTTCTCATGATTGTTTCATCTTGTGATTTTGAAGAGTTATGGCACCGAAGAAAGCAACAGTTGAAATGACTCAAGCAGCAATTCAGAAGTTGGTAAACGATAGCATTGCTAATGCACTTAGAGTCGAGAGAGAAACAGTGGCTGCTGCTGCTGCTGAAGCCGCGGCCGCTGCTGAAGCCGCAAGATTAGCTGCTGCAACTGGTAATGCCGGAGGATCTGGGGTTAAGAAATGTTCTTACAAAGATTTCAAGAGTGGTGAACCCACTAAGTTCCGAGGTACCGAAGGAGCAACAGCAATGGTTAGATGGTTTGAAAAGTTGGAGTCGGTATTTTTGCTTTGTAACTGTCCGGATGACAGTAAGGTTAAGTATGCTACGAGCACTTTGCTCGATGGAGCGTTATCATGGTGGAATTCATACGCACAACCAATTGGTATGGAGAATGCTTTTAAGCTTACGTGGGAGGAATTTAAAAGCTTGGTGACTAAGAAGTTTTGTCCTCGGACAGAAATCAAAAAGTTAGAGACGGAGTTCTATGAATTGGTCACGATTGGGTATGACATTGACACGTATATTCGGAGATTCCAGGAATTAGCTGCATTATGCCCATCAATGGTTTCTGATAATGAAAAGTTGCTAGAGGCTTTTATTGGAGGACTTCCTGAAGTGATTCAAGGAGATGTGACATCGTTCGATCCACAATCAATTGAAGAAGCTATTCGTGTTACTCAGAAATTGATGGCTCAAGTGGTGAAGCGAGGCAAGTACACCACCACTAACCGAAACAACAACAACAACCCCAACAACCGTTTCAACAACAACAACCGAGGCAACTACAACAACAATAACAACAATAACAAGCGCAAGTGGGATAACACAAGGGGTAGGAATGCTACTCAACAACCGCCCAAAAGGCAAGAGGTTGCTAAGGTTTATGTCGCGGGTCAAAAAGAAGGAAAAGGATATTCGGGGGTTTTGCCGAAGTGTAACAAGTGTTTGAGTCACCACAATCCGGGTCGATGTCCTGATCCGTGTGAAAATTGCAAGAAAGTTGGTCACCGTACTAGGGATTGCACGGCACCAAAGGTTACATGTTTTGGTTGCGGGGAACCTGGACACTACAAGAGGGATTGCAAGAAGGGAAAGAATCAAGCAAATCCGAATCAAGGAGGTATGGCTCAAGGAAGGGTTTATGTTATTGGAGGCGGAGAAGATAGGGAAGACCCGAATGTCATCACGGGTACGTTCCTTCTTAACAATCGTTACGCTTCAGTTTTATTTGATTCGGGTGCCGACAAAAGTTTTGTGTCCATTGCATTTGCACCTTTGCTCAACATTAAACCAACTACACTAGATATATCATACAACGTCGAATTAGCTAATGGTAGCGTAGTTTGCACCAACACCATTGTTCGCGGTTGCACATTCAATTTTCTTAATCATCCATTCAACATAGACCTCATGCTCGTAGAGCTTGGTAGTTTTGACGTCGTCATAGGCATGGACTGGTTATCTAAGCATCGCGCGAAGATCATTTGTGATGAGAAAGTTGTTCATCTTCCCTACAATGGCGAAACATTGATTATTCGTGGGGAACGAAGTGGAACTCGAATTAGTATCATATCGAGTATCAAAACGGAGAAGTACATTAAGAAAGGTTGTCTTGCTTTCTTAGCTCATGTAACGGAGAAAAAGTCGGAGGAGAAGCGACTTGAAGATGTTCCTATTGTTCGTGAATTTTCTGAGGTATTTCCCGAGGATTTACCGGGACTTCCACCGGCACGACAAGTAGAGTTTCAAATTGACTTAGTGCCCGGAGCTGCACCGATTGCACGAGCACCGTACCGTTTAGCGCCATCCGAAATGCAAGAGTTGTCTAATCAATTGCAAGAGCTTCTAGACAAAGGATTCATTAGGCCGAGTTCCTCGCCTTGGGGAGCACCGGTCTTGTTTGTGAAGAAGAAGGATGGATCCTTCCGAATGTGCATAGATTATCGAGAATTGAACAAGTTAACGGTGAAGAATCGTTATCCACTCCCTAGAATTGACGATTTATTCGATCAGTTGCAAGGTTCAAGTACTTATTCCAAGATTGATCTTCGATCGGGTTATCATCAGCTTCGAGTTCGGGAAGAGGATATTCCTAAAACTGCGTTTAGAACACGTTACGGTCATTACGAGTTTCAAGTGATGCCGTTTGGATTGACTAATGCACCGGCGGTTTTCATGGATCTCATGAATAGAGTTTGTAAACCGTACTTGGACAAGTTTGTTATTGTGTTCATCGACGACATCTTGATCTACTCCAAGAGCAAAGAAGAGCATGAAGAGCATTTAAGGACGATTTTAAGGCTACTCAAGAATGAGAAGTTGTATGCTAAGTTTTCGAAGTGTGATTTTTGGAACCACAAAGTGCAATTTCTTGGTCACATCATTGATAGTCAAGGACTACAAGTTGATCCCGCAAAGATTGAAGCCGTGAAAGATTGGGCTACTCCAACAAATCCTACGGAAATTCGACAATTTCTAGGACTAGCCGGGTATTACCGAAGGTTCATTGAAGGTTTTTCGAAGATAGCGAGACCTTTGACCAAGTTGACGCAGAAAAACAAGAAGTACGAGTGGGGAAAGAAACAAGAAACTGCTTTTCAGTTGTTAAAGCAAAAGCTTTGCAGTGCGCCGATTTTAGCACTACCCGAAGGCATTGAGAACTTTGTTGTATATTGCGACGCTTCGCATAAAGGACTTGGGGCTGTTTTAATGCAAAATGAGAAGGTGATTGCGTATGCTTCTCGACAACTTAAGACGCATGAGAAGAACTACACCACACATGATCTCGAGTTAGGAGCCGTAGTTTTCGCGCTCAAGATTTGGAGACACTACCTCTACGGTACAAAGTGCACAGTGTTTACCGACCACAAGAGTTTGCAATATATTCTTGATCAAAAGGAGCTTAACATGAGGCAACGTCGTTGGTTGGAGTTACTCAGCGACTACGATTGTGAAATCAAGTATCACCCGGGAAAAGCCAATGTTGTGGCTGATGCTCTTAGTCGGAAAGAGAGGCCTAAACCTTTAAGAGTTCGATCATTGGGAATGACGATTATTTCTCCTTTACCATCGAAAATCCGTGAAGCACAAGTCGAAGCACTTAAGGAGGAAAATCGACCAAGTGAAAAGCTTTATGGTATGCCCGAAAGCGCAAATGGTTTTGTGAAGAGAGCAGATGGAGTACTATGTTTCAAAGATAGAATGTGGGTTCCATTGTATGGCGGAATACGGGAATTGATTATGCATGAGTCGCATAAGTCGAAGTATTCTATTCATCCAGGATCGGATAAGATGTATCAAGATCTTAAGAAGCTTTATTGGTGGCCGAACATGAAAGCGGAGATTGCCACGTACGTTAGCAAATGTCTTACCTGTGCCAAGGTAAAAGTCGAGTACCAGAAGCCGTCAGGATTGCTCCAACAACCAGAAATTCCTCAATGGAAATGGGAACGCATTACAATGGACTTTGTTACGAAACTTCCTAAGACATCGGGAGGTTACGACGCTATTTGGGTAATTGTTGATCGCCTTACCAAGTCAGCTCATTTCATACCGATTCGAGAGACTTATTCCATGGAACAACTCACAAGACTTTATGTCAAGGAAATAGTCTCGAGGCACGGAGCACCAATTTCTATCATTTCCGACAGAGATAGTCGATTCACTTCAAACTTTTGGAATTCACTGCAAGATTCATTCGGAACCAGATTAGAGATGAGCACCGCATATCACCCACAAACCGATGGTCAAAGTGAAAGGACCATTCAAACATTAGAAGACATGCTGAGAGCATGTGTGATTGATTTTGGAAATGGTTGGGCTAACCATTTGCCATTGATTGAATTCTCGTACAACAATAGTTATCACACCAGTATCAAGATGGCACCATTCGAGGCACTGTATGGTCGTAAGTGCCGATCACCTGTTTGTTGGGCCGAGGTCGGAGACGCACAACTCACCGGCCCAGAAATGGTACGGGAAACCACCGAGAAAATTGTTCAGATTCGTGATCGACTTAGAACTGCCAGGAGTCGACAGAAAAGTTATGCGGATGTTAGACGCAAGGATTTGGAATTTCAAGTGGGTGACAAAGTTATGTTGAAAGTATCGCCTTGGAAGGGCGTGGTACGTTTTGGAAAGCGTGGAAAGTTGAACCCGAGATACATTGGACCATTCAAGATTTTGAGCCGAGTTGGTCCGGTAGCTTATCGACTTGATCTTCCGTCAGAACTCAGTCATGTGCACAACACGTTTCATGTTTCAAACTTGAAGAAGTGTCTTTCAGACGAATCGCTCGTTATTCCATTGGACGAAGTTCATATTGACGACAAACTCAACTTTGTGGAAGAACCCGTAGAAATCATGGACCGCGAGGTCAAGCAGTTGAAACAGAGTCGTATTCCTATTGTTAAAGTTCGTTGGAATTCTCGACGAGGTCCTGAGTTTACTTGGGAACGGGAAGACCAGATGCGACGCAAGTATCCACATCTTTTCGCTGACACTGTTACACCTAACAACGTTTGAATTCAGGGACTGAATTCCTTTTTGGATGGGCGAATGTGACAATCCGTACTTTCAGGTCATTTCTCGACACCGTTCATGTCTCATCATTTCAACATTTTAGTAAACTTGGTTTACTTGTTTCAAATTCGCGTAACCTTGGAGGTTTAGTGGCGAATTCATGATCATGACATTCACGTACATTTCATATAGACTATGATTAGTCTACATTTCATGGACATCATGTGCATTTCATTAGTTCATGCACGACATTTCATTTCACCCTTCAACGCGTAATTTTTATGTTTAATAATTTTTATCGCGTGAGTTTTTATTTTGAGTATTTAAACCGTTACTTTCAAAAATGATCCCGAGGTATTTTTAAACTCACATTTAGTTTATAAAAACTATATTTTTAGTTTTCCTAGTGTTTCACATTCATTTAGTATTTTTATCATTAAAGTTTAATTATTACGTCGTTTTTCTTAAAGTCTGACGATAATTATTTTATCACCCGATTTTCACAAGGAAAGTATTTTTACAATTTTTATCAACTCATTACATTGTATTTTGATCTAACAAAAACTTACTTGTACATTTTCTACATTCTACTTAACTTTACATTTATTTACTTACCTTTTTATTACAAGTCTTACAAAATAAACACAAATATCTACAAGTATGATTTTAAAAAAAAAAAAAAAAATATAAAGGGTAGACAACCCTCCCCCAAAACCGGCCAAGGGGGGAGGGGAGTCTTAATTGTAGTATGGTTGTGTTTGATTATGTTTTCTCAATAATACATGCACCTCAAAAGTCTTACTTTACTTCCATTTTTACACATAGTTGTTAGTGTTTAAAAAAAAAAATCTCTCTTCTTCTTTGGGACACCATAACCGGCCTCAACAAGCTCACAAGGGATCAAGAAAATTTTTCATCTTCAAGTGTGTTTTACAACCTAGAACATATCCTCTTTGTGGTTTTGAAATAAAAACCAAGGATATCTAAGTAAACCTTTGTTACCTACACCTCTTCATATCACTAGTAAGCATGTTTTTATCATCCTTATGTTTCCTCTTCATTTTCATATGATTCTTATCATTTTTGGAGCTTTTATGCATGTTATGTAGTTTATACCATTTATTACATGATTTTAAGGTTTTATATACTTATTAGTCATCCTATAATTATTCCCAAGTTAATCTTTGGTCTTGATGGTGATTAGGAACCCATGACACCCTAAGAAGGTGTATGGTAGGATTAGATTAGCTTTGGAGTTGATTTGAAGGGATTAGAATAGGTTTTGTCCGAGAAAAACTATTTTCGTAAACTCTATTTTAGGGTCTGTCCTTAAAACGTATTTCTGGAAAAATCCACTGATGGTACGAAGTTTTGGCCTTGATTTTTAGAAAATATACTTAAAAACGAATCCGTGGCCTTTTGAACGGATAAAAACGGAGTTATAACGAAGCCGTGGTGAATTTTTAAAGTTTTACGACGAAAAGTATTATTTTCTGAAATTGACAGCATGCAGTTTTTAGTGTTTTTGGGTCAAAAACGAGCCTTAAGCTTCACAAATTATTTCGACTTCTCAAAAATATATTAGTTTACTTCGATACGAAGCTAAGGACATATTTTACGTAGAAAACGGATTTAAAACGACAAATATATGGCCATTTTCATAAAGTTGACGTAAGTATTAATTTCTGAAAATTTTATTATTTTTGACGTAACAAGTTTTTCATTAGCTATATCGTCCATGTTTGCGGCAGTTTTTACCCATGATGCAAAACTTTTTATAACAAAATGTCTTCTAGTAAAATCAAGTTCATCGGCCATATTTTTCAAAACAAAAAGCCGTTTGTCAAGCGGAGTTATGGTTATTTATTTACGGATGTTCAAAGATTGGCCGAAACTCATTTTCTGCACAACATTAGCAAAAACCACCAACTTTAGCCTTTGATATCTATATGATCGAGACCTTTTGAACGAAAACTCCTGAACTGAAACTTTTAGATATCGATACAAACTTTCCAAAACCGTCGAGTTCGTTTTCTAACGATCGACGTACACCATTTTACGACCACTTTTCCGGAGTCATTTTTGTTGATTTAATGATTTTTCCGACGACATTGTTTTGCGACGAAAAGTGGTAATTTCACCAAAAATCATTATAAAACCATTGTAGGATGACATTTTGACGAAAAAACATGTAAAGTCATTTTTGATTGGTCTAGACGTCAAAAGAGTATTTTTCGTCGACGAGTAATATTTTCAAAAAACCCGTAAATGGTATAAATAACATACGAAGTGCATGCATAGCATTACATTGCAACTCATGACATATCATATCATTGATAATAGGTCCCGGTTGACGCATCATTATAAACCTCAGTGTACTCACTATTGCCGTTATTTCCAGTTTATCCAAGTGAGTTTTCATAGCCCCGTTTTTACATGCTTTTGATTATTTTCAAACCCACGGGGGAGAATACATTGCACTACATTTTTTTTTGTACGATACCAAGTATGTTAAATTCATTACATTGCTTAAGTTACCACATATGCCAATTTGAAAGTCCCCAGTACATGAACATGAACCGTTAATCTTTGAAGCGAGGATGAGTGGATAGATCTATCGAGGGTGACGCCTCCATCCGGGTTGGTGAATCCCAACCAGGCAAACGGATGCATTTCATTTGATGGTATTACGGAGTTGTCTGGCAAACACTCTGCAGGGGCATACATTATTGAACAGTCTAGTTTCGGGGTCATGGGCTTAGAGCAATTGTAACATTATTTTTACGTGACTGGATTGTCATGCATATTCTATACTTGTGTAGTCGTATAAAACATTTACATAAACCTATGATTTCTCACCAACATTATTGTTGACGTTTTTAGCAATGTATTTTCAGGTAACTGAGGCATTCGCATCATGACATGGTTAGGGACCTATATTTTGAGTCGCGGCGTCGACTTACATTATGTACATTATGGCTCTTTATTTCAAAACATCGTTTGGAATTGTAACATATTTGTATTTTGGCAAACTTGTTAAACCTTTTGGGACCGATGTTGTACTCTGATTATGTTTTATGAAATATCCAACGATGTGTTTTTAAAACGACACTTTAGGTCGTTCAATATAACTGTGATGTGGTGCTATGACAGTCATTGCCCCCAGGAATTCCATTCCGCTGCAAAACAGGTAAATTGGGGGTGTGACATCATGTGTATAGAAGTGTAAGTAGTATTAGATATGGGCTAATAAGTGAGTTAAAGTTTTATGATGCCTTATTTATAAGGTAGACTAGTGCTTGCGGCTAGTTATAATGTTGATGCTTAGACATGAGTTAATGATTGCAATGTGATATATGAGCCATAAACTTTATGATTTGATTTTGATTATGAATGTGAGAACACTTTTTGAATGGGTGTTATGTATTATTGTTTATGTGACGTTAAGTTTATGGTGGAAGTTTATTTTATGTCTAAGTTTTTGTGGTGTGCTTGATAGCTTGATACATAGAAGTTGTGTGAAGCATGGATTAGATTAATATAATGGCTAGTTGCTATATTCATGTAATGACCTAGTTGTGGTCGAGAAAGTTGAAAGAACATATTGACATGTGAAATAAGTTAAGAAGCATGATATGTGTTTGGCAAGTCTAGATGTTTAGAAAGCTTGAGATAAAGTAATAAATGATTGGTAAAGCATGATTTTTACACGTTTAAGTAAATGAGAAAAGTTAAAGTGTAGAGTCAAGATGTGATGAGATCACGTTTATATAAAACATGATAAACGAAACATGCTAGTAATGAATGGTTAGTGTGATGAGTAAAAGCGGTAAATGAGATAGATTGTGCTAGAATTCGCAAGTGTTATGAAGCGCGATAGAAAGAATCGTAAATCATGAATTAAATCATGCTAATATTGAGAATTTGTATGACGAGAAGATGTGAGATTTATGCGCATGAGGTATTGAATAGGCCATTGTGATCAAATGGCATATAGCGAAAAATGTGAGTCAACTTGGGGTTGACGGATGAATGATAGATTGCATTGTGGAAATGCAAATATAGAAAATCAACAAGTAATACATACAAACTTGTCCAAATAAAAGTAAACATAGTAGCGAATGTTGAAGTTGCTTAAGGCAATGAAAATTGAGAAAGTGATAGCGTGTACTTAATGAGAAAAGTACATGAAAGATAAAATGAGAAAAGATGTTAAGACATAAATAGCTGGGATCCAATGCTCTAGTTTTGGCATCCTTCGGGATGGCCTAGCTTGCCTTTATGGCATGGTTTTGTAGCTTGCCTTTTTGGCATGTGTTTTGGCATCCTTCGGGATGGCCTAGCTTGCCTTTTTGGCATGGTTGTTAGCTTGCCTTCACCGGCATGGTTTTTCTATATCCCTGGCATGTGTGAAAGTATCCTTCGGGATAGCTTAGCTTGCCTTTTGGCATGGTTGATAGCTTGCCTTTATGGCATGTATGTTGGTATCCTTTGGGATAGCCTAGCTTGCCTTTCATGGCATGGTGGTATAGCTCGCCTTTATGGCATGGATGATAGCTTGCCTTTCCGGCATGGTTGTTTAGCTTGCCTTCATGGCATGGACGAAAAGTTAGAGAGATCGGATCCAAGGCTAGAAAATATGAAAAGTAAAGTAAGTACGAGTGTTATGTCGGAAGTGTATAAGTAAGATGATTTGTAATTCCCTTATATAGATGAATTGGCACGCCTTTTCATTTAAATAAAGAAATTGTGAATCACCGAACCATAAGTTTATGTTTCTTGGTTTACATCAATTGGGATGCCTCTCTATGTAAATGAGGAAGTATAAATGAATGGGCTTATGTATATCCGATATGACATAAACGGGTAGAGATATGAGAAAGTGAAAACTAAAACAAGTTAGATGTCATAAGAAGTAAGCTTAGATGTCAAGAGAACTTGTATAGCGGCTTTAAGATTATGTGTGAGATCTTAAGATAGATGCCTAGATGAGTTTGTGCGCTAAGTTGAGAAGATAATGGGTAAGTATTCCCAAAATTCAATAAGAAAGTTACTTAAGTAATGCAAAGAAAAGATCTTGAAAGTACCATTTAGATGGTACTTGATATAAAATTGAAATAAGTTACCATACTAATGGCTTGGTGTCATTAGAAATACTTGAAATTTTATGAAATTATGTGATTTGAATGTGTTTTTAGCATATTTGACTATGACTTAGTTTGGATTGAGATTGCTACCTTAATTAGAAAAGTCTACGAATGGTCGAGAACATTAAGCAAGTAAGATTTCGGGGACGAAATCTAAGTAAGGAGGGTAGAATTGTTACACCCAAAACCAAGTTTTAAGTATTAAATAATAAGAATGCCATTGAAATAGTTTGACTAAGACTTTTATGAGTCGGGAGACTTGATGTTGGGAATTATATTTGAGTTGATTATGACAAAATATGAAAGATGAAGGACTTATGAAGACAATTGATGAAGACAAAGAAATACAAGGGACTTACTTGCTAAAGAAGTATTTATTATCTAGTCCCTTGTAGTCATTTGTAACCCTAGTATCTTTATTATATAAAGAGATACATGGAATTAGATTTAATAAGTGTCAAGATGTAAAACACCAAAGGTGTGTGTGTGTGGGAAAACCCAGGCGTGGGGTGCCTAGGGTTTTGGTGAATGTCGACATATAGTGTTTAGCCTCAAGGATCATTGATCCCTGTTAGATTGTAACCGTCTTAGAGTTGATCGTCTAGGATTGGGGCTGTAGATGTGTTTTGTAGAACACATGATGATGACGAAGAAACCTTAATAATAACAATGATAGTTTGATTATTCCGTTGTGCATACATATTATTGTTCATTGTTATTTGTGCTTATTGATAATCCTAGATAAGGTCTAAACAACCTCGAGCATCGATTCTAACAATTGGTATCAGAGCGGGGAGCTCTTGATATAGGGATCTACAAGGTTTTTCGAAGAAGAAGGAAGAAAATTTCGTATCTAGAAAATTTTTGTAAGGTTTCTGCAGGGCTGTTTTCAAACAGCGATAACTTTTTCGTTAACCGTTGGATCGGGACGAAATTTTAGGTGGATGTTCTCTATATAGTCATCTAACTTTCCACCGAAGGGATCTTTAATTGGAGGTCTGAGTCGAAAGATATAAGGCGTCGGAGTTGGCTGCTGAAGGGTTTTTCAGAAAATCGTTTTTTTTAGGGTTTGTTCATTAATTTTTGTTATGATTTGTTGCTGCTATTGATGATCATTATAAGTTATTCTTTGTCGTTGCTGCTGTGACACCCTTATGATGATCATCTTTATTCGGAGATAGAAGATTTACTTGGCAACACAAACCCTAATCATGTTTCATAAATCTTGCATGGAAACTAACCCTAGATGTATGTCGTTCTCACGTCTGGATTGGTTTTGATTCATCTTATACTACCTCGTACTAATCAATTGTGAGATGCAAGTTGTTAAGTGGTTGTTTAATGGGTACTGGTTGATGCAATGGTTACTGATGGGATACAGTTACTGATGATCGTGGGTTTAAAGCCAAGATGGAAGTTTGTGTGATAACTACTATACGCAATGTTTTGTGGAAGTTTGCTGCGATTTTGGTACTGCAACTTATTATACAAGAAGCCAAGAGAAACAACTTTGTACTGCTCTTACAAAAATTGCTATTGGATGTTGAAAGTTTTGGATGTATGTGCTAATCAGGAAGTGGGACAGTGGTATATATTTTATATGATATTTGATGGTCCCAGTATTGGCTTGGTACTGTTACGATTATGACTTCTTTTCTAATAAGTTTGACATCTTGTGTCACGTGGGACAGTGTTTGATGGTTATTGGAATATCATGTGAAATTGGGCTATTGATTTGCTTGTTATTTTCATTGGTTTCCTACAAACACGAAAGTACTGCTTGGATTAAAATTCTGCTCTAAGTTTCAAAGTATTGTTTATGCAAAGTACTGATGCTCGTATTCTCAAAGTACTGCTGCGTTCCAAGGTACTGTTTGAAGATATTCAAGTTAATATTGCTTGATTGCTCGTTACTGCTGCTCTTGAAAGTTATGGATATTCGAAACACTATTGCTCGTCTTTCGGTTTCAACTGCTAGTTTAAGATGAATATACTGCTAGCTTTTATATGTTGTTTGTCAAAATTCGAGGGTTTTTCATGGGATATGAGTGACATGAGATATTGATGGAATTAATGGGACCATGAATTTGGAAACATGATAATTAACGGTGGACATTATGGTACGAGGTTTACTAAAGAATGACAAGATATGGCATGATAGATTTTGGATTTCCTAATAAAGGATGGTTGGTGACAATATGGTGCATGGTAACTTTGCTATGATTGGCTATTAATTAATAGTAGGACTATAAATGTTATGGCTGTATAATTAAGTATTGGTTGTGCAAGGATAATACTGGGCATCGATCGAGAATAGTATTGGTTATGTAATTCTGGTAATCCTATTGGACCTCATGGGTTTACGCATATGAGATGGTGATTATTTAAAAATTATATATTATGCATGCTGTGATGGAGGTCGCGTGATGGAGATGGTAACAATTGGTCCATTGTTTGTTATTCTTTTTATCCGATTGGTAGTAAAGTTAATGAGTTGGTGGCTTATTTGATTATTTGTTGGAGTTTGATAATCATATATGGATGAGTATTGGAGAATCAATTTGGTATCGCTTTTTATCCTGATTGGGACTGTTCTAATTGGTTTTCGATTTAAGGGGAAGTCAAGCATGATATTTGTTATGGATTTTTTTGGAGACACACACACAGAGATTATTGGTTAACACATACACATGATTGGATTTCGGCTAGAACGTGAGTGGATATTGGATAGAATATGGTTATTGATTTGAGGGGAAGTCGACACACATACTTTGACAGATTTGGATTTTTAGTTGTCGGACGACACACACATGATGTTTTGGATTTTGAGTTTTTGGTTGTGACCTGATGTTTATAAATCAGGTTCAAGATAAAGAACTATTCTTCATGTTACTAATGCTTGGTCACAAATGCTATTGTAGTCATCTTTATTAGTATTTTGGGTGGTACTATGTTCTTCATGGCTGGAACTACAACGTATTGGTGATCATGGTGGTTAGTTATTCGACAAGTTCTTATGGTTATTTACATGCATCATTCGAGGGGAAGAGTTTTACTACTACTTGTTGATATTTGTACTATTGGTTCAAATTTCTTTTGCCTTAATTTCATTTTTAGTTGCGAAAAACTTCATTGAGGGTATCTTGAGGCATTGGAAAGATGGATTAGTCGTATGATATTGGTTAGTGGTTTTGAAGATCAAAGTTGCTTCTACTTAGCGTCTCCTAGTGGATTATGACAAAAAGGGGAAGAAGGCATTACATAGAAGATTTGCAACTTGAAGATCCTTGGTGATATTGCATGTTTAAGGGGAAGTTCTTATCTTTCATGACATCTTAACTTCAGGGGAAGTTCGTGCTTATTTGGTTTTGTCATTATCAACTAGGGGAAGATTGTTGGGAATTATATTTGAGTTGATTATGACAAAATATGAAAGATGAAGGACTTATGAAGACAATTGATGAAGACAAAGAAAGACAAGGGACCTACTTGCTAAAGAAGTATTTATTATCTAGTCCCTTGTAGTCATTTGTAACCCTAGTATCTTTATTATATAAAGAGATACAGGGAATTAGGTTTAATAAGTGTCAAGATGTAAAACACCAAAGGTGTGTGTGTGTGGGAAAACCCAGGCGTGGGGTGCCTAGGGTTTTGGTGAATGTTGACATATAGTGTTTAGCCTCAAGGATCATTGATCCCTGTTAGATTGTAACCGTCTTAGAGTTGATCGTCTAGGATTGGGGTTGTAGATGTGTTTTGTAGAACACATGATGATGACGAAGAAACCTTAATAATAACAATGATAGTTTGATTATTCCGCTGTGCATACATATTATTGTTCATTGTTATTTGTGCTTATTGATAATCCTAGATAAGGTCTAAACAACCTTGACCATCGATTCTAACACTTGATATGATTGGTTAGTCAATGAAAGTTAAGTTGTAGTCAAACCCGATAGTCAAATTAATAGTCAAAGAATGTGTAATGTGGTTATAGAAAGTATTATGTGGCACAACTAAAATGAAAGTAGACTTAAGGGACCTAAGTTGCAAGTGCTAACCTTGTTATAAGTTAAGTGTGGCCAAAATAGAAGCAAAGAGACTTGGGGAATCAAATATGCTAATTGGTGACTTTACTTTGACATGAAGAAAGCTTTACTTATCCAGGATTATCCAAAGGTTTCAGAATATGAGAGTGTGTGTGTATGTCGGTTTTATAAGAAAAAGGAGGGAAGAAATAGCTTGAGGATGAAGGGTTTGAATTGTGAATGATTCCATATCAAGAGATAAGCCCTTCTAATGATCTTTCCCAAGTAAGTAATCTCCCTATCTTGATGTTAATGAGGTTAAGGTTTATGATTGAAGTGGGTTTTCATCATATGATCAATGTATGATCATATGATGGTCTAGAAAGGATATTGGGTATGTTTAAAGGGTTATATAAACCCTTGATTATGATGATGAGTTATGTTTTAAAAGTTTGATTATGATAATGAAGGATGATGATGATGATGGTGATGAAGGTAGAGTCATGATGTCCATATAGACATAGCTTGGAGCTAAGGTAAGTAAACCGGCTATAATGAAAAGTTATAATGATTTCTATGTGTTACGCGTTATGTGGCTTATGTGCTAGATTAATGATTAGCTTGGTTAGTTGTGCTTATGTGATTATGAGTAAGATGCTAGTTATGTGTTAGACGAGAAATGATTAGAGGAAAGAATGGTTAGGGCTTTAAGTAGCCGAGGTATGTGGTTATGCTTTATAATTGTGATAGCGTGTTATGCGTGAATGAATTATAATGATATCTTATACCCGCTTTACTTACTAAGCATTCATGCTTACGGTTTAAGATGTTAATGCTTTGTAGGTTGTTATGTGGTGAAGATGGTAAGCTTGGTCTAAGGCTTACGGATTGCTAGTTATGTGGAAGATTGGAAGATTGATAAGGAAGTATGAGCTAGGTAGTATACCGAGCTTAATGTCGAGTTTGTACCCCTGTTGGTCCTATGATAGTTTTTATGGTGTAGTCAAGTGTCAATTTGTATGTTATGACTGTCTTGATGAATCGGTGGCCAACCGTTGGGTCAAAGGGTGTTTTAAGTGTTTATAGTCAAAGTTATAGGGGTGTTTCATAAGCGTATTTATACTCATTTTGGGTTGTAAACGGGTCATTCGATTTTGGAATAAGTTTATTATGCTATACTAATGATTTTGGTTGAGTTTGGTATGGTAATGAGTTGCTAGGAGTCGTTTGATATGAAATGGGTCAAAACGGGTTTTGGGCACAAAACCCGTCACTTTGCAAAGTACTATTTCGGGGGTCAAACTTTAAATGTTTTATATGAAAATGAGCCCAAGGATAGAATAAGTAAATCAGGAAAGTTTCGTTAATTGTCGGGTCATAGAAGTTGTTTTTATGAAAAATGGGTCAAAAAGAAGCATAAAAGGGTTATGCAGAAAAAGGGGCGTTTGGGTTAAGTGTGTTCTTACCCATTTTGGGTAGCAAGCGAGTTGATTGATTTTGTAAACGATTTAGTATGAAATGTTAATGGATTTGAATGAGTTTGGTGTGGAAATAAGGTAGTATGGGTTGTTTATTATGAAAATGGGTGAAATTTCGGTATGGGATACACTAAATTTCGGTTTGAAAGTGGAATTTGGAACCAAATTTCGGTTTGGAATCGAAATTTGGAACCATTAGATTTTGTCACTTTTCGAAAAATCATATCTTTTTAACCGTAAGTCGTCACGGGTCATGCCACCCGTCATTTCGAAGGTAATTGAGTCTAGTTTCATTTAAAAATAGTTTCAAGGTCCAGATGTTTATAGATTTTTGTCAATGGTCAAAAGAGTAACAACAGGTCAGTTTCAGGACACGTATTTTCCGCGTAAAAGTCAAAGTTTTTGTGTTAGCGGGCACGGGGCGTAAAAATTGCCATGTCTAATATTTACACATTCTCACGTTACTTTATATGGCTTAATATGTGATTATAATTTAATATTTTATGTGTTTGTTTATTAATGTAGTTGTATTTAGGGTCGGCGTGGTTGTTTATAGTCGTTATGGTTGTTACGCGTTGTTGTAGTTGGCGAGGGCCGATGTAGTTTTTACGCGTCATTGTGAACGATATTTTCAAGTTTGATCTTTGTAATTCCTAGCATATTGATAGTTTTCTTTGGTAAAGTTTATCACCTTTTAAAGAAAATTATGTATAACATATTTGTGTAAAAGTTATCACCTTCTAAAGCCTGAGAGAGGATAAGATAGGATTTAGGAAACGTAAAATATATCAAAGATGAAGGAGGGAGAAGCATTGTGAATGAAGAAGATATTAGGAAAAGTGGGGGAGAGTATTTCTCCAATGAGAGGATTCACGAAGGAAGGAAGAAGGAGAGAAGCCTTGCCATCATCTGCAATTCAATTGCTACTATTCGAGGATTAGCCAATGAGAAGTGAAGGTTGCACTACAAAAGATGGAAAGAAACAAAGTGGTAGGTCTGGACCAAATACCCATGGAAGCTTGGGAGTGCCTAGGAGATGAAGAGGTAAAGTGGTTGACTTGCCTTTTCAACAAGATCTTCTCAAGCTCTAAGATGACAAATTAATGGAGACTCGGTGAAGTCATTCCCATTTACAAGAACAAGGCCGACATACAAGTGTGTAGCAACTATAGGGGTATTAAGCTCATGGAGAAGTACATAGAAGACAAAAAGACACTTGCATATGGCTTTCCTAGACCTAGAGAAGGCTTATGATAATGTTCCACGTGAGTTGATTTAGAGAACTCTAATAGATAAAGGAACAACAATGAGATACTTACGAGTCATTAGAGATATGTACGATGGGGCGAAGACCCGTGTATGAATCACAATAGAGAACACAAAGTTTTTCTCTGTAAAAGTAAGACTTCACTAGGATCAACCATAAGCTCATACCTCTTCGCCTTGATTCTTGATGAGTTATCACAAGAGATATGTAGGAATTTGGTGGTCACCCGCATGGTCTATAAAATTTGTGGGTAGGAATGCGTTTAGAGATATGATTATAATATGCAGGTAGTTCGGGCTAGGTTGTTTGAGGGTATGAGGTAGTTACCACGTCTAGGCTTTTTAGGCGTCTCTTAGTAGCCTTGCTTCTTATGTTTTAAATATAGAGTCTCATATCTTGTCCCTTTTAGAGTTATTAGGCGTTTAGTAGCCTCTTATGTTCCTTTTGCTTTGCCATCATATATAAAGATTGGGTATGTTGTTATGAGATTATTAACAATTGAGTGAGGATCAAATGAGAAATAAAGTTGAAATGAGAAGGATGAGAAGAAACCACAACCGCACATTTCAGATGCACCTACAAAAGTAGATGCATCTCCCTTTAAATTTCTTTTTTTTCATTTGAAATGTGTGGCTCAGAATATTTCTCACTCTTCTCATTTTATTTTCTCTTCTCACTAGATCTCTTCCCATTAACTATTTTATATGTATTAATGTATGTTTACAAGTTATAAGTTGATGTTAAACTTTATTTTACTTACATACCTCAATATGCAAAAATGTGTATGTTAGTAAATGTGTAAGTGCAACATAAACATAATAACCATTATGTTTGTGAGAAATAGGGTACTTTCTCACATATTACCCAATGATATGATAATGCTGAAGGAAATTTGTGGCTAATTACCCATGGATTTCTAACAAGTTTGTGGCTAATTCTGAAGGCAATTCGTTTTTGTGATTTCTCACAAATTTGTGGCTAATAAACCACGACTTATTTTCAGTTCTAGTCTATGTATACTATGTTGTAAAAATATTGATACAAAATATATTTTCATATCACTAAATATAAATATGACACTTAATAAATGTAAAATGATACGATAAAAAAGAAAGTACATATTAAGTTGGAAAATACATAGTAACCTTTTTTTATTTAAATATCATCTCAATTCACAAGTTAGGGCATCCACAATGCACTGATGTGGCATAGTCTTTAGAACAATTAGATGCCACCTCACAGTGTAATACAGTTGTGAGATTCTAAAGTAGAATAAGAGTTGGTTTGTGCACACATCATATTAATACTCTCATGGTGGGCCTTTTCTCCACCTTTATATATAGTTATAATGAATTATATATATGACTTGTTTAATGAATGTTACTGTTGGGCCAGCTTTTAATAAATAATCATTATTAAATTATCATAGTGCATATATTTTGTATTTGATTATTTGTAGTGATAAGATAAATGATTAAATAATAAGATGGTGTAAGAGTTTATTAAACAATGAATGGTTCAATGCATTACAAAAGATTTTTATAAAAATGTTGAATGATGATGTGTCAATGTATTAAACTCATAATGGTGCAATGCATAAGAGATGCTTTTATAAGGTTATCCTCATTTAGGGGTGTCAATCGGGTTATCGGGTCGGGTTTGAAGCTTCTCGGGTCGGGTCTATCGGGTTTTAAAAAAATAAAAACTAACCCGCAACCCGACCCTATAAGGAATCGGGTCTATCGGGTTCGTGTTGCGGGTTATCGGGTTGGGTTTATCGGGTTATCGAGTTACTTGTTAAGGAAAAAAAATATGACCAATAATAAAATTTGCTAAAGCTATCAAACGGGATGTTGGACTTTAAGAGCAAATGTCATATAATGCTAGGATAGCTATCTCTTAATAAATGAATATATGGCATAATTAAACCAAATTTATTTGTACATATATATGATCTCGCATTTTTGTTGTCATGCATTTGCATTTTTGGCACTTAATTCTCAATATGGATAGTAACAAACTAATGCAATCAATGAGTCTCCCATTTAGTTAATAATACCATATACGAAGGAAATTAAACGCAATCCAATATATGATTTTAACTAAATACACAAGGAAATTAAACTCTATCTGCTGTTGTTCATCACTAGTCAGAGGGCCATTAGTATCTACATCATTATTACTATCAAAGTGCAGCAAACAATTGGAATTTGGAAATGTTGTATGCTAGCAAAAGATGTGTTGTAATAAAGAAATAAAAAAAGCATATCAGTAAACTTATTAAAGAAAGAAGTGTCGTATGTTAATGGGATTTTGTTCAAAAATCAAATATTTGTTAATATGTCACTATATCTTATCGGGTTTATCGGGTCCCGATAAACTCGATAAAAAACTAACTAAGACCCTAACCCGACCCTATTAGGCTATCGGATCTATCGGGTTGACCCGATAAGCTAGGTTGGACCCGAATCAACCCGACCCATAAGGCATTATTGGGTTCTAGTCGGGTCGGGTCAACCCATTTGACACCCCTATCCCCATTGCATATTTTTTTAGTTTAATAGAGTGACATCTAGGCATTGCACTTTCCTACACAATAATTTTATAATCGATAAACCTTGCAAAATAAAATGCATTGCCTCATGTGTTGTACTATCTTAAAATACTTTACATTATTTTTATACATATAATGTAAAAAAAAAGAAAAAAAAAAGCATGTATGTGAAATGAGAATTGGGGGGATATGTCGCTCTTTATTTAATTAATTTAACTATGAGCTAAGTCCCACATTACTAGTTTACTGTGCGTGTATACAGAGACCAACATCAATTTGACGTGTGTTTGTGTGGTATTTCTGCAATGCATTGTTCTTATGACAAGTCAACCACTTTTTCTATTATGTGTATGCCACATATCCGCATTGTGGGTGGCCTAAACTTTGTGTTTTGTGTAGGCATATTAGCCTTTGGTTAACTTCACATGGATTGCCACCATGTCATAATAAATGGGCAATACCAAAACATATATGTCACAACAAACACAAATTTATCTTTCTTTCCTCTTTGTTCCATTAGTAAAACCAAAACTACTTCCATACACACTAACTTAAAAAAAAAACAAATACATATCTCTTCACCCCTCTCTTGATTCAGTTTTCCATCCACCATTAATACTCTACTCGACCACCCACATTTCTACCATCGGTAAACCATTAGCAAACTCATTGGACTATCACTGCGAGTGTGACAACTAGCAATTTCCGGTTAACATTTACCTATTAACTTGAACGTTTTATTTTAAACACGCGAATATTTGATTTTGTTCGTATAACCATTAGGTTATTCCGCGCATAACGAGTAACACCTTTGAACGTATTATGTCATTATACTAATGTGTAGTTTACTATACGCAAGTAAATGGCATACTCATAATTAGGGACGAAACCAGGGTGGGTCTCGGGTGATTCCGGGACACCCATGGAATTTTGCGTCGTAGTGTTCATTTATTTAAAAAAACCTCAATTTTTCTTAGGTGCATCTGGTCCAAAAACATTGTGTTCCTCTTTTTGTATAAATTTTCGTAAATGCACCGAGTCAAATTGTGTCCTAGTTCAATCAATCATTTTTAGTGATCATATACATTCCCATTCATTGTCTACGCAAAGTTGCATACTTAGATCATTTTGCATGCATCATGCATAACATACCCAACACCATCCACCACTTTTGAGATAATATCACAACACTTATAAACTTTCAAAAACACATTTTCCCATCTTTTTATACAACAAAAACTGACCCCTCCCTAAGTAGTTGGTCCAACATGTGTTTTTCACCTTGTATTTCCCACATTTCATTAACCATACTACACACCAATGGCTAGAATGCACGGAATCCCCTTATCTCTTGTCCCCATCAACATAAAAACAGTTGTATATGGTCTCTCTCATGGTACTTTGGCTCCCCATGTGACCTTCAATCCCCTTTTAGGTGTTACACAAACTTGCCATGTTGAAAGCTACATTTGACTCTTCCTAAACTTACACTATAAATAGAACCCACTTGTACACACACAACACCAACCAAACACACTTAAACTCTCTCTAAATCTTATCTCATTTCAAAGTATTTAGCAAGGCTCAAGCAAGGTTCAAGGATTTCTAAGGTTGATTAAGGGTTTACACAAAAAGCTAGGGTTTTGGAGTTGATATTTAGGGTTTTCTAGAGTTATTGGGTTATTTCTTGTCCATTTCTTGACCACCAACACACCAAATTCGTGTAAGTGTCCCATGTTACTCTATCTTCCCCTCTTAGTTTTAAGTAAGTGGAACCTACTTTTTTTCTTACTGTAGCATAGGCCTTCGCCACTTCAAACGGGCGCTCTTACTCATATTTAACATATCATGCATTTTTTTGTATCACCTTTGTAGATTGTAGTGTTGAAAGTCAATTTAAACTTAGTTATTATAAACACTAAATATGGGTAGAATTTGGGTCGACTTGCTAGCTAGTTTTAACCACTTTGAAGAACACTTTTGGTAAAACTCTTTTCATTACAGTGTAATACTAGGTCTTAGGTAGATATTCCCCTAAAATTTATAAATTTTGAAAATCTATTAGTATTTTTTAACATTTTCACAAGAAAAGTTGCCCAACAGCTATGGTTGTTTGTACCCGTGTTGTATTGCACACTCTTCGAGGACTTAAACTTCAAACCAGATGCTCTGGATGCTCTGATTAGACTTTTTGGAAAGGTAAGACATAGACCTAAAACCCAGAAATGTAATTGAAAATTTATTAAGAAACGAAAAAGTTATAGCCTCGCTAAGTCGGGTAAACTTTTTAAGTAAAATAACATTTTGGTATACGTGGCTTATGAGGTACTTTTGGGTGACTAAAACTAAATTTCACGAAACAAGGCCATGTTTTCTCGAAATTAGACACATAAATCTACATTTTAGGCTTTAAATGACTAAAATTGACCAAGTAACGAGGAAGTTACGGCCTCCCGAAGTCATTAAAAACTTTTCTAACTGCCCTTATCTTAAAGGTTTTTTTAACCAAATATTCGTTTACTCATTTTTCCTTAATGATTTTGTTTGCAAGACTTTGTAAAACCTAACTACAAGTTTATATGGGTGATAAAACTTTCTAAAACTCATGTGCACATAGAACATATCATATTGTTCATAATGCGTCTTATTGAATTAGGTTGCGGTTAGGACACTTTGTTTCATTCGAACTTGCGCGCTTATTTTCGTTATCACTACTGTGTTATTCTTTATTCTTTATTCTTTCACAAGTGTTTAACTCCAGGTTAGAGCCGACAGAGAGGTATTGATAGTACTATTGGGCTGATGCCCCCACCCTTGAAGTTGGTATACTAGTCGTTTAGACCAACTTTTGTCCCTATTCTTGACCTTGGGTGAATATAATACGGCTTGGTGGCCTACTGTGTGGTTCATAATGTGTATTTTTTGTTATGAGGTTAAGTTGTGCCATTGTGTGTTACATTAAGTGTGTGCTTATATCGTCCATGCATATGTCCTACTTATAATTCACAAAAAATGTTTTTATTACTTAAACCTACGAGCTCACCAACATTATGTTGACGTTTTCAAGTATTCATTTTCAGGTAATAACAACAGCAATGCTTAGGGAGGAGAGAGTTTCTTGCCTTGCATGGTGAGACCTAAGTCGAGACCCCTCTTGGGTTGTATTTCCTTGAGAGATTTGCATTAGTATGCACTTCGTTATTTTTTGGGGATTTATTGTATGCTTGCCCCAAGTTGTGGGATTTGTATGACTTATGACTATGTTCTCGTGGTAGCGACTAACCACGATACAAGTCTCCATTTGCTTCGGGTATCGTCATGATATTTTGTGTGGATTATCATTTAGTGAATTCTCAATTATCTTTTATATCAATGTGTTATGATGATTCCGTCTGTCACACTCTGCGTTTCCGCCATAGACGAGGTGTGACAGCGAGTCCTCGAAATACAAGTTGAATCACATAATGTGCAATGACTATATGAGCAGCGTACAGTCGAACCATCCTTGTTAGTTCTCAGAGGCATACATGCGTATCTATGGACTTTTTGGGTTTTGGTTGGACCTCATAATCCGTTTTTTTATTTATCTAAGAGTATTTGTTCAGATCTAAATAACTTCATAGCTTGTGTTGGTTGAATTTTCTTTTTATTTTGATTGTATGTATTGATTTGATGTTGCATTTTGTTGAACATGAACAGGTCGGAAAATCGCTCATATGGTAAAGCTGAAAGGATTATAAAGACCATACAATAGATTATTTATGTAACTTGTAATGTTAGGTAATAATGTGTGTTGTGCTAAAAATATCTTATAGATATTTCGAAATTCATGGGTTGAGTACGTTTGTAAGTTCATATGTGTTTTAATGGAATATACCATTTTCTAATTACTTGTTCTGTGTTACCAGTTTTTAGATTATGATTTCTGTGTTTTATTACGAACCTTAGTTTGGATAACCAGTTAAGATATTTAAATAGGTTTTACGTATGCACTATAATTTTTGGATTATAATTGATATTTATGTTTAATATTAAAAATTGTTAGAACTATATGAAATTTTGCCACAAATTTGTTATAGCTCTAACATGAATTTTCAAGGATTTTGTGGGAAAGCCTTGTAGGAAAGTTGTGGGTAATCCGTAGGAAAACATCCATAAAAAATTTGTGGGTAATGAACCAAGAGATTACACACAACAATATGTATGAGAAAATAGTCAACACCGTGGGAAAATATTTTGCCACAATATTTTTACAAACGGAATAAATATGTGTGAAATCCGTGGAAAATGACCTTTATCCATGTATTTTCTTATGGATCTCACTATGGGTAAACCCTCACTTTGTAGCAAGGTTGCAAAAATCGCTAGGCGGTAGTTGGGCGGCCGGGTAGGGCCTAGCGATTAATCGGTTAGGCGGGGATTAATCGGATTGGATTTTTTATATATAAAATTATAAAATTTTGAAACTTTATGCCCGATTTGGCCGATCTAGCCGATTTTTTTTCGATTTGACCGATTTTTTCCGATTTTGCCGATTTTTTTCCGATTTTGCCGATTTTTACCCGTAACTGATTTTCCGATTTATCCGATTTTCTCTGATTTGGCCGATTAATCGGCCGCCTAGGCCGATTAATCCGATTTTTATCAGTAACCGATTAATATGGCCGATTAATGAAAATCGGAACGGCTAATCACCGCCTAGCGATTAATCGGCGATTAATCGGCCGCCTAGACCGATTTTTGCAACAGAGCTTTGTAGTAGTGATGATGAATGACTTTTTGGAGTAAGCCCTTAAAACGAGTCTACACATCATAGAGAGATTCATCATGATGTTGTTGGAACATAAATATGTCATTACATAATTTGGTAGTTCTTCCTGGTGGGAAAAAATGAGCGAGGAAACAAGTGTGATATCATCCCAAGTCGAGATGGATCCTATAGGTAGACACACAAGCCAATTGCTAGCTTGATCACGAAGAGAGACCTTTAACCCATCGTTGTCCAGCCAAGCGATCAATCTCTCTAAAAGCACCATTAAGGTAAATGGAATTTACGATTTTTAGAAAATCCTTAAAGTGTTGGTTTGGGTCTTCAAACCGGAGTCCGTAGAATGCACATCTGTTTTTCACCAACCATATGGTGTCAGATCGTAGGTGGAAAACATTGGCTGCTTTAGACAGCTCAATGGTGTTACAGTAGCCCTCGTGGCTTAGTCGAGAATACTCACCTAAAGTACGGGCCTAGGTGGTATAATAAGTTCCCGATACCTAAGGAATATGTTAATAGGTTTTTAAAGTGTTTGAATGTTAAAAAGTTAGAAGTATATGTTACATTGTATCATTTTCGTATCATGTTAACTCGTATTTTTTGAAATTTGTATATCCTTTTGTATTAGGTGACATTTATGAGGAATGGGCACTCACAAAAAACATTTACAAAATGGTCTCCAAAATGAGGTGTCACTCCCTGATTGGTGTCCTTTATGATAGTTTCTCTCTCTTCTCTCTGATTTAGCCACTTACTCTATGACTCGTCATTTTGTGGCTGGTTTTGTGGATTTGTTTTTGTGGCTGTAGCATTTCCCGCCATTTATTACATGCATATGAAAAAGGAGTTCTAAAGCCTAATTAAGGATCAAGAACACAATGACATGGAGAAATTTGTATGATTGTGACCAAAAACCCACTATGAGGTGGGACAAGGTACATGAAAAATAATTTAAGTTTTATTGTGTCGGTGGTAAGGGCTCCACTTCCCTTCCAGTTGATTATAAATGGTCGATTCAATTCAAATGGTTTGAATATGTTATATGTCATTCAAAATGCTACTTCTTAATGCATAAATCGCCCTCAAATACTTATAAACAATTATCTAATTTATGAAATAGTACAATTAGTGTTATCGTATATGACACACTAATTATTTATAAGATAAATTTAGAAGTTTGGGCGAAAGGTTTTTTAGGCAAACCCAACTTGTATATTGGCTGAGAACCGATATGAAAGCAGAGCATCAACAATCAGACCATTGAATAGTTTATGTGTAAAAACATCGACCACTATTTCTGCAAGGCTTATAGACGCACCGATCAACGCGACTATGTGATGTAAACCAAAGTATCAGAGCCAATAACTGAGTATATGTTTAACGGGGGTTTAAGTTATTCTATGCCATTTTTAAAACACAATAAGTCCAAAAAGGCTTATTTGTGTGGAAATAGTTAGTGAGTTTTTAAAATTGCTCAAGTTCAATCAAATAAGGTGATCATTATTGTTTATCATAACTACTTCTCTGATTTGTTGACTCATTAAGCAAGTCCACTAAAGATTGCCGGTTTATTCTTCATCCCAGAACCAATTCCCCAACTTTAACCCATTTCCCAACCAATTTACACCCGAACAACAAATAATATGGTAATAATTTCAACTTCAACAACAAGTATCACAAACCTAAATTTCCCAACAAACACTATAACAACCCTAATTTTCCCAACAATAATCCCAAGAAGAACCCCAAAAAAGGAACAATATGCTTACAATGGATACCAACAAGATGAATCTAGCCGACACGACTATGATAGAGCAACTTAAAGACCGAATTCGGGCCCAATATTTTTCCTAAAACTAGTTTAGTTTATGTACTTTTACTTTTATGTCTTGTTTTTATTTTTATTTTATGTACTTTTTTATGTTTTTTATTAATAAATTTTAAGTTTAGTTTAATGTGTTACCTTATTTGAATAAATGAAAAAAATTTGTGGGGTTCATGGGGTGTCCTATGGCACCAGACACTAATGTTAATTATATGAGATAGAGGTGTTTTGTAAGGTGTGATAAATTCTTTTGTTATAGGAAAAAGTGTTGAGATGACACCACTTTTGCCCATGGCTTGTGCTCTTAGGAAGACCAAATAAAACGACGTAAACATTATGACACCTCAGTTTATAAATTTACCGTCTTATTAGATTCGAAGGAATATATTATTTTGGGTTCTAAAAAGGCTAATGAAACATTTATTTTATTATATGTTTTTCAAGTAGCATTGGAACAAATAGCCTTGGTTATGGTTTAGATTATTCTTTCTACCAACCATTTGCTATATATAATTTTGGAATTTTCTTATGAATTCAGGTCTATGTTTTGTCGATTCCACTTACATTTCTAGGTGTACTATTGATGGACGTATCATGAAGACGGCTACCACTTATGGTACAAATCAGATACTTCTTTACATAAATCAAACTTTGTTGCATTCTTTTAACATTTTCATTGCACGTTTCGTCTGTTAAACACTAATTTGTCGGTATGTTACCAAAGCGTAGCATGATTATACGTTGTTACATTATTACTTCACAATTGTATTCATGTTTTTTTTATAAACTAAACACGTGAAGCTATCTCGTCTATCGGAAAGGATTACAAAGAACAAGTGCAATTGGTATTACCATTGAAATGGTATATCAGAAAAATACTCAAAATGTACAAATGGTATATCAATCAAGATATATGCAATGCATTAACTAAAAGAGAAAAAATAATGCATTGCAGAACTTCAAGATATGTGCAATGCATTAACCAAAAGGAAAAATGATGTATATGTTACCTAACCATTGAACACTTGACCAATGATGCAGGAACATAATGGAGATCTCTCATGTGGTCTTTGAAGTTAGAAAAAGATGCAAGTGCTTATAGGTTTCTTAGCATTTGATGCAACTCTACTTTTGCCTTTATTACTATTGTCTTTATCTACTTTAAGTCCTAGTACGCAACCTCTCACTTTAACAATCCTTCTTGATTTGTTTTTACCATTTGTAGTCTTTAATTGTACTTGAACATTGTTTGAATGTGCTCTTACTCTAACTACAACTGTTCTTTTATGTTTTTTACCAATGTTTAATTGTACTTGAATATTGCAAGTTTTTCAGCATCATTTGGATTCAGCAATGAATCTTCATTGTATGCAATTTTCTCGAGTCCTTCCAGAATCTCATCCATCATTTCATCACTGATGATCAACACAGAGATCATCATCCACAATGATCACTTCATCTGTATCACTCTCACTAACATCTTCCATAGATGGATTTTCAGTCTCTCTACGACACCTCTACCCCTTGATAAAGCCTTCCTTTTATTGCTAGCAACATTCTCATCTACAATCATTGTCCTTTTTCCCTTATCAAGAGTATTTTGTTTAACCACATTTGAATCAACCACGTTCCCTTTCACTAATTTATCACATACCTTTCCTTTTAAATCATTTCTTATAGATATATTCTTAAGAGGTGGTGAGCTTAAGTAAGGTAACATATCATATTCCTCAACCCAAGTCACAACCTCCTCATCAGACCCCTCTAAACATAAGCTCGTAAAGTAATAATATACTATCTTGTGCGGCTTATGAGCAACAAACAAATCAACTAAACCATGTCATACATTGTTTGAACATCATTATCATTATCAGTTAAATTCAAACCCTTTTATAATGATCGTTCAGATATACAGAAAAACAAAGCCCATATAATTCGTTGAAACTTGGCAAAAGAAAAATCTAACAATGGACTAAACACAACCCTATAAGTGGTATAAGCATTAACTTCCATAACCATCTATGTGTATTTTGAATACCACGTCATCTTGACTATCAATTAGAACTGCAACAATTAACAAACACATATTGAACCCTAAAATGGAATAAAAACTAACTGACATTTTTTAATCACACAGTTAGGGTTCATAAGGGTTTGGGAGATATAAAAGTTTGGGGATGTGTTGTGATGAAATGTTTCAGGATAATCAAAAGAGTGTCAGGGGTTAAACCTAGGGGTGTGCACGGTTCGGTTTGGATCGGTTTTTGGCTAAAACCGAAACCGAACCACAATGTTCGGTTTTTGTAGAACCCAAAACCGAAACCGTTCGGTTTTTGGCGGTTCGGTTTCTAACCGTTAATATTTGGGTATGGCCAAATTATAGTTTTTAGTTCGGTTTTTGTAGAACCCAAAACCGAAACCGTTCGGTTTTTGGCGGTTCGATTTGTTATCAGTTTCGGTTTCTAACCGCTAATATTTGGGTATGGCCAAATTATAGTTTTTTTTTTTTTTTTTTTTTTTTTTTTTTTTTTTCAATCTAAGCATAATAATGTTTATTGCATAATTCTACAATTACAAACATATAAATGAGAAATACACATACAAATGAACATACATGTAGTATAATTATTATCGAATACTTATTGATATATTCACACAAAACACGCGACACGACAAACACACATATAAATATAAACGTTAAGATAAATATATTATAAGTCCACTCACAAAATTAATATGAATTTATAAATTTGATTTATTTAGTTATTTAATCATATTATATCAATTAGATGTTATTATATAATAAAACCGGTTCGGTTCGGTTTTTGCGGTTTAGTTTTTGGACGAAAACCGGAACCGAACCGCAATTTTTGGTTTCTGAAAAAGTAAAAACCGAACCATCGGTTTTTAGTTTCGGTCGATTTTTTTGGTTTTTGGTTCAGTTTCGGTTTTTTCAGTTTGTTTTGATCACCCCTAGTTAAACCATTGCAACATAACTCGAGTGGAATGCAAATCAGCAAAACGACCAATTAGCCCTCATATAAAACACATGCGAGTGAGTTAACAGCTCTTGACTAAACGACCATTAGTCAAAAGGACCTTGAGCGATGCAAAAATAAACAATAGGGACCTCTGGTGTATTTATTTTGAATTTGATTTTTACTTTATCATCATCAGGAAAACACTTCCCCCAACCCCACGAAACACATCATCACTCTTGTTTCCATCACACACAAACACTTTCCCCTTTTAATTTATCATAATAATAATAAACCCTAACTTCACTCCCAATTAATCAATTCATCATTATTATTTTATTATATGAAGATTAATTAAAAGTTTATAAATCAGTGAGTCAGGGGCAATAATGGTAGTTCCATGGGGTGGAGTTACTTGTTGTTTAAGTGCTGCTGCTCTTTATCTCCTTGGCAGAAGTAGCGGAAAGTAATTCATTTCATAGCACCTATTTATAACAATCTCATTTTGCTTAATTGATAGTATTAATTTATGTTCTATTTTTCTGCGTTAAATCACGTTCTTCGATACAGAGTAACGAACTATAGGTCGATTCCTAATTCTTGTAATGTATTACCAAAATTATCAAAAACTAGTAATCATTTTCATCGATACAAAGTTACTATCGGTGCACAAAAAATTGAAAGTTGATTACTGTTTATCATTTTGGTACCGCGTTACCTTAATTAGGAACTGTCGTATAGTTCGTTACTACTATTTTAGCTTATGTTTGTTTAAGCTAGTAACGAACTATAGGTTAATCCCTAATTCTGGTAACTCACTACCAAAATTATCTAAACCAGTGATCAACTTTCAATTTTTTGTGCAACAATAGTAACTATCGTGCAGTTATCCAGCTACATGTTGACACGTTGCACGTGTCAACATGTAATTGGTAAAAAGTTACTCTCATTGCACCGGAAATTGAAAGTTGATTACTGTTTTTGATAATTTTGGCAGTCGTTACCAGAATTAGGAATTAACCTATAGTTCGTTATTGCTTGAGGTTGAATGATTGATGTTGATCAAAGTAGCGAAATGTAATTCGATTAAATCCTAGTATCTACATTTGTTTGATTTTAGTAGCGATATAAAAACTTATGTTTGTTTAATTTGTAAATGTTGTAGGGATGCTGAAGTTCTCAAATCGGTAACTCGGGTTGATCAGCTGAAAGATTTGGGTGTGTTATCATTTTACTTTTCTTCAAGCTTCGTTATCATAATTAGGAGGTGTTTGGATGTTCACTTTGGAGTTGATTATTGTGACATGGACTTAGAATAATAAGAAAAACGAATAATCGGATAAAGATTAGGGTGTTAAGCAATTATATATTAATTTCAATATTCGGCGTTCTTATATAGTTTTATAAACTGCCTAATCAGATATGATTGTTTGACTGTTAATAAATGGAATGTGACAATGTCTGTTAGTCGTTATCGATTATCGCAAGTGCAAATGTAGTAAATGTAGAGTTGTAGGAACACATCCAAACATCCTTTATATTATTTGTTATTTCCTTTAAAAAGATTTTATGTTGTTTGATACTTTCATAAGTAAAGTATAAAACGTCTTAAATCAATCAGCACTTTTGTTTTTTGAACGAGGAGAAAGGTTTTTCCTTTTCAATTAAAGTCATTAATGAAAAGTTCTTCTAGTGTATTATAGGCAAATTGCATTTGAAATGCGCTGAATCGTAATGTTGTTTTACAAAAGTATATACACAAAAACATAATGGGTGCTTATATGCTATTCTATATTTCAGCCAAATTGCTGGAAGCTGCAAACAAAGTGCTGCCTTTTGTGGTGACAATATCTGGCAGAGTCAGTTCAGATACTCCGATTAATTGTGAGTACAGTGGTTTACGAGGAGTAATTGTGGAAGAGACGGTAATGAGCCTTTCTATTTAACTTTTCTTTTAATGTTTTTGCTTTAATGTTGCAAATGAAATTTGAAGCCATGACACTTGTTCTATTACTATTTGCAGGCAGAACAACACTTTTTGAAACATAATGATGCTGGTTCATGGATTCAGGACTCTGCACTAATGCTATCAATGTGCAAAGAGGTCCCTTGGTTCCTGGTGAGCAATGCTTAGCTCTTACATCACTGTTCTTAGTTTCAGTAGTCTTAAATCCTAAACCTCCCTGGTGTGATTTGAAGTTCACTTGGTTAGTAGATTTACTTGAATATAATTTTTAGATAACATCAAAACGGCTGAATCTCTATGACTGGTTATAATGGGGTGGATTGGATCGCCAGCACGTTTTTTCCTCTCACTGATTAAAGAATCATGAATAGTTACATATTTTTTTGTTATTACAAAACCTACTACTAATAATGATCCAGTTTATTTGGATGAAAGTATTTAGGAGGATGCAAACTGATACAAACCCATCCCATATTAGGTCGCATTAAGCCATAAGTTAGATGTAGAACTCACTCCAAAAAGCTAGCTCAAAAGAGGAGGGGACACCTAGACTTTATAAGCCACCAACCAATCTTTGGCCGATGTGGTGGCTTCGAAGAGCCAACGTCCTCGTTGGTCACGGTTGGTACCCTTTTTTTGGGGTCCAAGCCACCACTCCGAGCTCGTTGGTAACGGTTGGCACCCTTCTTTTTTCGGGTCCAGGCCACCACTCCAAATCGTATCATAAACACTTCCTTTTTACTTTGGTCTACTTTCAAATTGTTAAACCCATTCGACTTGTTTCATTATTAGTTAAAGACTTGTGAAGTCTTAAAGTATCTAAATTTTACATAAGACGTGTTAGCAAAAAAATATAACAATTGATCCATTTTTACATTAATGGGTTTGAGATTCTTTCTTCTATATCTGACCATATAATGTTAGGATGATGGAAGTGCTCGTGTATATGTTGTTGGAGCTCGTGGTGCTGCTGGTTTGGTATTAGATATTGGAAGTGAAGTGTTTGAGGAGTCAGGACGATCACTTGTTCGTGGTACATTAGACTATCTGCAAGGTCTTAAGGTATGAAATGTTGGTCATGTTTTAATTCGACTTATGTGTGCTAAAAAGTTAATGCTGTCAATTCTGATTTATTAAACCATGTCTGTAGATGCTTGGAGTCAAGCGAATTGAACGTGTTCTTCCAACAGGCACTGCGTTAACTGTTGTTGGGGAGGTATGTTCCTTTTGTATACCACTGAGGAAAAATCCATTGTCTATTATGTTTAACCCATATATAAAAATAATATGTGGCTGTATATGTGGTAGTTTGCCATATAAAACCAAACTGAAAAAAATATTTTAAATGTTCTGTAAATAATGTAAGCCGATGAAGAGAGAACAGGATTAGCATATGATATGTCCATGCACTGTCTTAAGAACCCTATTATCAGTTTGATCTCTTATTGAAGTGTGTAATTACCAAAATTTGTTATAAATTGGTGACGACACCTTTTTTTCCATATAACACTCAAGGCACAAGCTTCAGCTAATGGAAAAAGTTTTCAATTTGAGTAATTTGAAGTAAGAGTAATGTTGGCACTAGCCTTCTATAATTGAATTATCAGTCAGGATTATTGTATCTACTACTACAATTAGACTAACAAGTAAGGCATTCCTTTGTTTTTCATGATGATTCTGACTCTACTTGTTAATTTGGAATCTGTTTAAATAGCTTTTTGATGCGATTTGATGTTATTTTCTGGTTCCATTATTCCAGTTTTAAAACTTCATGTTGAGTCCTCCTCTGAAATGCAGGCTGTAAAAGATGATGTTGGAACCCTGCGGATACAACGACCTCTCAAAGGCCCATTTTATGTCTCTCACAAAAACATTGATCAACTCATAGCAAATCTTGGGAAATGGGCAAGGTTACTTACTATTAGCCAGATCGTAATTAATATATTTCACAATTCACTAGTGTGCAGACTGGCTAGATATAGCTATATAATATCCTTCTTTTTTTTTCGTTTTCTAAAATACTGGAATATTTCAACTAAGGTTCACCAATTGGAAGCTGTTTTCATATTTCCGACAGCACCAACGTTTGTTTTCTACATCTTTTGTACTGAATGTTGCTTTTGACAGGTGGTACAAGTATGCCTCAGTGGGTTTTGCTGCTTTTGGTTTTTATCTGATTGCTAAGCATGCTTTTCAATTCATAATGGAAAGAAAACGTCATTGGGAAATAAAGAAAAGGTATTGACATGCTTGAGAGCTAATAGGCATTTAAATACAGTTTCTTTTCTCTGCTTGTTACTGTTTTCTAATATAAATATCCACATATTGCTGGATAGTCGATAGCACTTCTTTAGTGGATTATTATCAATTGATTGACCCATTTAAGTTGAGACTAGATTTAGTTTGCAAATGAATAAAAAACCTACATGTGAACTTTTGTATAGTGATGTAAAAATAGACCCTTTTGTATGATAACTGCTGGACGAAAAAACTCATTTCTTCCACTTCTCCAGAATTGTACATCACCTTTGTATGATAGCAGGATTGTTTGATGAAATTAATTGTTTTTTTGAACCAAATATTGTATGCAGAGTCCTTGATGCTGCAGCCAAAAGAACACCGGACAACGAAGGTCAGTTGTTTTGTTAGCACCAATTTAGTCTATGTTATAACATGGTCCCTCTGCTCATTAGTAGAAACTTCCAGGTCTAAATGGCAAAGCTGAAAATGGAGTCAATGACACCCGAAAGGATGGGCAAATGCCTGATATATGTGTTATATGCCTTGAGCAGGAGTACAATTCTGTTTTTGTCCCGTAAGTTCTCTAAAAACATTCCTTCTTAAATTTAAAATGGGCTAGCTATAATCTGCCGTCCTTGCGAGCTAACAAAAGGCTTGCCCATACTCCATTACACACATATATGCCATCGTACTGAGCACTCACTCACTCTATAAAGCTTTCGTCACATCTAGTTATTTTTTGTAAACTGGGGGGGGGGGGGTGTTAATCAGAACTAGTGCTGTAAACGAACCGGACGAACACAAACGAAGCCTTGTTCATGTTCGTTCGTGGACGAATTTTCTTGTTCATGTTCGTTTATTAAGAAAGTGAGTTGTTCATGTTCGTTTATGTTCGTTCATTAAGACACTAAACGAACATAAACGATCGAACATAAATGAACATAGACAAATAAACATACACTTTATTAAATTATGCACAGTATATTGTTTACAAGTGTTGTTTTGTTTAAACAAACCAATTTTAAAATTATACAATTAAAAGATATGATATACGATCATAAATAGATAAATGAACATAAACAAACGTTAACAAACGCATAATCGGACGTTCACGAACATAAATGGACGAACGCGACTTTTGTTCATGTAACTAAACGAAAGTAAAATATTGTTCATGTTCGTTCATTTAATGAATAAACGAACTTTTTACCGAACGGTTCATGAAATGTTCACTAAACGTTCAATTTGTTTACGGCCATAATTAGAACCAGTAATGTAAAATAGATCTATATGATCTATGACGGGTCAAATAGATAAAATTGAAATTTTGGGTAAAAAGGAAATAGTTATAATGGGTTGAGAAGTTTAAAATACCAAAAGGTTATTCAATTGTACACAGCCTCCATAATTGCTTTTATGAAAAAAATAAATAAATAAATAAAAAAAAAAAAAAAAAAAAAATTAGCTACATTAATCGTTTTTGTGACCATACCTAATATATTTGATTATTAGTTATGATGTGAAATCATAAAATTGCACAAAAGAAATAAATTGTTGAAAAAGTGTTGACAGGTTAACTCAACCCGTTTAGATTAGGTACGCTACGTCCCTACTCGTCCGACCCGGCCAAGTTGCCACCCATAATGCCTCAGGTCACCTTGTTTCTGGATGTTTTGACTCAGCTTTTGAAAGTTGATTTATTATTACTTTAGAAAAGGATGATAACAGCACCTAATGAGTGTTCAAACAAGAATAACAGCAAACCTGCCAAGTCCACTACGAGTGGCAGCTGCCATATGTATAACTGTATGTACTGTAAAATGTTCGATTTCTGTGTATATCTAATGATTTATGATATATTGCACGAGTCATGAAGAGTTTCATAGTATTTTCTTGTTAACCTCGTTTTTATGTTTGTTTTGAACGTTTACTGCTAACCTCTATTTCATTTTGTTTAAAACGTTTATTGTTTTCAGGTGTGGTCATATGTGCTGTTGTGTGGCATGCTCTTCACACTTAACAAGTTGTCCCCTATGTCGAAGTCGAATCGGGCAGGTGGTGAAGACCTTCCGTCATTGAGCATTTGGCTGCTGGTCAGCTGCAGGCATGAGTATATCTGGGTTCAAAGTCAAACAAAAACTTTTGTTGGACCTGAATGCGATTAGTTTTCGCTTCTTTTTCAACAGATATTACGGGTGAACTCAATTATTCTTCATCTTCTTAAAACTAGAAACCAACCTTTAGCATTAGTTGTATATTACAAGTTACATTTCATCTTTTCGGATTCTTTTCTTTACTTAAACATGTAAATATAAACATTTCATAAATTAGCTACTGTATCCCGTAATTAATAAGCTCTTTCCGTAAAGTAACTAAGCATATATGTATGTTTATAATATTGCCATATCATTAATTATTTTACTGGTTGTCATTGTAGGGTAAAGTAGCCACTGTATTATAGAAGATTAGGAGAGAATATGTAGTATGCTTTGATTTGATAAAGATTCTAGGGTTCAATCATCTTTAGAAGAGCAAGAGACGGTCTGTCCTTATCCGGTCCACTTAGTATTGCAAATCCAACATTCTCTATTAGTGCTTTACGTTTATTGACCTTAGAATTCGTTAGTTAGTTTATTTGCACGTTTCAGTATTGTTTGTATCGATGTTGGGACAAATCTCGTTTGTCATAGGATGATTTAGCATCTATATGTTGTGTGGAGTATCAAGTCATGGAAATTGGGACAGGGTGTCCCGCATGTAAAAAGTAACCACCAATCGATAAAAAGTTGCTGATATTCTCTATAGTAGATTATAATTAGGCTAACAGAGTGAACTTTGTTAGAGCTTTCCCTTTTTTGTACATTACCTCTTCATAGTATTGCTTTTAACTCTTGTGGTTTATTCTGACTTGGAAAGCCTTCTCAGAATCTGATTCTGCAAACTTGATAATTGGCCATTAACCTGCTGTAATGCCCGAAAAAGATGGAATATGATCCTTAAACCAATACTTATTATAGAAGTTTTTTTAGAGATTATGCTTCGAATATATCATTAAGGCCCCTACAGGATTGTAGATGGACCTTTTTTTTACATGTTTCACGACAGCTATTAATCTATTAAGGTTAAATATTGCTTATAGGTGGCAGTTAGGGGTAACGGGTCATTTTTAGCATTGGTCGAAATGGGCTGGGTGATATATTTTGCTCTTTTCTTTTCAGTATTAGTAACTAATGCTATATTTATGAAAATACAATATTAATACAATAATAGTAATAACCTTAAGTAAAACGATTTTAGGAGGTCGTATGCATTATCAATAAATTTTGGACAACTTTCAACTCATTTGAGCCATTTGATTTGTATCCCTTTTTATTATCTTATTTTGCTTTGACCCGTTTGATATAAAACACAACCCATTTCCATCCATGCATAAATGGTAGATGCCCTTGGATAGGATTCTTAATCGACCCTCTCTATGACATTTTTGACGATGCACGCCTTGATAACTATTAATGATTTGATCAAGCTTTTATTTTTATTTAATCTTTTCTTGTCAGCTAATCCCACTTTAGTTCTCTTATAAGTACCCACACATCGTTACCAAAATCCCTCAAATCACAACTTCCTTGAATCTGATGGCAAAAGATCAGTCAAGCAAAAGTCTTGCTAGGAGTTCATACGAAAAGATTTCCAAAGTCACCTTTGGTTTTTCACGTCGAAAATCACACTCTCCCAAAAACATTCCAAATCCTTCACCATCTTCAACTGATACTCCCATCATTAACCCTCCTGTCTCCCGACATGTTTCAAATGAAGCAATCCCGACCCCAAAAAATGAGTCTTATCCTCCTCCTGCAGTAAAACCATCCAAAAAGTTGGTGCGTTTTTCGTCAAGTAATATCAAGAAAACTGGAGATAGTGGTGAAAAGGAGTTGACTGGAAATAAGACTTTTAGTGAGGAGAAGTATAATAGTTATATCGCTGATACAAAGATGAAGATGAGAGCTCCTTCGAGTGTTTCAAGTGGGAGAACTCTTTCCAGGCGTGAAAGTATTAATGACATGTTTTCTAGTTATATTAGCCGAACAAAATTGAAGTTGAGAACTACATCCACTGTGGGCAACTCTAAATAATTTTATAGATTAGTACTTAAGGACCGTAAAAATAAGCCTAGGTGGCACCGGGGCTACCCTTTATTCATATCTACTACGAGAGTACGAGTAGAATATAGGACATGCTTTTTTTTTAACCATCTTGTGTGTTTTCCTTTGTATCTGATCTGAAATTACTTTGCCTATGAATTAGTGTCATGCATACTTTTCTTATCTTTTGTCGCTACTTTGCCTATAAATTAGTGTCATAATTACTTTGCCTATGTTTGAAAGTATTATCTTACAACATGTGTGTTTATCGGTGCTCCTACTGTCCTTGGAAAAGCATGCCATATCCTTTTTTGGTATATCTGCTATCGAGAATTGCTTAATTGCCCGTGAATGAATTACCATGTGTCATGCACACAATTATTCCCCTTTGTCGTAGCTAGAGGTTATCGTAGACCCTTGGCATATTTCACTTACTAGGTCAAGCATGATGATTTCTTATTTTGTTGTGCTCACTCATTCGAGACTTAGGATATGTGTTTTGTTTCATTGATCATCTTCTTCTTATGTATGCCGTCATGCAGATTATAGTATATATATGCTCTTGCAAATATTGTTTTAACATCATTTTAATATCTGCCCCCTCCGTACCACACATATGATAAGTGTACGATTTATTTGTCCTCGTAGATCTGCTGTTTGTATTCAAGTTATCTGCCCATCAATCATCTTATACTATCCTCCTTTGCCATAACATGAGGTCATCTAGACCAGTTTGCTTATATGGTCCCAAGTATAGCGGTGACTTCTTATATACTTGTTCAAAACCTAGGATATTTGAGTAATTGTTCGATTTTGCATCTTATTTTTTTCTTCTGGGTGTTATTTGTAGTACATACCCGTGCGCTTGTGCAATGTATCATTGTCACTTCTCTGCTGTTGTCTGTTTGTATCATGGTTTGCGTAAGTATATATAGCTTGTTGGATACTTTGGATTAGATGCTCTACCAGAACTAGTGATTGTTTGTCATTTTGATCTCAATTTTTTGCAGTATTTTTTTCTTCACATTGTTAACTCCCGTATATAACATTCTTAAGGATTCTCATTTTTCAGATAGAAACTATAGCTTGCAAGATCAATATTTAGACGGGTTAATTGTTTGGGAATGTATTTAACTTACCATTTTTTTTTTATAGTTTTGTGTAGTGGATGAAAACAATACGTGTTTGCTATTGTTGTTCATTAAGTTGTTTACTTATTAGATAAAATAACATGATGCATGCATGATCTCAAAGATGCATCATGTAGATTCTGGTTCAATATTTTAGTTGGGGACCTTTGTGTAACTGAGAAGCCACATGTCTTTATTATTCTCTGTTCCATTCATTTTCTGAGTCTTGATCTAGCGAGCGAGGCTGGAGAACTAATCGTTAATATTAACTTGGAAAACATAAGGTGCTGTCGCTCTAAACAGGAACTGAATTTTGATCATATAATGTGAACTGAATTATGTTAATGGATTATATGGGTGAATTTTGGGAAATTATGTCGGAAAGTGGTTAATGAAAGTGAGTCCTTGTAACATGATCGTTTCAAACGATTGGAACTGTAAGTTTATTAGAATCGGGATCTTTTAGGGTCACGGTTAAAAGTAATCATTATCTAGCGTGTTACGTTTGATTTCTACGTCTAAGATGTACTACGTAGAATTTAGTATCTTAACAATCTTTGCTCATAAGACGAGGGCGTTTTGAGCCAAATGATTGACTAGCATATGTTATACTGTTTTCGTATAATCTGGGTAATGACGAGGTTGTTTTATTTCAAAAAATTTCGATGTGTTTGCAGTCTTATGGTTGAACCGTTGAACCTTTTTATTCTCTATACTCCTTTTTAAGCCTAAATAAAGTGATTATAGATCTTTTGAGCTTAATAAGTTATACTATTACAAACAATGTTGTCATTATTGCCTAAACCTTTATTACATTGAGTATATATGATTGGGTGAACGATAGGCAAGTTCGGTATAGTGATTCTAATGCACTTACAATATAGTAATACTTTTTAAGAACATATATTTCAGCTTTTTTTCGTGTTGAGCCGAATAAAGGAGCTTTATAAACTGCATTGTGTGTAGGAATAATCAAAACGATGTACTTTTAACGAAAAGGCCGAAAATGTGATACAACTAAATAAGGTTACTTTCAGCGCGATGATAATGTTATGCCGAGTTTGGTAAGGTTATGCTTAGAAATTAAACATTGGATCTTTTTCATCAACCGTAGCCTTGGAGAAACCATAGTTTTGCATGATAATAGATCGAAACGGCGATCTTTCTACACATTGTCCATGAAAGTCATGTAGACAACTCGGTAAGTTAGATTTGGATGATCTTTCGACAATTACAAGCATGGCCTAAAATTGGGTATGATTGGTGAGGATTTTTGAAGAGTCACCATCCATCATAAGGCAAAGGCAAATGGGTCTCTCATGTCATCCTTTGCCTTTTCATAAAAGGAAATTGTCACATAACTCATGGTGTTTGATGGGTCCCACAAATATATTTGGTCACACTTTTCATATCCTTTTCTAATAGGGTGTTGATACTCACATTATTTTTTTTTATATATACATCACATTTGTACATTACAGTATTTTACAATATGCATTACAGTGTTGTACAGTGTGGTGTATATATAAAAAAAATGGTGTGAGTATCAACACCTTTCTAATGTTATCTCTTTTAAGTTAGATGTCTCTTCATGTTTTTAACTAATAAGCAGTGTCGTAGCAAAGGTGATGGAGGTCTTTGTTGGAAATGTATATATTTATAAATACGTGAATGTCCGGATTCGAACTCGTGATCACGGGATTGCACACATTACGAATGAGAATTAAAGTTAATAATTAATGTTAATTGATTACGATTAATTATTATACAAAACTCGACTAACGATCGTTAAGTATTTAACGTAAAATAACTAACGACCGTTAAATGTAAATAGAAGGACTAATAGTGAAAAATCTTAAAATGGAAAAGATTTGGGTATCTCTTTGGGGCTATGTGTGGCCGGCCATGGAGAGGGTTTCACAACCCAAACCCTAACTTGTTCCCAAAGATTTTAAAACACTATAAATACAAAGGCTAGGGTTAATGTTTTTCATAGCTTTTGTGCACACACATTAACCTAAAGTTTCTTTGTTTTCTCTCTTGCAAAAATCGGCCAACATTCTTGTTAGGGTGTTTGGTTTTGTTTTTCTAAAACAAGGTTTTGTAGATCTAGCAATCTTTTAATTCGTTTGTTAATTCGTGTGTACAAGAACGTGGTAGTAAGACACTATTCTTACACCAATTGGTTTGAGTTATAAAACGGTAAGGGATAACTCGTTAAACCACTTTGTCACATCCATTGAAGAGATCTACTGAATTGCAAGAGGTACGTTACGCATTCTTTCAGTTAATTATTTATTTGTTATGATCTTAAGTCTTCCACTGTGTACTCTGTGGTGTCTATATGTTTTATTGTTTTCATATATCTTAAACTCAACAGTCTTGTGCAATAACTTATCTTATAACTAACCATGACAATCAAAAATATATTTATAACAACCATTAAAACAAAAAACATAGTAATATAATGCTTTAGCTACAAATTTACAAATATTTACATCATAAAACTATATTACATTTAGAATCTTTGTTGAATGTGAATTTTGAGGCCCGAGTTATATATAACGGGATATACATTTTGACGTCCGAAAAGATTTGAGGCCCTCTGTGATAGCACATTTCGCACACCCTCTTATACGGCTCTGCTAATAAGAGTCATAATGAAGTTAATATAAACGTTTAGAAATTACGAATTGCAACGGGGAACTCTGTACCAACATACTCACTGCAAAAATCGAACATACATGTCTTTGGATTGTGTTAACCCAAACCGAGATTTAAGCACGCCACGGGCAAAGTCACATACATACCTGAACAATACATTCTAACAAACCTATATAAATCAAATATTTATCTTCTACTTCTTAAGTCACAATCGCTTCGTTAGAACTTAGAAGAAGAAGAAGAAAAAAAAAACACTCGCATGGATATGGACAGAACGAGCATACAATTTGACCTGACACATTTACGAAAAACTATACAAAACGAGGAATACAATTTTCATTTAGACCAGGTGCATTTAAAAAAAATCAATATTTAAAAAAAAAAAAAATTAACACTACACCGCAAAAATCTATAGTTGTCGAAGACCCTCGAGACTCACCTGGTTCCGTCCCTCCCCTTGACATTGGCACATTGATAGAGTAAAGATCCATAAAGTTATTTGATACTGTATTCAATGACAAATATATTTGCACTTCAGAAAAAGCAACATATTAGTTGCAATAGTGAAAGATGTGCTGGCATGAGTAACATAATGCAACATAAAACATCATGATAGACAAGTCTTATAAAATCATTCATTTGGATATGATGATTTGAAAGATTAACAACTACAAATGATTACTGGGCTCCAATGTCGTTAGCTCAAAATAACATATTGATTAACTAACTTTTAAATAGTACGACTAACATTTTAGTGATAATTATTCGGAAGCCAGCCCGATAATTAAACCGTATAACATTGATATGAAATGAGATGTCAAAATAAAACCCTTTTCTTGCCACTTAACATCTTGACATACTCGTCGCACTACAAGTCTACAACAAAAATTTATCTATATTTATATTTATACTACATATAATAGATTTTACATCATCTTTCTTAATTTTTAAGATGCTATTATCATGTTTATTAAGCATTACGATTGTTAATGCATAATGTACATACTAGTACATTACATTACTAATTTATCTTTCACAACATTTTAATATTTCATTTATTATTATTATTATTATTATTATTATTATTATTATTATTATTATTAGAAACTTATAGGATTTACAAAAAATTAGTGGGGAACCGTGATACTATCTGAGCCCTCACTCCTCTAGCTATAGCAAAGCTAATTCTACTGAAGATATGAATAGTAGCACGTGCCCCAATGTCTTGAGTCATAGAGAACTTTCGGATTCGCTTCAGTAAAGTCACCGCATCCTTCTCAAGCTCCCCAAAAAAAGAGAATGAGAAGGGGAGAAAACCATACTCAATATTTGCGCACTTAGCCTCATACTTAACGCGTTTACGTTGTACGGTTTAACGCAAAAATCACATATAAATCAATAGAATTTTAAAATGCATATTAAAATAAAATAAAAAAGTTTTAAAATATTACTAAATCATGAGTAATTCGAGGACCACTCTTAATAACTTTTAGAGTTTGTTTTAATAAAATTAACCACAAAGCAAAAGATGGTCTTTATAAAAATCGGGATAATTTTTTTAAAATCAAACAATGCAAATGCTAAGTACTAATTTAATGATTATATATTAACATAATAATAATTATACTTTTCATAGTTACATCCACGTGAGTTTTTTAATATGCAAGTTTTCTTTAATTATAAGGACTCTTTTATTTATATATTATATCTATCGCCGTCTCATGAATCGACGAAATTTTTGAGGGCTCTGTACGAAATTATATAATGAGACCTTTCGTTAAGCAATATTATATATAAAGTGTCACCGTTTATAAGATATAACGCAATTAGTTATCTAAACGTTCTAACATATTACTCATTTAAGATTTTTTATCATCTAAATACTTTTTTCTTCGTGAAAAATATGTCTACTCGTGCATATAATTATTAACATGATAAATTTTGGGGCTTTAAAAATTCGGAGACCCTGAACGGTCGCTCACCTTGCACACCCTCAAAGACGGTCATGTATCTATGTAGGACAAATATAATAAACATTGTTAATAATACAAACATGTTTATAAAAATATATTGTACATATGTATATTTGTAAAACTATTTTTTCTTAATATAAAGAAAACTCTTTTTAAAGTTTGATGCGGAGCTTTTCTAAAAAGAAAATAAATTTTTTATTTATTTATTAGGAGGCGTAGAATATTACGTATATATGTCGTAAAAACATGTAAATAGTTACTTACGACTATAGATCACTGTCAACGAATTTGACGTCACCCCATAACAATAATGACTACCATCTCTTTATAGACGCAACATCATGTCACTATTATATAGTTTTTATATGAATTAGTTTGACCCGCCGCATCAATGCACGAATACTCTACTAATATTTATTTATTAAAACCGATATAAATAGAAGTAACATGATTAAGGCCAGAGTAATTATAATACTATTTGTCTATTTGTGACACTCTTGTAAATACCCTTTTTAGAAAAATAAGTAATGTGCAATATGACGTTTGTATTATAAGAATTACCATATCGATTTAGAAGATTAGAAAACCTCAAAAGATAAATAAGCTGTAACTCTTTTAGAATAAAAAATGTCTGAAATTGTTTATGGTACAAATGTTTAATTTTAATATTTTAAAACGTGGTGCTTTATTTTTGGCTTGTTTAACATGCTGAAAAGATGGATAAATCATTATTGACGATATTTGACGATTTGACGTTTAATAGAAGTTAAAGAGTGATGGTAATAGAAGAAAGACAGACACGTCTTTTGGCTCGTTGGCACATCGAAGACGCGTGCTTCCTTATTACACACACTCCGAAAGACGCTTTTTGAGTGAAGAAAAAGGAGAAGTCCGTTTTTGAGATGACCGAATTCTTATCTCGATTGTGTATGTGATATTGATTTTTATGAGTGTATTTATGTTTAAGTGATGTGTGTTTTGATGGTGATTACACTATGTTGATGGTGTTAAAAAGTTGATGTATTGCTGAGTTATCAGTGATAATGATGGTTAATGTTACCACCAGCCTCAGCTCCTATGCAATAAAAATACATTAAAAGCCACAGGTACATACTTAGACAATAAAACGAACCTCTTTTTAGTTTTTACAAGTTACAAATACAATATTTAGCGCAATGTAAGATCTAACTGTATAGAACATTCATGATATAGCCCCGAGCCCTCGAATGATCGAGGTTTTTCTTGTTCAGTTTATTTGAAGAGAACGAGTTTTGACATTTTCTATATATTTATCTGGTAAAATTTGAACATCAATCTCCAAATATATACATCAGAATCTCTAACGATTAGATCAATATGAGGGTTATTTTGAAAACACAAACCACTGTGCATACATTTCAATAGCACATGGTACAACAACAAGCTAAAAACATTGTCGCATAATTTTCGCGTAATTTATTGATAAACAATTTACAAACACTGAATTTTCTTCTATAAAACTAGTACCATTAAATTTAGTATCAACAAGACACAACCAATTCCTCACCATACAACCTAAAATAAGTGATGCCGAAAAGAAACAGATTGAAGATAAAACTATCAAAAACTAGGTTAGAAATCTTAAGTTTGTGTCTTATGATATCGACGCTATGCGTCAAGTCAATGGTAACACTAACACATCAAAGTCTAATATACGTAACATGATTTGTTTAGGTGTTGTTTTTCCTTATTTTTCGTCTAAGGGTAATTCTCTTTACCAATATATATATATATATATATATATATATATATATATATATATATATATATATATATATATATATATATATATATATATATATATATATATATATATATATATATATATATATATATATATATATATAGAGTTAGGATCAAATAAGAAGTAAAATTAAAATAAGAATGATAAGAAGAAACCACAACCACTCATTTCAGATGCACCTACAAAAATAGATGCATCTCCCCTTAAATTTCTCCCTCCTATTTGAAATGTGTGGTTAGAAATTCTTCTTATTCTTCTTATTTTAGTTTTTCTTCTTACCGGATCTCTTCCCTATATATATATATATAGTGAAACTTTATTTTCAGAACCCACCTTATCTGCGAGAACCGCGAGAACCACTTATGTACTACCAATAATACATAATTTACATCATATTAATGCAAAATGGCATTTTCGAAAATATATGAAACTTAATTTGAAATAAAAATTTAAGTAAGGGCAATCTGGGAATTTAATCATTCCTTGAAAATAGCATCTCATACACAAAACCGTTTACTATCATTTATTAGTTTTCACAATTCTGTATCTCACCCACCTTTGCTCTTCCTCTCAAGAACCCTAGCCGCCAATTCATAATCTTTTACCCAGATAACCATTAGGTTAAATAAAAATAACATCCTTCTCCTTTAATGTAACTTCTTATGATCGTAGCCTCTATAAAAAAAAATTCAATCGCCGCAATCATTCTCTTCTACATATCAGGTATGTGTAAATTAATGAATCCTTGGTTTGATTACTTTTAATAATGTGTTTATGGTGTTGTGGGACTCACAATCTCACATGTGGGCAGGGGCTAATCTAGTGCGATTGACCATCGTTTAATTCTTCAAATGCTAGAATAGTTAAATTTAAAATGAAGAAATTAAACATCGTTGTCGGAAACTGTATATATCGACATATTTGTTGAAGGAGATGT